>JAFEMH010000505.1:325000-741295 GCA_022495995.1 Adenophora triphylla var. japonica
TATTTTGGATTTTCCTAGTGACCCTGCACTGCACTGCCTCCACGTGGGTATCGTGACATCAAAACCTTTTATGATCGTCATTCTTTATCAACGGCTATCTCAGATGTTCTCTTCGGCTCTCTTGAATTTTCAACATTAGGAGGCGTTATCAGTGTCGTTCAAAACAAACACTATGATGATGATTATTACACACTATATCCTCCGATGGAATGGCGGTACGTGACTTGCGATGATCACCTTTACCTTAGGTTATTGTTCAACATCAATCGACTATTATCCATATTTCCAGTCAAGCTGCATCTTCGTACCTCCAATTGGCTTAAGGGAAGATGTAAGCAATACGTGACTTGTGGAACACAGGAGCCGAAAATCTTGGTTCACAGTCGTGCTTTAAGAGGAGATATGCTATATTGTTAGACTAGATTTACTTTAAATATTGAATTGATATAATCTTTGTATAGAAGTGATTGCATAGGACTCTTGTAAAGGTAGTATATATGAGTATCTAATACTCCCTCCGTCCCAATAGTAGCTTCCCATTTTGCCATTTTGGGTGTCCCGTTAATAGCTTTCACTTTCCTTTTTTGGCAAAGGAATCTTCACTATTCCCTCCACTCATTCTCTCTCCTCCATTATTTTAATACTCACAACACCATTATAATTTACTATTCTCTCCACTCATTCTCTCTCCTATTTTCAAATTACACTCACATCATTTTTACTTTCCCCCCAATTCCTTAATTTGCGTGCTGCCCAAAAAATGGGCAGCTCTTATTGGGACGGAGTAGTACATGATTAAGACTCACGTTTGAGAGTCACAGAAACTACCCCAAACCTTGTCTTCTTTCTTCTCCTTCGTCAATATTATTTTCTTCTCTATGAATTTTTCATGTCTTATATGGTATCAGAGTCACCGATCCATGGTGGCCAGATTACTTTCGCTTCCGCTATTTTTATTTAATCTACTCTATTTCTTTCTTGTTAAAATTATTTTTTTTCCCTACAAGATATATATAATGAGATTAGTCGCATAAATATAGCTGGAATTAAAATTAAAACTAAAATTATAGTAAATATGAATGGAAATGTTGAAAGTTATGGAACCAAAATCTTGAAGGTAAATATGTGCTGTAATGTTTATGTTCTTATATATATATATTGCTCATGTACAAGTAAAGTTAAGGTTAGGCACCTAATTATATGCAAATTAAGTCTAAATTTACAAAATTAATTAAAACAATTTGCTTCCAAATTCTTCAATGTCATTCCCTTTTCTTGTAGAAGAAGCGGCAAGTTCTCTGAGCTCCGATAAGCTTCTTCCGAGCTTCAAAGCCACCTTCATTTCAAACAATTCTCCGTCTTCTTTTTTTTCCTTCAAATTCGATTCTATTGACTCCTCCATCAACTTAAAGAATCCAGCATTACTTCTATACATCTCAAATACCATCCCAACTTGCCCTCCATGTTCCAATGTATTTATAACGCTTGCCATTGCGCCCGCCACAACTCCAAGTACCACTGCCCAAGAACCATTAGAAGCACAACCAATGGCTCCTAAACCTGTTAATATTGGACCAGCCATGGCTAACATTTTGTTCAGCTTTAATGCCTTCTCACCCAACTTTAAATAGTCATCTTTGTCCTTTATCTCCAAAACCCTAATAATTTCTCTCATTTCATCTTCCAACTTCCCATCCCAACCATTTTTTCCATTTTGCCCTTGAACTTGTCGACCTTTTTGTTGCGGCCACCATACTGCTGGTTCTACTTTAGATGGGAATTTTTCAAGCATTTTTCCTCCAAGTAATGGTAAAGGGTAAGCCTTGTCAAGAGCCAAGACTTTCTCCATAGCTTCATTCACATCATCTATAGTAGGAGTGCCAATAGCAATTTTTGTTTGGATTTCGCCTTGAAGTTGCTTAAACAACCTTGTTGCATTTCTTTGCTCTTCTGCTAACTGAGATGGCTGAATCTTGTTCATGAGAATGAGCATCCCTGTAGCTCCTAAATACATCAATGAAGAAGAGATCTTGAGTGCAACTAAAGGTGCACCAGGTACAACACTTGCAGCAGTTATACCAGCCATAGTAGCTGCTGAAAGTGTGATGGCATTGATAGATGTCAAAAGAAGGCTATTCCAATTATTCCTTTGCTCACAAATGTTCTTATGCATCTCCACTCGATCTGAAACCGCCTCCATTATCGCGTACATTTTCTTGATGGAGCTTTGATCATCAAGATCAGGTTTGGTAAAAGTCAATGGTAGCTTAGGAAATGAGATGGTACTACTTGTGTACTGCAATATTTCCTCCCTCAAATGACCTCTATTTGGGAGCTTTGGAATAAGGGAAGTTGTACCTTTTCTGAGTTTAGGCATGTTGATTGTGGCCTTCACTATATTTCTTGTTCTTGAAGATGAGGAGGAATAAGAATGACCATTAGAGGAATTATAGAAGCTTGAAGATTTAATGGTTGCCATGTATGGATTTCTTGAGTGGTTTTTCTTTGAAAAATGTTTAGACTAAGAGTAAAGAAAATATTAAGCTTGAAGATTTGTTGTGTTTTGTGTTGAATGAAAGGAAATGAATAAATGAAGATTTGATTGAATATGAGAGTAGAGATGTGAGATGGGTATACTCCCTCCGTCCCACTATACTTGACACTTCTTTCTATTTTGGGCCGTCCCACCTCACTTGACACCTTCCAAAAATAACCTAGTTTTTATATTTTTATATTAGATGGATCCCACCACTAATTCTCTCTCTTCATTTTTCACCACTCAATTTATTCAACCAACACCACTATTTACCCCACTCATTCTCTCTCTTCATTTTCTACCACACATTTTCTTTATTTAATTGTTTCTTCTTAGTTCCCGTGCCCACCTCAAGGGTGTCAACTATAGTGGGACGGAGGGAGTATATAGGAGAGAAGGGAGAGATTGACAATTTGGTCAATGTTGAAGGTTTGACCTTGTTTAAGGGTTAGACTAATTCATGCCTTTGCTCATTCCTAACTGCTCCATTGACTTTCAACACAATTTTTGGCAACTGGTAAAATCTTGAAATGGCTACTAACTGTCCAAAACATTACTATTCTGAACATGAAGTCTATAATCCATAAATTGAGAGTTCACATATATTATTACTAGCCTAAGTCCGTGTCCAAGGCCACGTTTTTTGGTTTTTTTTTTTTTTTTTAATTTTTTTTTTTTTTTTAAAAACTTAAAAAAAAAATTCTTTTTTTTTTAAGGGCAAAATGGGAAAGGGATAAAATAGTGAGGGCAAAATGATAAAACACCCACTTGATACTGTAGAGAGTACTCCTCCATTTTGAAATTCAAACTGAAAGAAGAGAGAGAGAGAGAAAGAGAAAGCATGGGTATGTGTGTGTTTAAAAAAAAAAAAATTTTTTTTTAAAGGGAGGGCAAAATGGGAAAGTGACAAAATAATGAGGGCAAAATGGTAAAGTTCGCGGATGGAACTATTCATTGAACAGTGCCCACTGCTTTGATTTATACTATAGATTAATGACTCACCACTCAATTCGTAAATAAGAATATATTTTTTATAAAAAAAATATTTTGACACATAGGTAATCATGTACTCCCCCCGTTTCAGTCCAGTGTAAACTTTTGGTCAACTTTGACCAACTTTGACCAATAATTTAAGGCCATAATAATGATTCTAATAAAAATTTAAAAATTTGTTATTGTATCACGCTTAATAATATTAACAATAACATTTTTTGGATTTTTATTAGGATCATTATTATGGCCTTAAACTATTGGTCAAAGTTGGTCAAAGTTGACCAAAAGTTTACACTGGACTGGAACGGAGAGAGTATTAAATTATTAAATATATGGGCATTTACAATTTGGTTCCTAACATTTAGTCAGGATTTTCAACGTTGTTTTATAGAGTGTAATTTAGTCAATTGATATACTAAGATTTACAATTTCTTGCAATTCGACTATAAAATTTATGGGCTCTTAAATTTCTAATGAAATGAACACCATGTGGCTTATACATGACATGGATGTTTTAAAGTGTTTTATTTGAGCTACAAATATCATATTGACATGATTCCTATGATTTAATTCAAAAATATTACAACATTCCATATTTGTTTTCTATAAATTAAAAAAACATTAGAAATCACGGGAAAATAATCCATAAATAATACTCCCTCCGTCCCGGTTCAATTGGTCCCTTGGTTTATTTCACGATTTTTAAGAAAAATGAATAAAATGGGTAGAAATTAGAGGAGAGAGAATGTAAAAGTTAAATGTGTGGTAGGAAATAGGAGAGAGAATGTAAAAGTTAAAAATATTTAATAGGAGAGAGAATGAGTGAGAGGAATAGTAAGTTAATAATTGATTTTTTTGTAAATATGTTAACTTTATAAGGATATAATGAATGATTTTTTTTGTAAATATATGGTGATGATAAGGGTATAAATATATGGAAAACTTTCCATTTAAGGAATGGATCAATTGAGGTGGGACATCCAAAAAAAAAAGTGAATCAATTGAGGTGGGACGAGGGAGTACAACTTTTCATAATTGTTTTCTATGAAATAAATCCTCAATGTAAATTGTTGAATTCATAATAATAATAATTTAATGGGGAAAAGAGATAGTGGGAGGAGAACAAATTGGGGAGGGGGGAGGTGGATGTTGAAGGGGTAATGGGGGAAAGGCTGCGGAGTGGTGGAGGGGAGAAAAGGAGGGGGAAGATGGAATGGTACGGTGGTGAGTAGTAGTATTTTTTCAAATTCTTTTAATTATTTAATATTAATAATTAGATCACTATATACTCTCTCCGTCTCAGCGGAGGGTGGATTTTTGGTCAATTTTGATCAACTTTGACCAATAATTTTAAAAAATAATAATAATTCTAATAAAAATCCAAAAAATGTTATTGTTAATATTATTAAGCGTGATACAATAACAAATTTTTAAATTTTTATTAGGATCATTATTATTTATTTAAATTATTGGTCAAAGTTGATCGTTGATCAAAGTTAATCAAAAATCCACACTCCATTGAAACGAAGGGAGTATATATAATATTGTAGATTAGAATATTAAATTGAATTAAAAAAAGAATTATGTCAGTTGAATATGTATAGCTTCAAAAACATTTTAAATTATTCTTTAAAATTTTATTCTTTAAAATGTCATGTATAAGTCACACTACCTTTTTTTAAATATAACTCCCCCTTACTACTACAAGGAAAACCGGATTTAGAGACGGACGAAATCTGTAGCTAATTTGGCGACAAATTAGAGACAGAATCAAAAATCAGAGACGGATTCGGATTCCGCCTCTAAATTAGAGACGGATTCAGATTCCGTCTCTAATTCAGAGACGGAATATGAATCCGTCTCTAATTCAGAGACGGAATCCGAATCCGTCTCTAAATTAGAGACGAAATCTGAATCCGTCTCTAATTTAGAGACGAAATCTGATTCCGTCTCTAATTTAGAGACGGATTCAGATTCCGTCTCTAAATTTTAGAGACGGGTTTTGTATCTGTCTCTAAAATAGAGACAGATTCAGAATTCGTCTCTAAATTAGAGACAGATTCAGAATCCGTCTCTAAACTTTAGAGACAGATTTTAAACCGTCTCTAATTTAGAGACAGATTTTTGAATCCGTCTCTAATTTAGTGACAGATTCAACATCTGTCTCTAAAATTTAGAGACAGATTTAGTATTCGTCTCTAAATTTGACTTTTCTTCTATATACTTTCATTTGTTTAGTTTTTTTCTATCTTTTTTTATATAACTTTTTCTAAAAAAACCACTAATTAATAAAGGCTAAAATATTATTTTCTAGTCAATAAAAATTTTAAAAAAAATAAAAATTAAATATAGGGTAGTCTGTCCCTCTTTTGACTTTTCTTCTATATACTTTCATTTGTTTAGTTTTTCTATCTTTTTCTATAACTTTTTCTAAAAAACCACTGATTAACAAAGGCTAAAATATTGTTTTCTAGTCAATAAAAAAATTTAAAAAAAATAAAAATAAATATAGGGTAGTCCGTCCCTCTTTTGACTTTTCTTCTATATACTTTCATTTGTTTAGTTTTTTTCTATCTTTTTTTATATAACTTTTTCTAAAAAAAAAAACCACTGATTAACAAAGGCTAAAATATTATTTTCTAGTCAATAAAAATTTTTTAAAAAAATAAAAAATAAATATAGGGTAGTCCGTCCCTCTTTTGACTTTTCTTCTATATACTTTCATTTGTTTAATTTTTTTCTATCTTTTTTTCTATAACTTTTTCTAAAAAAAAAAACCACTAATTAACAAAGGCTAAAATATTGTTTTATAGTCAATAATTTTTTTAAAAAAAAATAAAAAATAAATATAGGGTAGTCCGTCCCTCTTTTGACTTTTCTTCTATATATTTTCATTTGTTTAGTTTTTTCTATCTTTTTTCTATAACTTTTTCTAAAACACTGATTAACAAAGGCTAAACTATTGTTTTCTAGTCAATAAAATTTTTTTAAAAAAAATAAAAATAAATATAGGGTAGTCCGTCCCTCTTTTGACTTTTCTTCTATATACTTTCATTTGTTTAGTTTTTTTCTATCTTTTTTTCTATAACTTTTTCTAAAAAAAACACTGATTAACAAAGGCTAAAATATTGTTTTCTAGTCAATAAAAAAAATTTTTAAAAATAAAAAATAAATATAAGGTAGTCCGTCCCTCTTTTGACTTTTCTTCTATATACTTTCATTTGTTTAGTTTTTTTCTATCTTTTTTTTGTATAACTTTTTCTAAAAAAAACCACTGATTAACAAAGGCTAAAATATTGTTTTCTAGTCAATAAAAAAAAAATTTAAAAAAAATAAAATAAATATAGGGTAGTCCGTCCCTAACCCCTAAACCCTAAACCCTATACCATAACCCCTATACCCTAACCCCTAAACCCTAAACCCTAACCCCTAACCCCTAAACCCTAACCCCTAAACCCTATACCATAACCCCTAAACCCTAAATCCTATACCCTATACCCTAACCCTTATACATTATACCCTAAATCCTACACCCTAAACCCTAACCCCTAAACCCTAACCCCTAAACCCTATACCCTAACCCCTAAACCATAAATCCTATACCCTATACCCTAACCCTTATACATTATACCCTATACCCTAACCCCTAAATCCTACACCCTATACCCTAAACCCTAAACCCTAACCCCTAAAACCCTAAATAATGGCACATATTTGTAACTCAATTTCCATTTGGATTTTGAGGAAAGCCATAGAGATGAAAAACACTTTAAATGTCATTTAGAATGTATAAAAAAATTGAAAAAAATAAATAAATGAGGTAGCCGTATACCATTTTCACAAGATCGGGACACATTTCTTAAATCCCTAAATAATGGCACATATTTGTAACTCAATTTTCATTTGGATTTTGAGGAAAGTCATAAAGATGAAAAACACTTTAAATGTCATTTAGAATGTAGAAAAAAATTAAAAAAAATAAATGAGGTAGCCGTATACCATTTTCACAAGATCGGGACACATAAAACCCTAAAAACCCTAAATAATGGCACATATTTGTAACTCAATTATTACTTAGGTATATTAATATTTCTTAAAAGTTTAAATTATTAAATTATTATTAATTAATTTAAAATAATTAAATTAATGAATATTGTTATTAATTAATAACATTATTATTTTTGATGTTATGTATTATTACTAATTATTATTAATTATATAATAATAATAATTATTAATACATTCAATTATATAATTGAATAATTAACAATAATATCATTATTAGTCTTATTATTAAGTATTCTTACTAATTATATGATAATGCTATTATTCTTGATATTAGGCATATTACTACGACTAAAATTTTGGGTAAATAAAATAAAAGCATGTAAATATTTTAGATAACTTTTTGTAAATTTCAGTAATAAAAAAAATCAAAAATATTTTTTCCTATTCAATAAAAAATATTAAAAATTTCTAATTATTATTAATACTATTATTAATATTATTACTGATTATATAATTAATATTAATTAATTAATTATATAATTAATAATTTATTAATAAATATTATTAAAAATAAATATTATTATTCTTATTATTAGACATAAATATTTTAGTTAGTGTATAATATAGTGTGAAATAGATATAAGTATGTGATGTGACATTGTTTGATTGGATTTCAAAATTTCACAGGGATTATGGCTCAAGGCAAAATATGACCGTTCAATACCTTCGATCAAACGGACCATATTATTCCAACCAATACCAAACTCCCTCTCTCCCTATTTCACTCCTCTTTTTTCTCTCTCTCTCTCTTCATTTATAATTTTCAAACCCAGTTGAAGATAGATACCCACCGTTTTCTCTCTCTCTCTCATTTCCCTCACTCCCTCACCGTCCCTTCAGCCTCCGCCATGTTCTCCGGCGAAACCACCCTCCGTCACTCTCTCTGTTTCCCTCCCTATTTCACTCCTCTTTTCTCTCTCTCTCTCTCTCCTCTTCATTTCGAATTTCCAAACCCAGTTGAAGCTACCCACCGTTTTCTCTCTCTCTCTCATTTCCCTCACTCCCTCACCGTCCCTTCAGCCTCCGCCATGCTCTCCGGTGACACCACCCTCCATCACTCTCTCTGTTTCTCTCCCTATTTCACTCCTCTTTTCTCTCTCTCTCTCTTCTCTCTTCATTTCGAATTTCCAAACCCAGTTGAAGCTACCCACCGTTTTCTCTCTCTCTCATTTCCAAACCCAGTTGAACCTCGGTAGGAGCCAATCGAGGAGAAGGTGGCGAAACGGCCAGCGGATCCGGCGACACCAGTTGAACCTCTGTTGAACCTCGGTATGAAATTGGGTTTGGTTTTTGAGTTTCTGTTTTTCGATTTTCGATTTGATTGATCTGTTTTTCAATTTGTTTTCCGTTGTTGGGTTTGGTTTTTTGGTGGTGAATCTGGTTATGGTGGCAAATCTGGTGATGGTGTTGCTGGTGGTTAGACGGTGGGTGTTTCTGGTGGTTAGACGGTGGGTGTTGCTGGTGGTTAGACGGAGCCGGTGAGGTTGTTGTTGGTGGAAGTTTGTGAGGACTGTTTGAGTATAAAAGAAGTTTAGGGATCAAAGTGTAATTATGAAATATCAAGGACTTATTTGAGATTAATAAAAATTAAGGGACTGATTTGAGAATAAGAAAAATTAAGGGACTGATTTAATATATATTTAAAAATATATATTAATATATTTTAAATATATATATATTTAAAATATATTAATATATATTTTTAAATATATATATAATTTTTTTTAAAAAAATATCAATTTAGCTACTGAAATACCCGTCGCTAAAATGGTTCGAAAATAAAACGAGAATTTAAATAGAGACGAAAAATCTGTCGCTAATTCGTAGATGGTCATATCTGTAGCTAATTTAGAGACGGACATATCTGTCTCTAATTTAGAGACGGACATATCTGTCTCTAATTTAGAGACGGCCATATCTGTCTCTAAATTAGAGACGGACATATCCGTCTCTAAAATAGCTACAAAACAGCGACGCCCAATTTAGCGACAAACCTGCACCCACGGAATAGCTACGAAACAAATCTGTAGCTAAACACGATTTAGCTACGAAATCTTCAATTTAGCTACGGAATTTGCCGTAGCTAAAATCGATTTTCCTTGTAGTATAGTCAGATTGCAATTATAGTCGGATTTCAAGTAAATATAAATGTTAGTATACAAAATGGTTAAATTACACTCTTAAATATAATATTATAAATCTCAGTAAATTACTAAATTGCAAATACCTAGAGTCTTCAATTCGGGATAATGAGATGGGATGTGACGAACTATGATATCCCGCTTCTACACGGGACGGGACGGGATGTCGCGAATTTTTCGCGGGCCTGAAATTCCCCATCCCGTCCCAAACCCACTTCGGGCCTCGGGACAATGCGGGACTAGAAGAGGCGATAACAATATCCCATAATTATAATGCATGCATAATTATATATATATAAACTAACTTAATTAACTAAGTAGTGATTTAATTAAATAAAATTTATAAATCGAAAATTATTAAAATTTATCCACAAATGAAAATCATCCAAAATGTTTAAACTTGAAAGATGAAAACAAACTAAAGAACAGAGAATAATAATAATACTAATAATTAATAATGATTGAGTAAAGCAAAATTAGGATAAATTTTATGGCTGTTTGAATAACAATCTTCATTACTAATGAGTGAGTAGGTAGAAATCGTACCTGAGTGTAACTGTAACGACCCCGAATTTCCATAATTTCCATAATTTCATAAACATAAATAAATACCCCAAACGACGGGTCCACAACGGTAACTTAATTCAAACCATTACATAAGTGCGGAAAAATCAGATGTAACGGCTAAGTACAATAACTAGTACTAATAAAAGTTCTGAAATTCGGAATCATTAAATAATTCATTTATTCTACTTAATTGCTCCGTCTCTTCCTGATGACGGTTCTCCTCCTTTCTATTCCGATCCTGAGGGAAAAAGAAAATGAAGGAATGAGCGAACAATGCCCAGTAAGTTCATACGTGGTCTCATCGGTACAATGAGGAGACGACTAGAATGAACGAATCCAAAAAATTATATTCGAGGATAGATTATAGACAACAAATATGTGTATATTTCATAACAAAGAAAGTGTGGCAACTACAATTTTGTTATACTTTCAGACTTCCGTCAATTCCATGGGTTATACCCTACATTGAGTATACCCAAAAACAACGAACACCTACATTGATGTCGTGTTTTCATAATACATGCTTTTCTCATTAAGCATAGTTTCATGGGTTATACCCTACATTGAGTATGCCCATATCGATCACCTACATTGATGTCGATTTTCATAATACATGCTTTTCTCATTAAGCATAATTTCATAACTAGTAAATAATAATGCATACTAGTTAATACATACAGTGCATTCAGAGGTACAAGAACACACATAGCAATTTCAATATTTGCAGATATTCCATGAACAAGAAAATATCATAGAATAAAGAATTTCCAATGACGATACATTTCGTAAGAGTATTTTAAAAATTACTATCAGCCACAGATAGCATTCACGTTTTGAAAAGACTCGATGGAGTTTCCAAACGAAATTGATATACAAGAGTACTTGGGATCGTAATTCCTTACCTTAGCTTTGCTTCCTTCCTCGAGCAATGCCTTTACGCGAAATCTACAATCACGTAATAACATATCTTAGGTACAAGTAATCTTTTATTACTTCTTATGCACCTATACTTCCTTTCCTTAGTTAACCTATGAGTTACTCTTAAACTCACCTTAATTGGTTAACTAACTTTCTATTTTTAGGAACTTTCCTAATTTAGCATTTTCTTAATTTAGAAACTTTCTTCTTATAAATCTTTCCTCAAGAGGACACTTGGTTTCATTCCTTTCAATGGAAGTCTAATTCCTTGATAGCTTCCTAATTACGGTCCCTCTTCTCTTTTTGGGTAACCTTCTTTAATTAGAAAGTTTCCTTCTTTGGAAGCTTTCAATTTCGAATCCTACTGTTTTAGGAATCTAAGTCTTTTGGTATTCTTCTTAATACTAAAGTGTTATTTTTCTTCTTTCTCTTTTATATAACTTCTTTAAAGTCTTTGGTCTTCCCCTAAATTTCAAAAGGTTCCTTTAGGTTTTCTTAATTTCAATAAAGTCCTTTAACTTTCCAAATTTTACAAAATAGTCCCCCAACTTTTGAAAATTACAAAACAGTCCTTCAACTTTTGGAAAATTACAAAACAGTCCCTCAACTTTTGGAAAATTACAAAACAGTCCTTCAACTTTTCAGTAATTGCAAAACAGTCCTTCAGATTTTCAAAATCACAGAACAGTCCCTCAGAACCTTTGAACTTTTCAGTTCAGTCCTGAAGTTAACTGTTCAGTTAATAACTTAACTGGATAATCCTTTCAGCTTTGAAAACTCTGCAGTTTGATCCCTTTTCAGTTTAAAAATTAACTGTTTTCACACAAAACAACCCAAAAGCTTAACACTTAAAAAGAAACACACCCAAAATCACCCTAGGCCAATTCGGCCGAGCCATGGGGTTTTCAAAAACATGACTTTTGTTCCTCTTTTTATTTTCTAAACATTAAATACATCATTTAATTTATAAACTCTTTTAATAAAAATACTTTTAATCATATTAATTGAGATTGATTTAATTCCACAATAATATGAACTAGGGTTAGGGTTACATCATTATAACCTACAATTCCCCAATAATCAAACCCTTAATTTATTACATAAACCCTAAGATTAAACCATTAAAATCTAAAAATGGCTAAACCTAGAATTTAAATAGTTTTAAACTTTCGAAAAATCATAACTAATTCAATTTAATTCGGAATTGAACGAAATAAAAACTAGGTTTTAGGTAATCATCTTACCTTGATTTTTGATGAAGGAACAATGGCCAAAAGAAGATCAAAAACGGCTGTCACTCCTCCTCCAAGCCCTTCGGCCGCCGCCCTCCTCTCTCTAGGTTTAGGTTTTTGATTTTTTTCTTTCTCTTTGCTAAATGAAAGATTATGAGGAAAATAATAATGAGGTTTTATTTTTATATCCTAGGCTTTCACCTTCTTGGGCCCCTTTGACCTCCTAAGCCCAACTTAGCCCACTTGACTTAATTAAATAAATTGGTCCATTTAATTAACCCAATTCCAAATCAATTAAGGAGTATTATTTTATTATTATTATAATTAAAATAATACTAAAAAAATTTTAAAATTTTTCGGGTCTTTACATTCTTACCCCCTTAAAAGAGTTTGGTCCTCCAAACTAAACGTACCTTAATTTTCAAAGAGATCGGGATACATTTCCCTCATTTCGCTTTCGAGCTCCCATGTCGCCTCACGATCTGAGTGGTTGCTCCATTGTACCTTCACGTACGGTATAACTCGCCTTCGCGGATTCTGGTCCTTCCGGTCCACAATCTTAATCGGTTTCTCGTCATAACTCAAATCCGTCCGAAGCCTTAGCTGCTTATATTCAATTACATGACTTGCATCTGCCATATACTTCCTTAACATGGATACGTGAAATACATTGTGTACCCCAGCAAGTACAGGTGGTAAGGCTAATCGATATGCCACCTTTCCAACCTTATCCAAGATCTCAAACGGTCCTACGTACCTTGGACTCAACTTTCCTTTTATACTAAATCTCATAATATCTTTGGTTGGTGAGATTTCAAAAACACATGCTCTCCCACTTGAAATTCTAAATCGCGTCGTCTGTTGTCTGTGTACGATTTCTGCCTACTTTGTGCCGTTAATAACCATTCCAAATATGTCGTACCTTAATTTTCAGAAAGTGAGTCGACTTCATAAGTCTCTCCACTATGACCCAAATCGCGTTATGACCTTTCAACGTCTTCGGTAATCCAACCACTAAGTCCATCGCTATAATCTCTCATTTTCATTGACAATGAAAGATACTCTTCCAATAACAAGTAGTGGTACTTTTACAATTAACCATATAGTGATTTTATACACATATGTCTGTCAATTCTAAGTACTGGTGCACCTTTCATCTAGGTGACTCCGATACCCCTTTTCAGGCGATCGTTGAATAAGGCTCCCTACGCTTTTATCAGAGCGCTCCCTTATCCAGATGCATCATGATAATCACATCTATAGAATTTAAGGTCATTTCAATTCGTCTAACCCAATTCATTTAACATTAAGGTCATTTCAATTCGTCTAAACCAATTCATTCAACATTAAGGTCATTTCAATCTGTCTAGACCAATTCATTTAATATTAAGGTCATTTCAATCTGTCTAGACCAATTCATTTAATATTAAGGTCATTTCAATCTGTCTAGACCAATTCATTTAATATTAAGGTCATTTCAATCTGTCTAGACCAATTTATACAAAGTCCTCATCAAATGGACATAATAATAGTATATGTAGTGTTCAAGGTACGAGAACACAAAAATCAATTCCAATCATCACAGTTACCCATTAATTTCCTATACATCTTTGTATTCTGGTATGAACGTAAAATTTCGAATAGTGCGATTCTTGTAAGATCTCTCGCTTTTGTCTCGGTTGTGCAGTACCCAAATTCCCGACTTATACCTTAAGATCCCATCTTCGCCCATACGAAGATCTTTGCCTTGTCCTTTGCCCATGAGGACATCTCTCTCATCGTCTACACCTTGAGCCTCTTTAACTCTCTCCAAAAATGTAGGTTGAACAATTAACTGAGGTAGATACCCTCTAACTCGCACTGCTAAGTTTGAACCCTCAACGTTATTTCACGCACTCACCCCCTTAGAAATTAATGCCGCTAAGGTTCCCCTATTCTTCCTACTCAATGCATCGGCCACCTTATTGGCCTCCCTGGTGATACGAAATGGTACAATCATAATCTTTAAGTAATTATAATCATCTCCTTTGCCTCATATTAAGTTCCTTTTGGGTGAAAATATACTTAAGACCCTTATGATACGTATGAATCTGACAAGTTGTTCCGTACAAGTAATGTCTCCAAATCTTTAATGCAAACACCACTGTTGCTGACCCTAAATCATGAGTCGGGTAATTCTTCTCGCGTTTTTTTTTTTTTCAATTTCCTTGACACGTAGTCTATAACCTTATCATTACTGCATCAATACGCACCTAATCCTTTAAGCGAAGCATCGCTATAAATTACAAATCCGTCTCGATCCGGATGGTAACGGAAGAACTGGTGCGAGACTAATCTTTGATTCAGCTTCACGAAAATTCTTTTCACATTCTTCTGACCAAACTAACCTTGTTCCTTTCTGCGTTAATCTAATTAACGGTCCTGGCAACTTAGAGAATCCTTCAATGAATCTCCTATAGTAACTAGCCAATTCCAAGAAATTTCTTATCTCACTAACTGTGGTTGGTCTTTCCCAATTCACTATAGCTTCTAGTTTTATTGGATCCACTGCAACTTCATCCTTAGATATCACATGTCCTAAGAATGCCACTTTCTCTAGCCAAAATTCGTAATTCTTGAATTTAGCATACAATTGTTGTTCTTTCAGAATTTGTCGCACTAACCTCACGTGCTCTTTATGCTCCCCCTTAGTCTCTGAATATACCAAACACATCATCAATGGATACAATCACACACTTCTCCAATAGTTCTTGTAATTGTTCCTTCAGTTCTTTAAGTTAAGTCAGCGCTATTCTGACGGTACCTTAGATATTGGTGCGGTTTCTGGTGCCAAATCTATAGAGAATTCCACTTCTTTTTCTGGCAGTATTCCAGGCAATTATTCTGGGAACACATCCTTGAAATCTTTGATCACCGAAAGAGGTTCTATACTCACTTCTTTCTTATCCCTCTCACTAATATAGGCTAAAAACCTTCACATCCTTTTCTTAACATCATACTGGCTTTCATCTCCGAAATAAAGTTCACTTGGGTTCTAAGATTCGATTCTTGATAATTAAAACTCTTCTCCAGATGATAATCTGAAGTAAACTTCTTTCTTAAAGTTATCTATCTTGGCATGGTAAGCAGCTAACCAATCTATCCCCAAGATGATATCAATTTCATTCATTTCTAACTCGGTAAGATCAACCTTGAGTTCTCTTTCTCCTATTTTCAAAGGACAACACTTATAAGCATATGAAATAGGAATTGTCTCTCTCGTCGGAGTATCTATGACCAGAGGTAATCCTAACTCCTCAGGTTCCAAGTTCATTTTCTTTGCCAAACAAGCACTAATAATTGAATGCGTAGCACCAGAATCAAACAATGCATACACATCACTAGAATAAAGTTGAATTGTATCTTCAACAAAATCATTGGTGGCTCTTGCGTCCTTGACAATCATGGTAACCCTCGTCCACCACCACTACCGGTTCTTTTATCATCTTTTTCTCCTTGAACAATTCTAGCTCCCTTTGGTTCTGGGTACTTCCACTGCGGATGTCCATCTTGTCACCATTGTAACATTTCTTTTCCTTATACCAGCATTCATCAGTCTTGTGCTCCCCCTCGCACACTTGGCATTTCCCAGTAGTTCCTCACCCTTGGGCATCAATTTTGTTCCCCTTCTTGCGGTTATCGAAATTCTTATTCTGATACTTACTTGCAGTACCTCCTTTCCACGATTCTTATCCGTAGCTTTCCTTTTGTTACCGATCTCATCTTGGTCCCAGCTTCCAGTTTCCAGTGACACTTTTCGGTCCACTAGCTTCTTTAATAAGTAATAATATCTATAATATTTAGTTTAACAAACTCACTACATATATATACGTAGCCGTCTTGCTAGTTAATACTTTACGGTTCCGTCTCAAAAGACTAACTTCGATTTTATATTTCCGTCTCAACAGACTATAATTAAATTTTGTTTTCGTCTCAACAGACTAGATTTTAACTTTTGATGACTTTCCGTTTCTGAAACACTTTAATAGTTCTTTTTGTTAACCTCTGAGTTATTCTTGAGTCCTTGGTTTGGTTAACTTTGACTCCTTGGTTTGGTTAACTAAGCTTTCTATTTTAGGCAACTTTCCTAAAATAGTAACTTCCATTCTTTCTATTTTATACTTTCTATTTTAGGTACTTTCCTAAAATAGTAATCTCTATACTTTCTATTTTAGGCACTCTCCTAAAATAGTAATTTATATACTTTCTATTTTAGGTACATTCCTAAAATAGTAACTTTCTAAATTTAGTAACTTCCTAAATTTAGTAATCTTTCCCCCTTTGAGACATTATAGTTAGGAAAAATATGACTTCTTATAGGTTTGTTACTTGGATAATTTCCTCATTGAGTCCGTCTCAAAAGATTTTAACTTTTTCCTTTTAATCGTCGTTTCATTAGATCCTTGGTCGTTTCAATAGACCACTTATCAAATACCGGTCGTTTCACTAGACCTAAACTTAATTACACTCGACCGTTTCAATAGGCCGTTCATCTTTTCACATCGGTCGTTTCAGCAGACCAATCATTGTTCTCACTTGGCCATTTCAATCAGCCAAATACTTTTCACACATGGTCTTTTCACTCGACCAACTTTCTCGTTCTAGGTTAGCACACACGCTTAACACCTAAGAACAACGCCCAAACGATTCCTCAAAATACTCAAATATTATCATTGCATTAAACTCTTTAAATTACACAAAATATCTGGAGTTCGTTTAGAACTAATTACTCATTTTCTCTACTCAAATAACTCAACGTCCCAATTTTGAACCTCCGGGTCTTCCTCTAGACCTTCCTACGGGCTCTATCTCTTGATTATCATCTTCAATTACAATTGGAGTAGTTTCACTACTCTCAATCTTTTCAACTTGTACCTCAAGTATCTATACCTTAGGAACGTCATCCTCTATTACCTCGATAACTTCCTCGTCTTCCTCTATAGGTACTTTTGACTCTTCTAGATCATATTACCAGCCAAAACTTAAAGAATATCTCCTGATCATCTCCTATAATCAAGACATATCATCATTAGTAGACCTTCAATACATAATATTTATATACTTAAATAAATATGCTTTAATCTTCCAAAGCAACGAGTAAGTTATTCCTTTAACTTTTCCACTTAGCCTACCTCGCTCACATAATAATCCTAGAGCATGGCATGACTTACATCTAAGTTCAGGGTTGCCTTCATTCCAGAAATTTCTTAGAACTAAGGTTCCCTAAGGCTAAAGGTATTCTTCCCATAAGACCTAAAACCGGAGCTTTGATACCAACTGTAACGACCCCGAATTTCCATAATTTCCATAATTCCATAAACATAAATAAATACCCCAAACGACGGGTCCACAACGGTAACTTAATTCAAACCATTACATAAGTTTGGAAAAATCAGATGTAATGGCTAAGTACAATAACTAGTACTAATAAAAGTTTTGAAATTCGGAATCATTAAATAATTCATTTATTCTACTTAATTGCTCCGTCTCTTCCTGATGACGGTTCTCCTCCTTTCTATTTCGATCCTGAGGGAAAAAGAAAATGAAGGAATGAGCGAACAATGCCCAGTAAGTTCATACGTGGTCTCATCGGTACAATGAGGAGACGACTAGAATGAACGAATCCAAAAAATTATATTCGAGGATAGATTATAGACAACAAATATGTGTATATTTCATAACAAAGAAAGTGTGGCAACTACAATTTTGTTATACTTTCAGACTTCCGTCAATTCCATGGGTTATACCCTACATTGAGTATACCCAAAAACAACGAACACCTACATTGATGTCGTGTTTTCATAATACATGCTTTTCTCATTAAGCATAGTTTCATGGGTTATACCCTACATTGAGTATGCCCATATCGATCACCTACATTGATGTCGATTTTCATAATACATGCTTTTCTCATTAAGCATAATTTCATAACTAGTAAATAATAATGCATACTAGTTAATACATACAAATTTCGTAGGTACAAGAACACACATAGCAATTTCAATATTTGCGGATATTCCATGAACAAGAACATATCATAGAATAAAGAATTTCCAATGACGATACATTTCGTAAGAGTATTTTAAAAATTACTATCAGCCACAGATAGCATTCACGTTTTGAAAAGACTCGATGGAGTTTCCAAACGAAATTGATATACAAGAGTACTTAGGATCGTAATTCCTTACCTTAGCTTTGCTTCCTTCCTCGAGCAATGCCTTTACGCGAAATCTACAATCACGTAATAACATATCTTAGGTACAAGTAATCTTTTATTACTTCTTATGCACCTATACTTCCTTTCCTTAGTTAACCTATGAGTTACTCTTAGACTCACCTTAATTGGTTAACTAACTTTCTATTTTTAGGAACTTTCCTAATTTAGCGGTTTCTTAATTTAGAAACTTTCTTCTTATAAATCTTTCCTCAAGAGGACACTTGGTTTCATTCCTTTCAATGGAAGTCTAATTCCTTGATAGCTTCCTAATTACGGTCCCTCTTCTCTTTTTGGGTAACCTTCTTTAATTAGAAAGTTTCCTTCTTTGGAAGCTTTCAATTTCGAATCCTACTGTTTTAGGAATCTAAGTCTTTTGGTATTCTTCTTAATACTAAAGTGTTATTTTTCTTCTTTCTCTTTTATATAACTTCTTTAAAGTCTTTGGTCTTCCCCTAAATTCCAAAAGGTTCCTTTAGGTTTTCTTAATTTCAATAAAGTCCTTTAACTTTCCAAATTTTACAAAATAGTCCCCCAACTTTTGAAAATTACAAAACAGTCCTTCAACTTTTGGAAAATTACAAAACAGTCCCTCAACTTTTGGAAAATTACAAAACAGTCCTTCAACTTTTCAGTAATTGCAAAATAGTCCTTCAGATTTTCAAAATCACAGAACAGTCCCTCAGAACCTTTGAACTTTTCAGTTCAGTCCTGAAGTTAACTGTTCAATTAATAACTTAACTGGATAATCCTTTCAGCTTGGAAAACTCTGCAGTTTGGTCCCTTTTCAGTTTAAAAACTAACTGTTTTCACACAAAACAACCCAAAAGCTTAACACTTAAAAAGAAACACACCCAAAATCACCCTAGGCCAATTCGGCCGAGCCATGGGGGTTTCAAAAACATGACTTTTGTTCCTCTTTTTATTTTCTAAACATTAAATACATCATTTAATTTATAAACTCTTTTAATAAAAATACTTTTAATCATATTAATTGAGATTGATTTAATTCCACAATAATATGAACTAGGGTTAGGGTTACATCATTATAACCTACAATTCCCCAATAATCAAACCCTTAATTTATTACATAAACCCTAAGATTAAACCATTAAAATCTAAAAATGGCTAAACCTAGAATTTAAATAGTTTTAAACTTCGAAAAATCATAACTAATTCAATTTAATTCGGAATTGAACGAAATAAAAACTAGGTTTTAGGTAATCATCTTACCTTGATTTTTGATGAAGGAACAATGGCCAAAAGAAGACCAAAAACGGCTGTCACTCCTCCTCCAAGCCATTCGGCCGCCGCCCTCCTCTCTCTAGGTTTAGGTTTTTGATTTTTTTCTTTCTCTTTGCTAAATGAAAGATTATGAGGAAAATAATAATGAGGTTTTATTTTTATATCCTAGGCTTTCACCTCCTTTGGCCCCTTTGACCTCCTAAGCCCAACGTAGCCCACTTGACTTAATTAAATAAATTGGTCCATTTAATTAACCCAATTCCAAATCAATTAAGGAGTGTTATTTTATTATTATTATAATTAAAATAATACTAAAAAAATTTTAAAATTTTTCGGGTCTTTACAGTAACTGAGTCTCTGGCCGGCTGAGAAGAGAAGATGAGAAGGAGTGGTCGCTGGCTCGCTGCTGTTCTGGGAGAAGAAGAAGATTAGCGATCCCTGAGAAACACCTAAGCTGGAAGGAAAAGTAGGGATTTAGGTTTGTTGAAGAAGGGGTGGTCACTGAGAGTCAAGTGTAAAAGTCAAGTTTTTTCCTATTTTTTTAATTTTTTTGACTTTGGCTTAATGGTCTTGGAATCTTGTCTCTTGGTCTTTGGCCTGGTCCGCCTGGACTGGGTTAAAAATAGAAAAAAAATTTTAAAAATGTGGGACGTCTCGTCCCATCCCACTTTGTCCCGCATTTCAAATGAGATATCCTGAATAGGCTCACTTTTATATACGGGATTACAATATACTATCTCATTTCATCCCATTTGTATGGTGGAACGGTCCTAAATTGACGGCTCTACAATACCACTTTATATATTATATACCTCTTGAGAAAACTTGAGAAAATTGAGGGTAACAAATAATTCTATATACTCCCTCTGTCCCGTCCGGCTTAGGACATTCACTCCCGACACGGAGATTAAGGAATACTATTATAATATTAGGAGAGAGAATGAGTGGAGGATGTGTTGTGAGTGTGAAAAATTAAATAGGAGAGAGAATAAGTGGGATAAATAGTGATGGGATTATTGTTGTGAGTATGATAAGTGGGTCCCATTTAATATAAAAGTAATATAAACTTTCCATTTTTGACCGTTCTAAATCGGGTGGGACGCCCAAAATGGCAAAACGTCCTAAGTTGGACGGGACGGAGGGAGTATTATATATGATCATGACTATGCATGTGAATATATATGATCACTAGTACATGTGCCCGTGTCCGAGGACACGGGTTTTTTTTTTAATTAACATAAATCTCTTAGCACATGCCCGTGTCCAAGGTCACGTGAGATTTTTTTTTTTTTATATATCTTCAAAAAAAAAAAAAACATGTATGTCGCACGACATACAAAGGTGGGAGGGCAAAACAGGAAAGGGAGTGAATAGTGAGGGCAAAAGAGTCATTTTCGCCCGTGTAACTGTTCACTCAACTGTTACAAAAGCACCCTTCATTTATACTATAGATGAGTATACTCTCTCTAACCCGGTTTAAGTTTCTTAGTTGATTTGCTACGGGTATTAAGAAAAAGTAAATATTGTGAATATGAAAAGTAAAATAGAAAAGAGAAAGTGGATAGTGAATTTTTGCTATAAGAATAAGAGCAAGTTTTGGGAGAAACTAGTTTTTCCATAAATTATAAAAAGTTTACTTTTTTTTTACTTGCAAGTAGTTATTGAATATTTAGGAACAGTTTATAAAACAGGACTTTCTATAACTTAAGCAGAAACTAATTTCTCCCAAAATCTTGTGTAAGAATAAACCGTGGATGCCATTGTATATTTTAGGTAATAAAGGAAATGTTAAACTGAGATGAATAAAAAAGGAAAGTAATAACATTAAATCAAATCGGGACGGAAGAATAACTGACAAGTTCATGGCCAGGTGATTTAGTGATTTTATATGACACACTTGCGAAGATTACTAAACGAATGAAGTGGTAGGAACTTTCTATTTATGTCTTTAGTTAATTAGATTTCCTCCATAAATTTCATATTCAAACACATAACTATGCTAGCTCCTTTCTTCCACCCTATTTCCCCAACCCAAAAACCCCTCTCTCTCTCTCTCTCTCTCTCTCTCTTTATATATGGAGTGTATATATATATATATATATATATATATATATATATATATATATATATATATATATATATATATATATATACTCCCTCCTTTTCAGTAGAAAATTCCTTTTTGCCAAAATGGGTGTCCCATTAAAGCTTCACCTTTCCTTTTTTGGCAAAGAATTTTTACTATTTCCTCTACTCATTTTCTCTCATAATTCACTATTACACTCACAACACTTTTCAAATTTGTTATTTCCTTCACTCATTCTCTCTCCTATTTTCAAATTACACTCACAACATTTTTTCTTCCCACCCATTTTCTTAATTTGCGTGATTTGCCCAAAGTGTGAACCTTGGGCCGGAACGGAGGGAGTATATATATATATATATATATATATTCTTACTTATCCAAAAAAAAAAAAAAAGATAATGTTATTTGAAAATGGATCCTCTCTTGTTTTAAATGACAAGTCTCTTGTTTTCATGAAGTAAACTTCAAACATTTCGAATATAATTTGAGAGGAAAAGAGAAGAACATTTGGGAATTTTCTTATCTCATTAACTGAATTTGAAATTACAGAGAATGAGATATTTATATCAACTCACCCACTAAACTACTATCAACTACTTCGACAATCAAACAATAACAAGAAATACCCTCTAAAAGAGTTTATTACAAAAGAACCCCTCCAACTTAACTCCAAGTTTTCTCTGTTAACAGCTTGTTTGAAACCTGTTGAAGCTGTTGAATATCATGATTCATTTCTTCTTTAAGGACTGCATTAGAACAATGAGAACTCTCTTGATCCATAATACCACCCCCCCCCCCACGAGTTGAAGGGTTGAATGGGGATGAGATATCAGCCAACTGATCATGAGAGGACACATGTTTAGGAAACAATAAACCCTTCTGAATATGATCCCTAACAAAGTGGCAATCAAGCTCTATATGCTTAGTTCTGGCATGATAAACAGGGTTTGTAGCAATAGCAATAGCTGCAGAACTATCACAGAACATAGAAACAGGAAGAGGAACATCAACTTGAAGATCTTTAAGAAGGCCAGTCAACCATAAAACCTCACAACAAGCTGTAGCAAGAGCTCGGTAGCAGAAGATCTAGCAATGACTCCTTGTTTCTTTGAATGCCAAGAAACCAAAGAAGGCCCAAGAAATAAACAAAACCCAGAAACTGACTTTCTATCATCAGGGTTACTACCCCAATCACTATGACAAAAGCCTTGAAGAATCAGAGAATTTGTAGAAGGAAAATGTAACCCTTGACGAGGAGCAGCCTTGATATACCTCAACACTCTAAAAATAGCCTGCAAATGTGGTGTTCTAGGCTGATGCATGGACAGACTAAGCATTTGTACAGAAAATGCAATGTCAGGCCTAGTTATTGTGAGATACAACAACTTGCCAACAAGCTATCTGTAGAAAGAAGGATCAGGAAGAATATCACCAATTGAACTACTCAACTTGCAATTTGGATCAAGAGGTATAGTAAGAGGCTTCGCATCAGTGAGACCAGTAACCTCTAAAAGATCAAGAGCATACTTCCTCTGATTGAGATGAAAACCAGAAGAATTTCTTAAAACCTCAATACCCAAATAATATTTGATATCACCCAAGTTCTTAATACTGAAAGAATCATCCAAAAACTGCTTGAGAGAATTAATTTGTGCCAAGGATCCAGCAACCACAATGTCATGCACATACACTAAAACTATAGTGAAAGTGGAAGGAGATTTAAGAGTGAACAAAGAATAATCAGCATGGGATTGAGTATATCCAAGAGAAATAAGAGCTGATGTAAGCTTGGCAAACCATTGCCTAGAAGCCTGCTTTAAACCATACAAATATTTCTTCAATTTGCACACCAAACCTGGCTTGGAAAGAGGATATCCTTGAGGAACAGTCATGTATACTTCCTCAAACAAATCACCATGCAAGAAAGCATTATTAACATCTAACTGATGAACAAACCATTGTTTAGAAGCAACAATAGCCAACACACTCCTAACAGTGACCATCTTAGCCACATGAGAAAAAGCCTCATGATAATCAATTCCTTCTGACTGTGTGTATCCTTTGGCAACTAGTCTGGCTTTGTACCTCTCTATAGAACCATTTGCATGATATTTAGCCTTGTAAATCCATCTACAACCAATAGGATGTTTGCCAACAGGTAGAGGAACAAGATCCTACGTATGATTTGATTCTAAAGCAGCAATTTCCTCGGACATAGCATCAATCAATTTCACAGCTTTACATGCTTGAGTATAAGAAGTAGGTTCTACTATATGATCAATAGCATTAATAAAATGTAATTGGGAAGGGGAACAAGAATTGTAGGACAGATATCTAGAGATTGAATATTTGTGGACATAATTGGTGATAGACATAGGCAGATGAACATCATAATCCTTTAGTTTTGAAGGAAGCATTCTCACTCTTGAAGATGATCTTGGAACAGAAGGAAGATGAGGAATAGATTGAGTTGGACTGGAAGGATCAGAATGATCAGAAATATGAGTAGGAGGATGTTCAGAGTGATCAGAAGATGGAGAATTATGAGGAATATCAGTAGATGCAAATGAAGGAGAATGAATGACAGGGTGAATTGTGGGAGATTCATCATTTGGCCAAGACAAAGAAAGAGGAGGATCAGAAGATGTTTGAGAATTAAGAAAAGGGAAAACATCCTCATGAATTATCACATGCCTGCTAATGAAAATCTGATGAGTAAAAAGATCATACAACTTGTATCCTTTATGACCAAAAGGATAACCTAAGAAGACAAACCTAACAGCTCTTGGGGAAAATTTGTCACTGTAATGAATCGAAGCATATGCTAAGCAACCAAAAGCTTTGAGATGATGATATTAAGGCTCAGATTTATGTAACAGTTGAAAAGGAATTTTGTAGTTTATGGCAATAGTAGGGAGGAGATTGACAATGTAAGTGGCTGTTAACAAGCAATGACCCCAAAAAGGAATAGGCAAACTAGATTGAAATCTGAGAGCTCTAGAGATATTGAGCATCTGTTGATGTTTCCTCTCTACTACACCATTTTGTTGTGGTGTTTTGACACAAGCACTTTGGTGTAATATGCCAAGAGAAGCAAGAAAAGGAATCACATCCTTATTAAAAAATTCAGAGCCTTTGTCAGATCTAAAAATCTTGATTGGAATATTGAACTGAGTTTGGACATAAGCACGAAAATGTTTAAGAGTAGTGAAGACTTGAAGTTTACTAGACAAAAGAAATGTCCAAGTACATCGAGAATAATCATCCACAATAGTCAAAAAATATCTGCAACCATTCAAAGATGTATGTTTATAAGGTCCCCATAAGTCACAATGTATGAGATCAAATGGAGAGAGAGTGAAAGAAGTGCTAATGAAAAAGGGCAATTTATGTTGTTTAGCAAGAGGACAAACAAAACAATGAGTGTCTTCAGTAACATTCTTAACTGAATCAGAAATATGAGGAATTTTCAGCAAAATTGGAAATGAAGCATGTCCCAATCTAAAATGCCAAACAGAAGCATTATGACAAGTATTCTTACAAGAAATTTGACCAATGAATCTAGAATGATCAACAGAATTAACATGAATTGGCTGAGAATACAAGATGTACATTCCATTATGATGCTCTCCAGTTGCCACATTTTTCATCAAAGTTGGATCCTGAAAGGTACAAGAACTGTCACTGAATTGTACATGGAGAGAAGTATGATGAACCAATTTAGATATAGAAAGAAGATTGAATCTGAAACATGGAACATAGAGAACATCATGTAAAGTGAGCAAGGAATTAACAACAACAGATCCCTTTTGAGTAACTTTGACTTTAAGACCAGTAGGAAGGGAAAGCATAATGGGAATGGATAGTGAGAGAACATTATGCATGATATCTCGATTAATGCATACATGATGAGTAGCACCTGAATCTAATACCCAAGCAGCTTTATTGTGAAACGAAAATGACATGGAGGTATGATTAGAAGCACTCATACCTGTTAAGGAATAAGGCAAACTGGTCAATTGATTCACAATATGATCCTCAGGAGAATTATATTCCTTGTCCTTGTATAATAGCCATCATCTGTGAGATTTGTTGTTGCAATTGAGTAAGAGTGATACTAGAATCTGAAGGAGCACTATCCGGAGGCGAACCAGGTGAAACATCAACAACATTCATAGCCTTATGAGAACTATGATTTCCAGAACCTTTACCAAAATTTGAGCTAGCAGCCTTAGGTTTAAATGGCATATTCTTACTGTGAATGGGATGTCCAATAGGATATCCATGCAATTTGTAACATTCATCCTTGTTGTGCCCTTCCTTGTGACAATAAGCACACATCACACCTTTTTTAAAACCAGATTTGGAGTAACCAGCTTTGCTAGAATATGTTGATCCAGCAGATTGAGAATAAGAGGATCCACCATATGAATAACCAGAATATCCAGAATATGAAGCATTCATGGAAGGAAATCTGTGAATATTCATAGCCATATTATCACTAGATCCAGGTATATGATCATGACTGAGAGATTCATCCAACTTAATCATACCAAAAGCTTGATCAAGTGTTAGTAAAGGAAAAATTCTTAAGATTTGGCCTCTAACAGACGAGAATCCATCACTTAATCCCATTAGAAATTGCATCAGTTTCTTACATTCATCCTTATGAATACTCTCTCAAGATAAACCACAAGTACAAGGACAACAACATGAATTAATTGCATCAATTGCTTGGAGTTCATCCCAAAATCCTTTCATCTTATGAAAATAAATTTCTACAAAATTGTTACCTTGCTCAAGGCGATGTAAATCCTTCTCAATCTGAAAAATTATAAGGCCATCAATGTGTGAAAACCTATGATGCAATTGAATCCAAGCTGCAGTAGCAGTAGTCACATAATTGAGACTATTACCAATCTCATCACTCACAGAGTTCAAAATTCAGGAGATAGTCATATCATTAGCTCTCCTCCAAAGCATATGTAACTGAGTGCCTTTAACTGGTTCAACAAATGATCCATCAACTAAACACAGTTTAGTTTTAGCAGATAGAGCAATTTCCATTGATCGACGCCATGTGCTATAATTCTCGAAACCAATCAATTTCTTAGAAATCAGACTGAGCGAAGGATGATCATTATTATGGAAGAATAATGGATGCATATTTGATTCGAGAGATATTTCAACATTTGTGGTTGATGATAATTCAAGCGATGAAGAATTATTTGGTTGAGCTTCAGTAGCCATAGAAATACGAACAAAAGAGAAATCAGACGAGATTAACCAAATTTGAAATTGAAAAGAAAATCATGGAACGCAGAAGCAATAACGATTAGATCGCAAGCTGCTCTGATACCGTTTCATGAAGTAAAATTCAAACATTTCGAATATGATTTGAGAGGGAAAGAGAAGAACATTTGGGAATTTTCTTATCTCATTAAATGAATTTGAAATTACAGAGAATGAGATATTTATATCAACTCACCTACTAAACTACTATCAACTACTTCGACAATCAAACAACAACAAGAAATTGTTGGGATTTGGATCCTAAACATACAAGGAAAAAGGGGGACTAAGTCGGAGGGATTTGTTGAGGTCAAAAAGGAGTTCAAACCGGAGATGGAGACTGGAGCAGCGCCAGGCGGGCGCCTCATCTGGCCGAGGCGGGCGCCTCAAGTGCCGAGGCTGTGGCCGAGTTCCTTCCTTCACGAGGCGGGCGCATGGAGGGCTTGAGGCGGGCGCCTCAAGCATGGCCGAGATTCTGGGCTTGATTTGTTTCCTTGTTTGATTAGAACTCTTCTTAAATTAGATTTAGGGTTTCCTTGTAACTATATAAACATAATTTCGGCCTAGAACACATTGTAGCAACATATTAGAGAGACTAATAACATATTGGCTTGGCAATTGCCCCCGGACGTAGTTCACGAGTTGGTGAATGAACCGGGTAAACAACTCTTGTGTTCTTGTGTGTGATTGTTTCTTTCTTGTACGTGTGGGTGTGTTAATTTCTTTGTGTTGATTGCAAACGGAGAGCACCAATTTCACAACAACTGGTATCAGAGCTTTGGTTCGGAGGATTCAAAATTCTTTCATTAGTTGATTAATTTTGAATCGCGTTCTTGGGGATTTTGGTGAAGCAGTCAAGATGAAGAACCATATCGAGAAATTCAGCGGTGTGAATTTCACGTTTTGGAAGACAAGGATTGAAGACTACCTTTATTGTAAGGATCTTCATAAGCCCTTGAAGGAGAAGCCCGAAGACATGTCACAAGGGGATTGGGAGGTGTTGGATCGGAAGGCGTTAGGAGCGGTAAGGAGTGCCCTAACCGACGACGTTGCACGGAACGCTATGGAGGCCAAGACAACGGTGGAGTTGCTACAAACGCCGTCGGACATGTATGAGAAGCCGTCGAATATCAATAAGGTGCATTTGATAAAGAGGTTTGCGAATGCGAAAGATGTCGAGGGGCGCATACGGCAAGTCATATCGGCAATTTCAAAGGTATGGTGGACCAATTGAAAAGTGTTGATATTACTTTCTCCGATGAAGTGCTAGCTTGGTTTCTTCTAAAATCGTTGCACGATAGTTGGGAGGTTCTTGTCACAACGATTAGTACGTCAACGGCATTGGTGTATACGGAGGTTAGAGATCTCGTCCTGCAAGAGGAGTTGCGAAGGAAGGAGAAAAGGGGAGAATCGTCCGTAGATGGGGCTGCACTTAGGGTGGAGAGAAAAAGGGGTGGACCTAAGGGGAAAAAGGTCAAGTGCTACAATTGTGGTGAATTGGGGCACATCAGTTATGATTGTCCGGGAAAAAGTGGTGGTGCGCACGTGGTGGATGATGGTGGTGATGTATTAATCCTAGGGGAGGAGCGGTCGGGTGAAGATTGGGTGTTGGATTACGGAGCTTCTTGTCATGCTAGTGGGGATGCGGAATCAATGAGGCGTTACAAAACCGGAGATTTTGGGGTTCTCTATCTTGGTGATGGTCAACCATTGAAGATCAAAGGTAAGTGGGATGTAATGATGAAGACACCTAATGGGGCTGTTTTACAACTACACGACGTGATGCATGTTCCGGATTTGAGGAGGAGGGTGATTTCTGTGGGACAACTTGATATTGAAGGATACGGTGTTTCTTTCATTGGTGGGTCTTGGGAAGTCACAAAAGGGGCTAAGGTGTTGGCTCATGGGGTTAAGGGGAAGATGTTGTATTCTACCTACAATGTCGACATTCGTTCCGGTGGGAGCAAGAGGCTTAAGAACCGGCCTGTTGGTGTGAAAAGGGGAGACATCAAGAAACGGTATGTTGGGGAGGACACAAAGTTGATCAACGCGGTGTGGATGTCCAAGGGCCCTAACAGAGAGCGGATTCAGACCAAGAACAGTCGATGCAAGAAACAAGGTGTGTCCAAGTTTCAAGGGGAGGCATTGCGAGGAAGGTGGGTCTGGAGGGAGAAGGCGAAGTTAGACTTGCGGGGAGAAATCAAGGTAGAAGCTGATTTGGGGAGGCAAGAACGATCTAACACGGGGAGGTTGAAACGTCGCTTGGTTTCAACTCGCCTTAGTACTTGAGGAGAGGTGAGGTAGTGTCAAGCCAATATGGAAGAGGGGGAATGTGTTCGAAGGTCTTTACTCTGTGGTGGGAGTTAATGGGTGATTTTATGTTTGTTAGTTTAGTCTCCGGTGGGAGATTGTTGGGATTTGGATCCTAAACATACAAGGAAAAAGGGGGACTAAGTCGGAGGGATTTGTTGAGGTCAAAAAGGAGTTCAAACCGGAGATGGAGACTGGAGCAGCGCCAGGCGGGCGCCTCATTTGGCCGAGGCGGGCGCCTCAAGTGCCGAGGCTGTGGCCGAGTTCCTTCCTTCACGAGGCGGGCGCATGGAGGGCTTGAGGCGGGCGCCTCAAGCATGGCCGAGATTCTGGGCTTGATTTGTTTCCTTGTTTGATTAGAACTCTTCTTAAATTAGATTTAGGGTTTCCTTGTAACTATATAAACATAATTTCGGCCTAGAACACATTGTAGCAACATATTAGAGAGACTAATAACATATTGGCTTGGCAATTGCCCCCGGACGTAGTTCACGAGTTGGTGAATGAACCGGGTAAACAACTCTTGTGTTCTTGTGTGTGATTGTTTCTTTCTTGTACGTGTGGGTGTGTTAATTTCTTTGTGTTGATTGCAAACGGAGAGCACCAATTTCACAACAGAAATACCCTCTAAAAGAGTTTATTACAAAAGAACCCCTCCAACTTGACTACAAACTTAACTCCAAGTTTCCTATGTTAACAGCTTGTTTGAAACCTGTTGAAGCTGTTGAATATCATGATTCATTTCTTCTTTAAGGACTGCATTAGAACAATGAGAACTCTCTTGATCCATAATAGTTCATGCAATAACGAATGTGTACATATTAGCAACAAATAGGAAGAATTAACGATTCAAAGAATAGGTTAATATATTAATGATAAATATTTGATCTATTTATGTACTCCACAAAATTATGTTAAACCTAGCTTGCTAGATATGCACAAGACTAAATTATTTTCTTAGAATAGTTTGCTTCCAAACTCTTCAATGTCGGTCCCCCTTTTCCGAGATGAAGAAGAAGCAAGTTCTCCAAGCTCCGATAAACTTCTTCCCAACTGCAAAGCCACCTTCATTTCCAATAACTCTCCATTCTCTCTCCGTCCCACGTCTCTCTCCTTCAAATTCGACTCCATAGTTTCCTCCATCAACTTAAAGAATCCAGCATTGCTTCTATACATTTCAACTACCATTCCTACTTGCCCTCCATGCTCCAATGTATTTACAACGCTCGCCATTGCACCCGCCACAACTCCAAGTACAACTGCCCAAGAGCCATTAGAAGCACAACCAATGGCTCCTAAGCCTGTTAATATTGGACCAGACATGGCTAACATTTTGTTCAACTTTAAAGCCTTTTCACCCAACTTTAAGTAGTCATCCTTATCCTTTATCTCCAAAACCCTAATAACTTCTCTCATATCTTTTTCCAACTTCCCATTCCAACCATTTTTTCCATTTTGTCCTTTCGCCTCTCGCCTTTGTTGTTTTGGCCACCACACTGCTGGCTCTACCCTTGATGGGAATTTTTCTAGCATTTTTCCTCCAAGTAATGGTAAAGGGTAAGCCCTGTCAAGAGCCAAGACTTTCTCCATAGCTTCATTAACATCATCTATAGTTGGTGTGCCGATAGAAATTTTCGTCTGGATTTCACCAAGAAGTTGCTTAAATAACCTTGTTGCATTTCTTTGCTCTTCAGCAAGTTGAGATGGCTGAATCTTGTTCATGATAATCAACATGCCTGTGGCTCCCAGATACAACAACGTAGAAGAGATCTTAAGTGCAACTAAAGGTGCACCAGGTACAACACATGCAGAAGCAATGCCAGCCATAGTTGCTGCACAAAGAGTAATAGCATTGATGGATGTTAAGAGTAGGCTATTCCAGTTATCTCTTTGCTCCCCAACATTCTTATGCATTTCCACCCTATCGGAAACTGCCTCCATTATCGCGTACATCTTCGTTATCACAGCTTGATCATCATTAACATCAGTACGACCATGATCAGGTTTGGTGAAAGTTATTGGAAGCTTTGGGATTGTATAATACTCCAATTCTTTCACCAAAGATCTATTAGTCGGGAGCTTTTGAATAAGCGAAAGGGTGTCGTTTCGGAGTTTGGGCAAATTTATGGTGGCTTTTATCATTCTTCTCTGAGAAGATGAGGATATAGAAGAAGAAGAAGATGATGATGACAATATACTTGAAGCATTCATGGTTTTCATGTTTTTATTGAAGGAAATGTGTTCTTGAAAAAGCAAAGAATTAATAGAGAGGAAACTATAAATGTGTGAGTTGTGGGTTTTGTGTGTGAAATGATTTTGGATGTTGTTAGTTATATGGATATGGAGATGCCAAGATGGATATATATTGAGGAAAATGGAAATGTTAAAAAATGAAGGGCTGGGGGGGTCAAAGTTTGAATAGGTTGATAGGTTGGACTGTTTCTAGTTGGGTACATTGACTTTCAACACATTTTCTTGATCTTCACCCCAAATAAAAATAATAATACTTGTAAAAAATTTGAAAATGGGGCCAACTAGTGAAAGGTCCTTGGCCATCTCAATTTTTGTCTACGGCTCAGTAAATTAAAATAAAAAAAAAAAACATGTTTGAAAATTACCTTTAGGCCCCTCATAATTTACTATTAATAAATTATGATTACCTTTGTAAATGCAGTATAGTTTGTACGTATTTCTAAAAATATTTAAGCAATTTTAGTAAGAAATACATCAATTATTTTTATTATTTAATATACTTTGTTGATATATGGTATTGTTAATTTGCATTGAATATATAGAAATACACTAGTTTGATCAGGACGTATACCTCCGGGTTGTGGAGATGCACAGTTGAACTGTATAATAGTCTATTTTTCTGGCAATCGTTTTAGTTGAACTGTATAATAGTCTATTTTTCTTGCATTCATTTTATCATTCAATTGAGAATATTAATAACTTCTGACACACTCCACACCAACAAGACTCCGTACCACTGAGGACAGACAACTGATATGCAGTTGAACTGTACTTGAACTGTACTACTGTTTGACATCCATATCATATTTTTGGGCAGTCCATACTACTAACTTTTGGGCAGCTGATCATAGATCATGGCTGTATTAGGCTATTAGCGCCAAATACAAACTACTCTCTTTGTATTGGAAAAAGTTTGTCCTACTTTAATTTTTATGATCAACTCAATTGAATTTTTTGAGACGGAGGAGAGAGTTTAGTTTTTCAATTTTTATATTGATAATCCAAATAAGTTGGATGCATGGACCACTGAAGTTGATTCCAATTAAGGACTTGCAAAAGAGATTTTAGATCAGAAGGTTCAGCCACTATAAACAATAAAAAAGAACACATCTGGTGTGTGCCTAACTAGGAAGTAAATGGTTCATGCATTCGAACTTTCTAAAGGTTATTACTTTATCTGTTTGTTACAAAGACAACCACACAAATATTGAGCTTCCAACTTGCAAACACCAATGCAGCCTTTGGGCGTTTATCACTTCTGCAGCTCATATCAGACTCATCAGAGATACGGATCCATCCGGGGTCCGTGCGGTTGAACCGCACAACAGTCCGGTGGGCTTGCGAGCTCGACCGTCCATTCGCATATCGACGACTCTTATTTTTACCTTTCAGTAGTAATGGCACTTTTCTTTTTCCGTTTCTAAATAAAATGTGTCTTAACGTATAAAAGTACAAGCAAAGTACAAATAAAGAGAAAATAGCACATTAGTACCCCAAAGTTTCATACAAATTGTAATTTAGGTCCTAATATTACAATTTTGGCAATTTAGTTCTATCGATTGATTTGCTTTTCTGTTTAACAACCCAATTAAGAATCACTTATATTCAGTGGCGAGGCTAAGTGAAGAGGAAGGGGGTCTGACTGTAAGAAGTTACAGCGGAAGAGAGAAAAGGCAATTGGAGAATTATTCCTTCATGATTTATTTCCATACTGAGGATACATATATATATACACAGATCCTAAGCTGAGATACACTAATACAAAGAATAGCTATAGTCACCAAGATAAACTATCTATACAGAGAACTAAAATACCAACAGGCAAGTGTAATGAACAAATGCTGATACAATTCTCGGCTAATACCCCCCCTCAAGCGAGACGGCCATAATGGAGGCGGAGCTTGACAGAAAGTTCTTGAAAACGTGGTTTGGACAGCCCTTTGGTGAAGACATCGGCTAATTGATCGTTAGATGAGACATATCGTAATTGTAGAAACCCACGAGTTACGAGTTCACGAACAAAATGATAATCAATTTCTATATGACGAGTACGAGCATGGAAAACTGGATTACGTGCCATATGTAAAGCGAGATATTATCGCAAAATAAGTGCGGGTTACGGAATGGGATATGGAGTTCCCGAAATAGATAAGAAAACCATCTCGGCTCGGCGTGAGTCCGGGCAATAGCTCGATACTCGGCTTCACTACTCGGCCGAGAAAGCGTAGTCTGTTTCTTTGCGGTCAAGACACAAGGTTAGGACCAATAAAGATGCATGCTCCAGTTGTGGAACGTCGGTCGTCCGGATCGCCCGCCCAATCAGCATCAGAGTATGCACAAATAGATAGGTTCGAGGAGCGATAAAAGGTGAGACCCAAAGAGAGTGTACCTTTAATGAACCTGAGAATTCTCTTAGCTGCGACAAGATGGGTCGAGCGAGGCTGATGCATAAACTGACATACCTGATTAACTGAGAATGCTATATCAGGACGAGTGAGAGTGAGATACTGCAACCCTCCAACAAGACTACGATATGTAGTTGGATCAGGCAAAGGGTCACCATCATGAGATGACAACCGAGAGTGCGGAATAGAAGGAGTAGAAGCTGGTTTACAGTCAGACATGTTAAACCGGTCCAACAGATCAAGAGCATATCTCTGGCAGACGTAATCGTAGCTTTGCTTTATCCCGAGATGCTTCAATACCCAAGAAAAAACTCAAATCACCAAGACGTCGACTATCAAAAGTGGCACAAATATCATCAATGATGGAGGTGATAACAGAAGGAGAAGATCCTGTAATGATGATATCGTCCACATATACGAGAATAATGGTAGTAGAATCAGTGGTGTGCCGAATAAACAAGGAAGAATCCGAGCATTTGTTGACAAACTTGTGACGGAGTAAGAAATCATGGAGCGTTGAAACCATGCCCGAGGAAACTGTTTCAACCCATATAAAGCTTTATGAAGCTTGCAAACAAAGTACGGAGAAGAGGGATTAATGAAACCGGGAGAATTTGTTTCATATACACTTCTTCATTGAGAAAACCGTTGAGAAATGCATTCCGAACATCGAGTTTCTTAATGTCCCAACTGCGAGAATGAGCAACGAGATAATACGGTTCGGATAGTTGATGGTTTAACAACCGGGAATGTCTCATCATAGTCGAGTCCGGCTTGTTGAGTAAAGCCCTGAGCAACGAGTCGGGCTTTATGTCGTTCAATTGATCCATCTGCCTTTCGTTTGACCTTAAAGATCCAAAGACATCCCACAACATTCATATGAGGCTGACACGGAACGAGAGACCAAGTCCGATTTTTATGTAATGCTGTGAGTTCGTCCTTCATTGCAATGCCAATGAGGGAATGCTGGAAGCTTGTTTGAATGTCAGGGGCTCATAGGATAACGGATCATTACGAATAGCAACCAACGCAGAAGGCAAAGAATGTGGTGATGTTGCGGCAAGTAATTCGAGACACGGCTCGGTAGCGAAGAGGTGGAGGTGAAGAGTTCGCATTTGTTTCGGAAGGGAAAGCAGTGGAATATCCACACTAGCATTTCCAGAGGCCGAAATTGTGGTGCCGGGAGTACTGTCAGGAGCATTGCTGAGATTTGGAGAACCAGTGGGGGTCTCATTTACCAGCGGTGAATGGGTTGGGGCAGCTGGTGAAGCAGGCGGAAGATGAAAAGGGATCGGGCTGTTGTGAAACACTCGCCTGGGCTGAGTAGCGGAATGGTGCTGATGGGAGGCTGGACCGGATCGTGAGCTGGGGCCAGGCGAAGGACCTCCCACTCAGTGGCCGGTATGGGCGGTGGGCAGTGCTCTGCTCACTGAAAGGCTAGATCTCGAGTCTAAACCGGCGGCCGCATGTTGATCCAAGTGCACATATGGACCAAACTGTTCAACGTTATCCCCTGTTAACAGTTTATTTATACCTCTATCTTGCCAAGGAAAAGAAGACTCATCAAATAACACATGTCTTGATAGATATACTTTGTTATTTGATAAGTCTAAGCACCGATATCCTTTACGAATATTATCATATCCAAGAAACATGCAATGTATTGATTTAGGCATAAGTTTATGTGCATTGGTAGCGACAACATGAGGAAAACAAGAGCAACCAAAGACTTTCAGAAAGCGATAATCAGGTGTTTGTTTCCACAATTTTTGATATGGGGAGAAGAATTTATGTTGACGCATAGGGAGTCTGTTTATAAGGTAAACAGCAGTATTGAATGCTTCAAGCCAAAATTTGTAAGGAACTTTAGCTTTAGCCATAAGACACAACCCCATTTCTACAATATGTCGGTGTTTACGCTCGACTACCCCATTTTGTTGAGGTGTATATGGACACGTCATTTGGTGTTTAATACCTTCCTTTTGGAGAAAAGTAGTAAAAACACGACTAGTAAACTCACCCCCCCCATCAGTTTGTACAATTTTGACAGTATGTATGGCAGAAATGCGTCTTGACAATTGATTTTCAATCTGTGTTTTAAAAGAGGCAAATATTTGCGTAACATCAGATTTATGTGTCATAGGAAAAAGCCATACAAAACGAGAATAGTCATCAACGATAGAAAAATAAAAATGAAATCCATTCATAGAATAAACGGGGGCAGGACCCCAAACATCTAAATGTAGCATATCTAATGGATTCAACGCATTAAATGTTCGGGTAGGAAAAGACAACTTGCTAGACTTGCCCAATGGGCACCAATGACAACATTGTTGTTCATTAAGTTTATGGCTCAAAGGGAGACTAAATTGACGACACAAAACTTTAAAGATAGGAGTTGACGGATGACCCAAGCGGGAATGCCAAATTTCCTGACTCGTACGTTCACCAAGAAGGGCGACTGGATTATTTTGCGACTTAGAATTGAAAGAAAGTTTGTATAAGCCACCAGAGTTACTACCAGTAATGATGATCTCCTTCGTCCGATTGTCCTTAACACGGAAACCACACGAGTCAAGTTCAAAAAAACAGTTATTATCCTTAGAAAATTGACGGATGGATAATAAAGGTTTATGAATGTGTGGAACATAAAGAACATTGTGGAGATTAAAAGAACGATTATTGACAGAGACAGAAGAACTACCAATGCGTGAAATATTTAACTTAGAACCATCACCAATAGTAATTGCATCTTTACCTGAGTATGGAAAAGATTCGGAGAGGGAAGTCGGATCCGGGTCATATGATTCGTTGCTTTGAATCCAGAATATACGGGTCCGAATAAGCCATGTAAGCAAAGTTTCTTTGAAACCCTCGGCTTGACCTTGAACGGCATGCCCGGCAGAAAACACCATTGGCAAGTGATAGGTGGAGTAGGAAGAAGACCGGCCCCATTGTTGCCATTGTGACCTCCACGTATGGTAGGAGTAGAAACCCCACGACCCCAATTGTTTCCATTCCAACGGCGGAAGAAGAAGCTGGGGTTCCAGGTTACCAATATTATTGCTCCGATTTACGTAATTTTCCTTCGTAAGGTACGTTTGCCCCATGATTACGGTAGGGTTATAGAAGATTGGTAGAGAGTTTCTTTGCGAGAATTGGAGAAGGTTGGACTGTGGCCGGAATACGAAGGATTCGACAGGTTTTAGTGGGAAGAAATAGATAAGAAAGGATGGAGGTATGCCCAAAAGATCAAGTTAGGCGATACCATGTAAGAAGTTACGGCGGAAGAGAGAAAAGGCAATTGGAGAATTATTCCTTCATGATTTATTTCCATACTTTGAGGATACATATATATATACACAGATCCTAAGCTGAGATACACTAATACAAAGAATAGCTATAGTCACCAAGATAAACTATCTATACAGAGAACTAAAATACCAACAGGCAAGTGTAATGAACAAATGCTGATACAATTCTCGGCTAATACTGACCTGACCCCCATGTTTTGATTTATTTTTTTTATTAGTGCTATTTTTGATATTTTATTTTGATTTTAGGGTAAAATTTGGTATTTTATAAAATCTGACTCTCTTACTGCAACAGAAAATTTACATTGTATTTTTTCGACCCCTTCCCTTCGATTCCTGGTTTCGCCACTGCTTATATTGCTTTCAGAAAAATCCAACTTGAATATACCAATGGCTTTTGATTTCCAGAGAGAGAAAGATAAAATCTTTCTTCAAGTGTTAAGATTTAGGATTAACAATGGCTGGTGGTGAAGGTGTGACGTTGGAGTATACACGCACATGGGTTGTCGCCGCCGTTTGTACCGGCCTTTGTTCCAATAATTTTAATTATGTTATGAATTTTTTTTTCATTTTAGGATTTTTAGCATTAATTTTAACGAAATAGGGACAAAATAAACATTTATTGAACGTTATGGATAGGAAATGCAATTTTCAACAAAGCTCGTTAAATTTTTTGTTCATTTTGTTAGCTTCCAGAGCATCCAAAAGAGACCCATCACATAGTGTAAACATTAGGCATTAAATTGTCAAAATTCTAACATTAGGACTTAAATTGCAATTCTTATGAAACTTTGGGATACTAATGTTTTGTTTGCCCTACAAATAAATAAAACACTATCTTTTAAAAAGTTGACAAGTGATGGTGACATTTATTATGAGACAGGTGGAGCATATTTAAAATTAAATTTTTCACTATTTTTTCCCACTCTACGAAGATCATATGGATCTGGGGATAGACAGACAGACTAAACATATATCAACACATCAGCGGTCTAGATTCAATCTTCTTCAAATGTATGATCCAAAAAGGATGATTATACCCTGAGAGAATGAACCACCATGAACCTAACTGGGAGGAATCCCGTCACCAACAGGACGACTCTTTAAATGTATAACCCCTAACTCAAAAGGACGATTATACCTTAAGAGAACGAACGGCCATGAATCTAACTGATTGGAACCCGTCACCAAAAGGACGATTATCCCCTATAAATGAACCACCACGAATCTAACTGCTAGACAATCTTACCCGTAGAGGCCCGAATCATAAATATGGTCAATCATTACAAAATGTATAAGATGAACTCAAGTCAAAAATGATATAGCTGCACACAACATTAGACTTGTTTTCATGTTGATCTCCATCCATTTTTGACATGTCTATAGAGCTACTTTCGGTTCTAAATTCTAATCAAGTCTATGGCAGCTTACAAGGCTACTTCCAGGAAGCATATATGAACAAATTAATGGCTCAAATTATTTGCATCAACTCAAGAAAATGATTCAAAAATGTCTGATTAAAATGAAAAACTTGGTTAACATTCATAGTTTAACACTGTTTATATTCCACTCTAAAGGACATCAATAGGCAACAAACAAATGACTCAGACCTCGGCATATCAGGAGGATTATATGCCTATCAATAGGCAACAAACAAATGACTCAGACCTCGGCATATCAGGAGGATTATATGCCTGGATTCTCTGCACTCCGCAATCAGCACTGCAGGGCAGTTTATTGATCCAACGGCAAAAAGACAATTTGAGTCCTTGAAAACTTTGATCCATCGGATGACAATCGGATTCTGATGTCACTGACCCGAAGCTTAAAACATCTGGTCTCTCTATTCAAAACTTGCAATAATCTTACGTAAAATTATAAAAATAAAAATAAAATGAAACCTCTAATAATAATCAAATTTTAAATAAATTCACAAAATGCCATATCCCATTCCAAAAGATCATATGAATTACTTGATTACTATAAATACAATACACGTAACTAGTCTTTTTACTGCAACATACTAAATAAATATTGATGTAATCGGCTAAAGATTACAACAATAAAACATAGACAACCTTCATTACAAGCAAAGCACCTCAGCAGTAGCTAAGAGAGGCCATCAGAGAAGTTCATACAACTGGCTTATGCTTTAGTTATTGTCAGTGTTGACCTTGCTTTCAGATTCAAGAATATTCCCCTACAGGACCAAAAATAATATGGTGAATAAGAAATCAAAAGAAAAATATGACAAAAGTAGGCGGATTAATTAAACATATTTCATTCATGTATTTCATAGAAGGTAGTATTAATTTGCATACGTACCAGAAAAATGCAAAGAGACTTTGCACAACAACACGGAATTGCAATGGCACATAGCGGTGGCTTACCCACCCCAATACCGGCCCAATCTGCATGATCCATAATAAGATTATACAATATTTCAATGCTACTTCAATCATGTACCATATAACATAGTAATATAATTGAAATGAAAAGTAGGGTAATACCGTCCATGCTGTAGTCTGCACTTTAAGGAATTCCGTGTTAATTTTAGATTTCACTTGGCTCCATGGTCGGCCTGAACATTTATAAATGTAAATTCAGAAACAATCCTCTCATCTAATTAATACAGTATTAAGTCATTAGCTTGTGATAGATTGGACTATGGATGATCTAAAAACATACTCCGTATCACTCATTGATAAGTTTTTATCCTTGTTAATAAGTTGCCCATGTAGTTTTGATTTCTCTTAGGCTCCGTTTGTTTCATGGAAAACATTTTCCGAAAAATGTTTTCCTTGTTTTCGGGTGTTTGTTTCAAGTAAAATGTTTTTTGAAAAATGTTTTACCTACTTTCGAGTGTTTGGTAACCACTTGTAAAAGAAAGTCAAATGTAAAATATTTTACAAGGATGTAGAAAAAGGAGGTTTTCTTTGTAAAATGATTTACCAATTTCAAATTCGTAAATCATTTTACAACTCTTGTTCTTGGCCTTAATGTACAACTCATATTACGCTCGGTACAACATAATAATAATAATAATAATTAAAAAAAAAATTAACAGGCCCCACCCACCCCAACCCCCCCCCCAAAAAAAAAAATTTTTTTTGAAAACCGCCCCACCCACCCCCTGCCTACCCCACCCCCACCCCCCACCCCCCCCAAAAAAAAAAAAAAATTTATTTTTTTTTGGAAACCGTCCCACCCACCCCGCCTACCCCACCCCCCACCCTCCCCCAAATTTTTTTTTTTTTTTGGAAACCGCCCCACCCGCCCCGCCTACCCCACCCCCTACCCACCCCACCCCCAAAAAAAAAAAAAAATTTTTATTTTTTTTTGGAAACCGCCCCACCCACCCCACCCCCCCAAATTTTTTTTATGTTTTTATTTTTTGGAAACCGCCCCACCCACCCCCGCCTATCCCACCCCCTACCCACCCCCACCTCTCCCAAAAAAAAAAAAAAATTTTTTTTTTTGGAAACCGCCCCACCCACCCCGCCTACCCCACCCCACCCCCCCCCTCCCCCAAAAAAAAAAAATTTTAATTTTTTTTTTTTTTTTGAAACCGCCCCACCCACCCCCGCCTACCCCACCCCCTACCCACCCCCACTCCCCACCCCAAAAAAAATTTTTTTTTTGGAAACCGCCCACCCACCCCCTGCCTACCCCACCCCCAAAAAAAAAAAAAAATTTTTTTGGAAACCGCCCCACCCACCCCCTGCCTACCCCACCCACCCACCCCCCCAAAATTTTTTTTTTTGAAACCGCCCCACCCACCCCCCCAATTTTTTTTTATTTTACACCCCCTACCCACCCACCCCCCCAAAAAAATAATTTTTTTTATTTTTTATTAAAAAATTAAAAAAAAAAATTTGGGGGGGTGGGGGTGGGGTAGGCAGGGGGTGGGTGGGGCGGTTTCCAAAGTTGATTTAAATTAATAAAAAAAAAGTGACATTTTCGAAAAACATTTTCGTCAAATTTGCCAAACAACCGAAAACAAGACCATGATATTTTACAAGAAAACATTTTACATGGAAATTTTTTTACATGAAAACATTTTACAAGGAAACCTTTTTACATGAAATCATTTTACATGAAAACATTTTCCGGAAAATGTTTTACGCGAAACAAACGGAGCCTTACTCTCGCATGAAATATTTTCACAAGTTATGTAAATGCTTACCCTCGATGGCCAGCCCAAAATAAAGCATAAAGAGCACATTGTTCAAAGGAGAAATTGTCAACTGGTCCACCACCACCTGAAATAGTTAACTGATCATTTCAGAACATACAGTCTTTCCCTTGCCTTTTTCTTGAGATGGCGATAAATTTCTCAAGTTTAAAGGCGAATGATATTTCTCTAAATTTAAAATACTGCTTAGTGTTTAGAAGTTGGAAGACAGAATATATGAGGTCAACAGAAGCTCAAGGAGAAAATAATGATTACTCTACATCAAATTTTAAATAAGAACGGAAAATAAAGCCTGGAAAACATATCGTTTGAGAGGAGGCCAAAAGAGAATTGATAGTTTGAAGTTATTCAAACTCGTTTCGTCCAAATTATGTGTCTATGCCACCTTCGAAAATAACACAACCATTGACAGCAAAGACAATAGAAGGTCCATAGAATACCTTCTGAGCTACGGTTTTTGAGTCCTTCTTTCCTTTGAAGAGCTTATCCAACAAAAGATGGTAAAAGTGTCCCACTGGTCCAAGATAGGCCAATCCAAAAAGCTGCAAATGTAACATAATTATTAAGATATGCATACAGCTATCAAGTGAAGCTAGCATAACTAAGCCTACAAGGCTACACTATAAAACAAGTGTGATGTTATACACACACGCCTTATTGCAGTGCACACCCCCTTCATGCTTCAATCTGTTGTACAGTGCAGTAGATTAAAGCATAAAGGGGGGTGCTCAGTAATAAGGGGTGTCTATAACAATACTCTAGAACAACTTGAGGAAAAGGCTCATGCAAGTGCCTCAGCAGCGTCTAAATAGTAAACTCATTAGTTTCTGACAAAAGCAAATTTGTGAAGTTGAGATTGGCATAACTTATAGTTCAGGCAATACGAAGAATACAAGACTAGGATAAGTAAAATAAGTAGGTCCCCAAAGGAGTGGCTCAGTGGTAAAAGCCAAGCCTCACACTCAGTGAGGTCTAGGGTTTGATCCCTCTCCTTGCCTCCTGGCTCGGACATCGTCAAAAAAGAAAGAAAAAAAGAAAAAGAAAAATATGTAGGTATACTGTATGTTTTAGGACTTTGAAAGGTACAGAGGCAAAAAGTAATAGAGAAGGATTCAGTTTCACTATGGGAGACGTTGGAAGGTGAAGAAAGTTTAGCTTCTGTCCGAGAACTGTATTCTGCCTTCTGAGAGAAAAGATGGTTACGGTGACATATTACAATGCCTTTCTTTCGACCAATTATCATTTTCCGTCAGCTGAATTCACAAGGAAGAGTTTCAGGTCCTTCTTAACGATTTAGTCTTTCTTCGTCCTATGTTCCTACTTTATACCTCATAGATGGAAGAATTATGCTTTTAATGAAGATCAATGTTGATATTGACACAAGGGTCATACATGCAGTTGGCTGCAGAAGCCTCTTTCTAAAGAATAAGATTTCCCAACTACAATACACATTCATTTCTGCAATATAGATTTGCACGCTTTCGTGAATGCTTGCTGGTTAATAGTGGTTATTCCTGTTTGGATCTCCTGTGTTAGGCACGAATAGTCCATGAGGCGTGAAGATGCATTTTTTATTCCCAAGCATCAAGCAACAATAACAAAAGTCTTAGTCCTAGATAATTTGGAGTTGGCTTACATGAATCGTCGAATGGACTCGTCAAGCATAGTTCAATAAATAGTCATATCCTCCAACTACATGCTTCTCCGTCTACCCTCGACTTCAGATAGAGTAGCAAACCAAATGCATATTGTATTAATTACGTACTCCCTCCGTCCCACGTGAATAGACACCAAAAATCTTGGCACAATAACTAAGGAAAATGAATATAATAATGAAAATGTGTGGTATGAAATGAAGAGAGAGAATGAGTGGAGTTGGTTGAATAAATTGTGTGGTAGGAAATGAAGAGAGAGAATGAGTGGGTGGGATTGGATGAATATAAAATAATAAATTCTTTTCCATTTTGGGCAGTGTCTATTCACGTGGGACGTCCCAAAAAGGAAATAAGTGTCTATTCACGTGGGACAGAGGGAGTATGTTTTAGAAGCTAAAAGAGCAATCTTTCAGGGAAATCAATTAACCCCACAACAATCACATGAATGGCACATAAACTTCTAGCAGAATTGAAAGTAATACTCCCTCTGTCCCGAAATAAATGTCAATTTTCAAGAAATTGTTGCCCCAAAATGAATTCATTTTTCGAAAAAACTTAGTCCCTAAATGTTCTTTTACGGAAATCTTTCCACTAGTTATTTTATACTTGCAAAAATAAATGTTTAGGAAGCGGATAACAAGATTATTTATACGCCTTTGTCATTAAATTATGTAAAGAGCGAACATTTTCAGAATGTCCCTTGATATGAAATTTGGACATTCATTTAGGGACGGAGGGAGTAGTTAAAGGACATTCATTTATTTAGGGGAGGGAGCAGTTAGATGTATAGTATTGCCCTTTGGTTACAACATTTGACCCAAAATTACAGAAGTCCTACACAACATAAATTCAAATTTCAGTAAAACAAATCACCCAAAACTTTTCTAACAATATGGCCAGTTCAAATTCATGTCTTGAATCAAACTTTTGACCCAGTAAAATTATGCGAACTCAGAAAAACAAATCATTTCAGTATTTCACTTAGTCAACGTGTTGACCAAAAAAATCTTTAGCTAGAATGAAATCACAACATAAAGAATCCAAACAAAACCAGCAAAAAATATCAAATTAAACTTCTATGAAACTCTATCGTACCACTTTAAGAAGAATACGCCTGAGTTGAAGTTTCTTGATGCCGGAGAGCTTCTGAGACACTATATCACTGATCAACGACAAAGTTGCCGCAGTAAGAGCCTGAAATTCGACGAACCCAGTTGATAAAATGCTACAAATCAAGAAACCCAATTCATAAAAATCAAAGAAATTACACAAAATTGATCTGATACCTTGGTTCTCAAAGGGTGTTTCTGAAGCTGCAAGGCATAATTTTTAAACCCTTTCTTTGCAATTGAACTCATGATGATTTGATTTCACACTCTGAGATTGAAACAGAGAGAGATTCAGTAGTTACTGAGCAAAGAACCTCTCCCTATTTCTCTGCCTCTTTGTCAAAGTCTTGATTTAATTTAATGGTCGGCTTACCGAACTTGCCATTTTTAAAATCTGAGGGAAAGGAGAGGACCCATTTCGGGTGGCGGGCTCTACGATTGTAAATGGATCGGATATTCTTTTGCACTCATAGATAGGGGTATAATAGGTTAATTTTGAATGGTGATTTGAAATCGAATTGAATCAAATTATGCTTACTCCGTCTCATTTTAAATGTCTTAAAATAGGTTTGGCGTGGGAATTAAGGGAAGTGATGTAGGAAAGAGAAAAAGTTTAAATGCTGTGAGTACGAAAAGTGATGTATGAAAGATAAAGTGGGGTAGGAAATAGTTTGTGGATATTTATTGTGAGTATGATAAGTGGGTCCCACAAATAAAAAAGTACTCCCTCCGTCCCGGCCGAAATGTCTCAAAATGGGTTCGGTTCGAAAATTAAGAAAAGTTATGTAGGAAAGAGAAAAAGTTTAAATGTTGTGAGTATGAAAAATTAAATAGGAGCGAGAATGAGTGGGATGAATAGTTAAGAAAGAGAATGTTGTGAGTGTAAAGTAAAGTAGGAGAGAGAATGAGTGGGTGGAATAGTAATAAAAACTTTTCTTTTTTGGTTTGAGATATTTTAAATGGGACGCCAAAAATGGAAAGTTGAGACATTTGGAGCGGGACGGAAGGAGTAATAAAAACTTTCATTTTTTGTTGAAAAATTTTAAATGGGACGCTCAAAATGAAAAGTTGAGACATTTGGAACAGGACGGGGGGAGTATTATGCGATTTAATTTGATTTTAAATATTAATGGTTCATTTCAATCTCAAATATTGATAAATCAAATTGTTCAGTTTGATTTGTAATTTGAAACTCCAAGACTAAACTCAACCGAACAAAACTAAATTAAACAAAAGTTTGGAACCGCAATATCTAATCATCAAATCGAACCACGAGATCAAACCATCAAATCAAACCTCATTAAATAAACTGGTCATAACCCCCGTTTTATATTGTGTTTAATATTTTCGTATATTTATTAAAGTTTATTGTTAAATCAATAAAAAATCCTACATTAAATAAATTAATCTTAACCCCCCATTTTATATCTTATTTAATTTAGTTTCACAAGTTGTTATCTTCATTTCAATACATAAACAATCAAGTTCTCTCCACAATCGACATTATAAAGTATTTTTCTTCATTCGACCTCTCTCTTCCTCTAGTCTCTTTCTTTCTCCCGCTTTCCTGTTAAACACTTGCATCTTTCGTTTTTCCTCGGTGATCACAGAAAGTTTAAATAAATAATAAAATGAGTTGCGCTTTTAATCGTGGTTTGAACCGTAGTCTAAACTATGTTCTATAATACGATTTAAATCACATAATTGAACCGAAGTTTGAATCAAACTGAACCAAATCATAGCGGTTTAAATTTTTTAATGATTCGATTCGATTTAGAATTTTCCCAAATCAAATCAATGAATAGTGATTCAGTATATAAATTTCTCTAAATCGAATCACATCCTACCATTTACACCCTAACTCATAGAGTGGTATTAACTTTGGTATCTTTCAGTTTTTGGTTTATTCAAGATTCATGTGAGGCGCTCCAAGTTTTCGGGTCGGTTTTTGTGTATCCAACTTGAACCTTACTATTCTTTTTCTCTTTCTTTTTTTCATACTGCAAGCCAATGTTGATTAGTTGATCTCATCATCTAAGACTTGGTGTTAACCACCACCAACCCCTCACTCTCGCACTCATGTACAGATTTTGTTTTTCTTACTATGTCCCAGACAAAGATCCAGCTAATAAGAGAGAGAGAGATCGAACCCAAACCCTATAGAGCGTATGAGACTTAACTTTTATGACTTAGCCACTCTTTTAGAAATGTACAACTCATAAAAGTTAAATAAAATATACTACTCTGTTCCTTTCGAAAAGATATAAAATGAACCTTGCACGAAATCAATGAAAGTTTATAGTGGAATAAGTGTTGTGAGCATTAAAAATGATGTAGGAGAGAGAATGTTGTTGTGTAATCGTGGTCTATCAAAGCAATACAGTCTCATACCAGATATCGATGGCGAGAATCAACATCCATGAAAAATCATATGAAAGCAATAAAGAAATAAACATGCGATTTGTTCACCCAGTTCACCCCTGAAATAGACTACATCTGGGGGCATTAACAAACCAGGATGATAAGCACAAATCTGTCGTGTTACAATATAGAACATAGTTTGTCTCATCAAAATAATTCCACTTTATGCCCACACCCTCACACAATCGCCTTATACATGCTTTTCGATCATCCAAGGAATGCCCCTAAGGGCACCCCAAAAGGCGGCCCCATCATGCTCTATATTCTCTTGTTGATCTCATAGATTCAATATAAATATCATAACTATCTCTCTCTCTCGCACCACAATATCTAGGTTATCATTTGTATTTATAGTGCAATAAATCCTAATTATAGGTCAATAAGGATTCATGTCCAGGAAAGAGCTTCTTTATTTCCAAGCAAAAGATCCACCACAATTAGGAAATCAAATCGCCAAAGAAAACTTCCAATCGATCATGCCTCATGCCCGTTGGCAGGGCCGTATGTATTTTCTGGCACGCCTTTGCAAACCAATGCGAGGTTGTGTACTCTGTTTCACTTTGGCACATTTGCCATGCCACTTTGAACGCATGCCCGTGCCAAACCTATTTTCCCAATTCTCGATCACGGCTCTGCTTTCATTCATTCATCCTTCCTTAAGCTTGTTCTTGGTTAGAACTCTAACCCCAACAAATGTGTAGTGGATAGTTATTGTGATTATAACAAGTGAATCAAATAAATAAAGAAATATTTAAAAAGTTTTCATTCTGAAAGTACTATATAGCATGTAAATTATATAGCTATACAACATAACTTACTCATGTTATCTTAGGATAAATAAAATATAAAATGCAACTTGTCAAGTTCCATTAGTCTTCTTTAACTTTCCTAATATATTGTTAATAAGTTAGAATGTCTTAGCAAATCGAATTAGTGTTCTAAGTAGACTAATTAAAACTGCTAAAATAAGTAGTAACAATTATTAAAAGTGAAGCTTAATTAAAAAAATAGTAGTTAAAATGTTGCTTGGCCTAGCCCAAATTGAAAATTATTTTAGACCAATTTTTATGCTTTAAAACAACAAATATTTTGAAGAGAGGGAGAAGATTATTGGCATTGGTAATGAATAAAAATGAACAACAATTAGGGCTAAGTGGCTAAGGGGCCATTTTTTTTAGTCTTAAAGTAAGTGTTGTACTTTTTAGTTATTCTTTGTTTAATCATACCATTAGTTCGTTGACATTTACATTGCGCACATTTAGTCATTCAACATAAATCTTGCTTACAAATTGTTAACAGTGAGATAAGGCTCCGTTTGTTTACCGTTTGTTTAGCGTAAAACATTTTTTGAAAAATGATTTTCTGTAAAATATTTTTCGAAAAATGAAAATGTTTTTCAAAAAATGAGATAAACATGTTTAGCGTAAAATATTTTCTTAATTTTTTGGTGCGAAACAAACATTAAAAAATGGAGAAAATATTTTTCGAAAAACATTTTCCCTCGAACAAACAAGCGGATCCTAATATGCATGTGAATGCATTAACATGTGCGTTGAATATTTGATTTTTCAAGAGTACGACATATGGGAAGTTTTCATGAAAGAAAACGAATTTGGGTCCGCTTTTTTTTTTTTTTTTTTTTTTTGGTAGAGGTGTCCATTTGGTTAACCGGATCGACAAATCGACCAATTTTTAATCGGTCAATCGATTTAATCGTAATCGATTTAACCATAGCCGGTTTTTTTAAGGTTCAGTTTCGGTTAGTGTATTTCAAAAACCGTGAATCGTCGATTTTATGCTCGGCCGAGTCATGAGGGTTGCTCGGTCGAGCAAGACATTTTCCAGTAAGTTTGTTTACCATTTAACGGTCATGCTCGACCGAGTTATATGAGTTGCCCGGCCGAGGGGGTCATTTTCCAGTGCGTAAATTTTCATTTAACGGGCATGCCTCATGTTCAGCTCGGTCGAGTCATATGAGTTGCTCGACCGAGCAGAACGCTAGAAATTAAAAAAAAAAGGTATGCTCGACCGAGTAACACCAAAGACTCGACCGAGCAGATCCAAACCGAATAAATCGGAGGTTAATCGAAAAAACCGTTAAAATCGTATAACCGTCAAACCAAACCGTAACCGGTTTAGCCGGTTATCCGGTTCGATTTCGGTTGAGAGATTTCGAGGTTTGTAACCGACGGTTTTAACCGGCTAACCGCCGATTTTACTAACCGGCCACCTCTATGCTTTTGTGAGCAAAAGATGCTATTTACTAGAGTCGTCAATTTAACATATTCTTTTGAGATGGCCAGTCCCGTCATATAAATGGGACGGGATGTGATATTATATTATAATCTAGTATAAAATTGGGCTTATTTGAGACATTCTGTTTGTAACGCGGGACAAGTCGAGACGGGATGGGACGTCCCGCATTTTTATAATTTTAATTTTAATTTTTTTTAACCTCTAAGGTATTTTAGCACTTAGACCATGTTTAATGGTGAACGAAAAATTTGTTCACCATGTGAACGAAACTGGCCTGTGAACGAAATTTCGCTCACGCCAGCTTACATTCTGTAGTGGTGAACGAATTTTTAGTTCATAAAAATATTTTTTAATAGAAATTTGATATTATAAAATTAATAATATACATTAATAAATATTATTTTTCATTAACATCATTAACAAAAAATAAATATAATTTTGAAAATCTTGATTTTTTTTGCTAATAAATATTATCTTTTTATTAACATCATTAACATTAATAAATATTATTTTTTATTAACATCATCCCGTAATTACTCATAATCAAAAAAAGAAAATCTTGATTTTTTTTCTAATTATAGAGAAAGGAAGTATGGAAGAAGAGATGTACATAATCTAGCAATCTTGAGCTCTATTTATAGGGGAAAAAATGAACGTTTTTGAAATTTTGATCTAAACGACGTCATTTGGCGCAAGAGAAAATTTAAATATATAAAAAATTAAAATTTTATCAAATATATACAATAATTTTTTTTATCATTTTTAAATAAGAAAATATTAAAATTATGTCAAATATTATAAAATTAGACTCTATTTATAGAGAAAAATAAATATAAACATTTTTAATTTTTTAATTTCAATAATATAATTTCAAAAATGTCAAAATTACAAAATACACATATAGTCATTATAGCCATGAACGAAATTTTCGCTCACGAATTCATTCATGAAATGAACGAAACTCATGAACAAAATTTCGTTCATGGCCATGAACGAAATTTCGTTCACCACTAATTGTCATGAACGAAATTTCGTTCACAGAATTGCTCTTGGTGAACGAAATTTCGTTCACCATTAATCATGCTCTTAGTTCTTAGTTTTTTTTTTTCAACTATCCATTTTTTTTATTAAGTTTATTTTATGAATTTAAGAAGTTTTTATTTTGTTGGATTGCAAAAGATAAATCTTATATTTTTAAATTTAATTTTTTGGCATCATCTCAGTTATACTTAATTTCATAATATTATCATTTTCTTGTCCCACTTTATCTCACGTCCCAAGGTGGGAGGGGACGTGACGGAGATTTTCTATCATGCAAATAATTCGGGACGTCCCATCTATCCTATCCCGTAAAATTATGAAATTTCATAGTTTCATCTCATCCCGTCCCTTTTGATTTTCCCGAATTGATAGCTTTAGTATTTACTTATGTGAGTGAGTCAAATTTAATCACATTTCTCTATTATGATGCTTGAAGATCGGAATAAGTTTCATATTGAGTGGGTCCCACAATTTGCAAGAAATTAAAATTGATAAGAATTTGTAATTGATGTACTTATATTTTCATAAAATGTTTGATGTAGTATCAACTTAGGCCCCGTTTATTTGGGCGTAAAATAACTCGCTTTCGTAAAATAACTCGTTTTTCATTGTTTGGTTGAGCCCCCGAAAAATATTTTCTGGAAAATAACCTGTTTTTCGTTGTTTGGTAGTTTTTCGGAAAATGGAGAAAACGTTTTCCGAAAAACATTTTACGCCCTTCCTAGGTAAAACGACTTACTGACCTTGTCCTAAGTAAAACATTTTTCGAAAAATGGGGTGCCCCTCATGTACAACTCATATTTTACAAGGTACAACATAATAATAATAATTAAAAAAATTAAAAAAATCACCCCTACCCCTATCCATGCTACCCCACCCCCCCCCCAAATTTTTTTTTTAACCGTCCTACCCACCCCCTGCCTACCCCACCCAACCCACTCCCCCCACCCCAAAAAAAAAAAAAAAATTGTAACCGCCCCACCCACCCACCCGCCACCCCAATTTTTTTTTTTTTGTAACCGCCCCACCCAATCCCTGCCTATCCCACCCCACCCACCCACCCCCCAAATTTTTCTTTTTTTTTGTAACCGCCCCACCCCCTGCCTACCCCACCCCACCCACCCCCCACCCAAAAAAAAAAATTTTTTAGTAACCGCCCCACCCACCCCCTGCCTACTCCACCCCACCCACCCACTCCCATCCCAAAAATTTTTTTTTGTAACCGCCCCACCCACCCCCTGCCTACCCCATCCACCCCCCACCCCAAAAATTTATTTTTTTAATCATTAAAAAAAAAATTAATAATTTTTTTTTGGAGTTGAGGGTGGGGGTGGGGGTGGGTGGGGTGAGGTGTGGTAGGTAGGGGGTAGGTGGGGTGGTTACAAAAAATGATTAAAAAATTTTTTTGGGGGTGGGGGGGTGGGATAGGCAGGGAGTGGAGTGAAGCGACCTAAAAAATTAAAGGTGGGGGTGAAGAGAATGAAGTGGGCGATTACAAAAAAAAGTTTTTTTTTTTTGGGTGGGGTGGGTGGTGGGTGGGTGGGGTGGGGTGGGGTGGTTACAAAAAATGATTAAAAAAAAAATTTAATAAAACATTTTACGCCCTTTCAAAAAACATTTTTCTTACCAAACACCCGAAAATATTTTACACCCTTCCTCCGTAAAATATTTTACGCCCTACCTCCGTAAAACATTTTACAGGAAAATATTTTACAGAAAAATATTTTTCATAAAACGTTTTTCGAAAAATATTTTACGTCGAAACAAACGGAGCCTTAGTCACATGTCTAGCCAATAAACTATTTATTTGGTCCCAATTTTAGCGTATACAATGACTTGTTGCAACATACTCCTATTAGTCAATGACTTGTTGCAACAAACTCCTACTAGAGGTAGTTAGAAATCAAGGGTGGCATTGGGTAGAATTTTCTATGTTTATTCCAATGTTATTAATGCTTTATATACAACTTATAGATCTTGATAAGATATTGATGCAAAGCAATCCCTTCATTTACGCTAGCAATTCCTACAATTACGCTAACTAATTAATATAAATAAGTGAGGAAAAAATATATACAAAGAGGAATGAGATTATATCCCGAGAGCTCTCTTCTGGTGTCTCTCTCCTAGCGCCCCGTCGCCCAATAGCTCCTCCCAGCGCCCTTCCTTGGTTCAGCTCTTCGAGGCGCCTCCGTGGATCTTTAGGCACTCCTAGGGCACTCATCTCATCTTGGCTCTCCTCCATCATCTTGGCGCTCCTCCAACACCCCCCTCATATTGAAGCGTGAAGGACACAAACACCCAACTTACCAAGTAAGATAGTGAATTGTCGAGTTACAAGCGCCTTTGTAAGAACGTCTGCTAACTGAGCAGAAGTGTGAACATATTTCGTAGAGATGAGGCTAAACTGAATGGCGTCACGAACAAGGTGACAATCAACCTCGATATGTTTAGTGCGCTCATAAAAACAGGATTATGAGTGATGAGTATAGCTGACTGACTATCACGCAATAGAGTCATAGTAGCTGAGAGAGTGATCCCAAAGAATAACAAGAGACCACACATCCATGTAAGTTCACACGTCGCGCTTGCCATAGAGCGATACTAAGCTTCGGCCGAATATCGAGCAATGGTGGTTTGCTTTTTAGTCTTCCATGACACATGAGAACTACCCAAGAACACAAAGTACGCCGTCAAGGAGCGACGAGTAATGGGGCAGCTGGCCAGTCAGAGTCACAGTAAGCATATGGTCGAAGATCTGAGTCGACGCGCAATAGAATCCCCTGGTCAGGATGTCCCTTAAGATAGCGAACTACTCATAAAGCCGCATGCCAATGAGCAAGCTAGGGTGTTTTCATAAATTGTGTAAGGATATGAACACAGTAAGAGAACTCTGGTCTTGTGATAGTGAGATATATTAAACGTCCAACAAGACATCGATATCGTTCGAGGTCAGACAAGAGATCGTCGTCTGTTAAAGCTAACCGGTGATTCTGCTCGATAGGAGCACTCATCGGACGAGCACCAAGAAGACTAGTTTCAAAGAGAATATCAAGAGTGTATTTCCTTTGCGACAAGAAGATCCCATCCGAGTGGCGTGCAACCTCTATACCCAAGAAATACTTCAAGCGCTCAAGATCTTTCATTTTGAAACAACAACATAGATAATCTTTAAAGTCAGTAATGACAGTGGAATCATTACCCCCAATGAGCAAATCGTCAACGTAAACCAAGATATGTATGTTTATAACGTCTTTCTGATAAGAAAAGAGTGAATAGTCTGAGTACGATTGAACAAAACCGTACTTTTTCAATGCAACATATAACTTTTCAAACCAACAATGAGGCGCTTGACGGAGCCCATACAAGGACTTTCGGAGCTTGCATACTTTGCCAGACATATGGGGTTGATACCCCAAGGGGAGCTTCATATATAACTCCTCACCCAGATCTCCACGTAAAAAGGCGTTGTGAACATCCATTTGATGAAGTTCCCAACCACGGGCCGCGGCAATAGCCAGAAACACTCGTACTGTAACCATTTTGACCGTTGGAGCAAAGGTTTTTGTGTAGACTATGACTTCCACCCGACGGTTACCCAGAATCACCAGTCGTGACTTGTATCGTTCCACCGTTCCATCTGCCTTATATTTGATTTTATAAACCCATTTGTTCCCAATAACCTTCTTACAAGTAGGAGCATCCACCAGATCTCATGTCCCATTCTGATCTAGAGCATCAAGCTCATTGTTCATGGCTGCCTCCACTCTTCCGACCGTATAGCCTCAACAAATTTTCTAGGCTCAACAATTGTATCAATTGCGGCCAGAAAACAACGATGTGTAGAAGAGAATTTAGTGCAATTGAAAAAATGTGATAAAGGATATCGAGTACCTGAAGACTTGTTTGCAGAGAGTGAACTGGACGAGGGGCTAGCTCGTACAGTGTGTGTCTGATATGTGCTTAAATCATACTCGATGCTTGTATACCATGAGGAGGGAACCTTTGTCCGTTTTCCTCTTCCCAAATTATCATATGCTTCCTTCATGGTAGGTGCAAGCGCTTCCATTGGAACAGATTCAGTGTTAGGCGCCTCAGTTGAAGCTACAAGGACCCCATTATGCTAAAGGGGCGCCTCATCATGCTCAAGGAGCACCCCATCATGATCAAGGGCGGCCCCATCATGCTCAAGGGCGGCCCCATCATGCTCAAGGGGCGCTTCAACGGGAATTTCAACTTCTGCGTCTCGTTCAGAAGCACCAGCACTACAAGAAAAAAGGCTTTTTGTGACTGCTAAAAGCTGTCACATATGTACGAAAAGCAGTCACGAAAAGGTAACGCGACTGGAAAATCAATCGCCATGGAATCTTGGCAACTATTCATAATCTAAAGAAAACCCTAGAAAGAAATAAAACCATGAAAATTAGGGAAAGAACACCAGGAATTAAACCCTAATTTTGGGTTAAAGATATATCATTTGAATGGGTGAAAACACATCCATCAATCCATGACACCATCATCGAGTCCGTCCGCCAAAGCTCCAATTCGTCCGCCTTTGTTGCATGATTAATCGTTTCATCAATGAACCCGATTTTCATCTTGGTTCTCAACGAACCCTTGAAAATACGAGCCCATTCTTCGTAGTTTTCTCCTTTTAATTAGACATGAGTGAGAATCTGTCCGGGATTGTCACTCGATGAAAAGAAGTAGAGGGTTCTTTTCTCACTACTCTCGGCATCCATTTGCGTTGAGTTGTGTTTAGGCTTAAGGTTTCAATATCACCGCTTTGATACCAAGTTAGAAATCAAGAGTGGGAGAGGGTAGAATTTTCTATGTTCATTCCAATAACATCAATAGCTTTATATGCAACCTACAGATCTTGATAAGATATTGATACAAATCAATCTCTCAAATTACGCTATCTACTTGATATAAACTATCAATCTCTACATGTACGCTAACTATTTGATATACATAAGTGAGGACAAGATATATGCAAAAAGGGATGAGAGTATATTCCGAGAGCTCTCTCCTAACACCTCCCTCCTAGCTTCCTGGCGCCCCAGCACCCCAAAGTTCCTCTCAGCGCCCTTTCTTGGTTCAGCTCTTCCATGCGCCTCAGTGGATCTTTTGGCGCTCCTCCCCTAGGGCGCTCCTCCCCTAGGGCGCTCATCTCATCTTGGCGCTCCAACAGAGGTACAAAACAAAGTGTAAAATGATGAGTGATGATACATACTTTTATGCTAACCTATGAAAAGCATAAAGCATGCATACTTTCTTCTTACTTAATTAGGAGGACTTGCCGATGTTAGCTTTCATGAATAATACGTTACTCGTCCCATGCTTTCTGATCTTAAAATCTTTCTATAATTTCATTTTGGGAAGTGTGACAAATTTAATATTCGATAAAACCCATATAATTACCCTCTCCCACTACAAACTACTACAGTTACTATTTTTACGAGAATTAAGAAAAAGTGTTAGTAAACTAGTTGTTTTAATTATGAAAAGTGAGGTAGGAAAGAAAGAGTGAGATAGAAAATAACAATTGAATTGTTGTTATGAGTATAATATTTGGGTCTTATTAATGTAAAAGTAATAAAATATTTTCATTTTAAAAAATATGTACTCCCTCCTTCCCACCTCACTTGACACTCAAGAGGTGGGCACGAGAACTAAGAAAAAAAAATAAAATAAAATGTGTGGTAGAAAATGAAGAGAGAGAATGAGTGGGGTAAATAGTAGTGTTGGTTAAATAAATTGAGTGGTGGAAAATAAAGAAAGAGAATGAGTGGTGGGGTAGAGTGAATATAAAATTATAAAAACTAGACTATTTTTGGGAGGTGTCAAGTGAGCTGGGACGGCCCAAAATGAAAATAAGTGTCAAGTGAGCTGGGACGGAGGGAGTAATTTATAATAGAACGTCTTATGAAAAAAATGTGTAATTTGTAGTGAAACGAAGAGAGTATTTCTTAATTTCTATCTATCATCATTTATACGACAAAACAGAAAAAAGCGATCCCATTTGATTTTTTTAAAAGTTAAGTGTTGAAATGTAATTTCATGTCTAAATTTGTATGAGCTGATAAATGATAGTGTCTGAAGAGTGAAGACCGATTTCTGAATATCTCAAGATGTTTGAATATTTATCTGAAATTAGGGTTACAACATTTAGTGAATTAGAGAGATGATATTAATGGTTGTTGATCTATTGTTTGGGTTGAATATTTTTGAAATTATGAGCTTATAGAAGAGAATGAAAAAAAAAAATCAATTAAAAGGCAAATAAATGATAATTTTACATCTGAAAATTAAAATTAAGTGAAAAATAAAAGATATTTAGATCTAAATGAAGAAAAAAACAATATGAATTGTGTTATATCTTATGTATCCACTCATTCAAATCTGAATAAGATAAGAGCTTAAAATGAAAAATAAACAAGAACTCAGTCAGTCATTATTAATCTCTATATATATAAAAGCAGGATCGTCCAAAAGCCCGCCCAAACCATGGGCATTTTAGTAATTTCACGCGGTGACAAAATTGTAGATTTGGTAACCCGACAGACGTGGCTAGCGCTGATTGGATGGATTTTTGGCGCGTGCGTTACACGCGCCGACAAAGACGCGTGTACGCAAAGGATTTTTCTTTTTCTTTTTTTTTAAATGAGCCACGTGTCGCTCTCTCATTCGCCGGATCATTTTCAGATTTTTAATTTTCCTCCCCTTTTTTCGACCTCAATTATTTTATAAAAAAAAAAAATTTAAAAAATTTTTCACCAAAATTCATAATTTTTTTTCCTCTTTAATTAGAGACTAATTTCATTTAATTTGGACACAAAAAAAATACTCTTTTTTAAATACTCCTGTGAGGACCCCAACCCGGAACCTACACGTGTCCCGAGTTGGAGCGTCCTCAAACTAACCCAAAAACACTAAACTTTTAAAACTTTGATTTGACTTTCAAACATGAACATTAATAACATAACATTTCAAAATAACTCTACTCTACTCCACGATGGAGGAGGAGTTGACCCACTTTGAAAGCGTACATCTGTTTAGTTACAAAAGACTATGGTTATGACGTAGAAATGAAAGTTTATAATTACAAACCCCATAAGGAAATATACCAAAATACATTTTATACGTCACCCTATACATACCCCGACAATACCCAAAAGATTACTCCAAACTCCTCTCCGTCCTTACTTGGCCGGTCCGCCTGTCTCGGGATCTAAAACATTAAAGGGAGAGGGGTGAGAATAAATCTCAGCAAGCTATTATGTATGCAACAATATGCCAAATAGATGCAACACATAACACGTTGGAAAAAACTGTAAACACCTTACGTTACCTTTGGTTTACCTTTTCCCGTCTGAACAATAGTCGTACAACATTGGGTATAATAATACTCCAATCTTAGGTGAGCTGCTTAAGCAATACTCACATCTTATAAGACCCATTTTTCAGGAAACCAAATAAGATAGTAGCAACTCTGTAAGGCTTTTGGCTCAATACAGATGCTATAACCCCAACCTGTGGCCACAGGAGGGGACGGTCACAGGTATAACATAATCCGATCACATTAGGTCACACTTCCATAATTGATCGTATTACGTTATATCCCCAATATCAGCTGATTAACAAATTATCAAGCACATAGTAGTTACTTGAAATAAATCCATAAAAGGGATAAACAATAGCCACATGGTAATATATGCTCATGCCCAATAAATATCAAAGTGCAACAATTTATGAATACACTAAGCAACATCAACAATATATATAACATCAAGTAAGGAAATGAGGAATCATTAACCTACCCTACAAATTCCATATTCAAAGATACAAGAACTCAATGAAGGTTCAAGTTCAATTACCAAGTGGGAGTCATAAGTTATAAGTGGCCAAACCACGTGCTAAACGATTCTAGTTTAAATTTAAAAAGTTGGTTCAGTGGACACGGGCGATCGCTCTACCACTGGGGCGACCGCCCAAGTGGGTTTTCAAAGGAATAAATGTTTCGCCACTACGGGCGATCACTCACCACTTGGGAGACCGCCCAAGTGGATTTCAAAGGCAATAATTGTTTCTGTGGCGATGGGCGGCCGCTCAAGCCCCCATGGGCGACCGCCCAAGCCTTCCTCCAGCCCAAATCTCAGATTTTTAACCCTTTCATGCCTAGGTTTCCATTCCTTCTAACCAAGCTTAATTCAAGAACACCAAAGGATACTTTCATCTTACCAAGTCCCATTCAAAACATGTAAACTCAAAACCAAGTAATCCTAGATTATTTATCTCTACCCATTCCACCCATATCAAACCCTTTTTAAATGATCTTCCTTGAACCCTAACTTCAACAAATTTCATTTTCCAATCATCCAACTTCCATTAAGGTTTCCAAGGCATAAAATCAACATCATAGAACAAGGGTAATATTTAAAAGCTCATGAACAAGTAGGAGAAGGGAATCATAACAACTCACCTTAGGTTTTTAGAATAGAATGTAGATCTTCTTAGCTTGGTTTGATCCCCTAGATGATCCCAACTCAAAAATACCCTTAGACTTGAATTTGGTGGAGGAATGGTTTGGCTTCAAAGCTTGGTGCTTGGAGCTTCCATGGAGTTCTCTAAGTTTCTCTAGGGAAAGTATGAGAAATGAGGGAGAAGGGAGGAGGAAGTAAGAGGAGGGGATGGAGGGTGACACTTGGCAAGAGGAAGGGAGGTTATAAACTTTGGCCCCCCATTAAATATCTACTAAGGCTTTCACCCAAATCCATTTAACCCTTCCCTTTAATTAATTATTCTACCCATTTTAACCTCCTCATATATTTATCTATTTTTATCATTCTCCATTATTCTTATTTAATATCTAAAATTTCTCAAAAGATTCTAAATCCACTTCTCACCCAATTTATCTTAATTTAAGAATTTAAAGACATAATTGAACACATAAAGTTAACATATATATTAAAAGCATGTAATTTAATATTTAAAATGGGTGCCTAGGGTTGGGGTCCTCACACTCACTCCCCCTTAAAGAAAATTCGACCCGAATTTTTAGAAGACTTACTTGAATTCTCAAACAACCAAGGGTATTTCGCCCTCATCTCCGACTCTAGCTCCCACGTTGCTTCCTCGACGGTATGATTCTTCCAAAGGACTTTTACTATCGGGATACTCTTAGTTCTCAACTCCTTAACTTGAAATTCTAAGACTCTTAACGGTTCTTCCACATAAGACATGTCCGCCTGGACATCGTCGGGGGGAGAACTCAAAACATGGGAGGGGTCATGACAATACTTCCTTAACATAGAAACGTGAAACACATCATGAAGCAAAGAGAAAGACGGAGGCAACGCCAATCGGTAAGCCAATTCTCCTATCTTCTCTAGAATCTCAAACGGACCTACAAATCTCGGGGCCAACTTACCCTTATTACCAAACCTTTTAATTCCCGTCCTCGGAGAAACCTTCAAGAACACAAAGTCACCAACCCGAAAAGATAAATCCCGTCTTCTATTGTCGGCGTAGCTTTTCTGTCTACTCTGAGCCGTCTTCAATCTATCCCAAATCACCTTGATCTTCTCCGTAGAATCCCTAACCAAATCCGGGCCCCAAAGTCTCGCTTCACCTACCTCATCCCAACACATCGGAGATCTACACTTTCTACCATACAACGCCTCATACGGAGCCATCTCAATACAAGACTGATAACTGTTGTTGTAAGCAAACTCAACTAGCGGTAGATGATCCTCCCAAGATAATTGGAAATCCATCACACAAGCCCGTAACATATCCTCAAGTATCTGAATAGTTCTCTCGGACTGACCATCAGTTTGAGGATGAAATGCCGTACTGAAACACAATTTAGAACCCAAGGCTTCCTGCAATGCTCTCCAAAATCTAGATGTAAACCTCGGATCTCTTCGGAAACAATACTAACCTAACCCCGTGAAGTCTCACAATTTTCTTCATATACAACTGGGCTAACTTCTCTAAAGAAAACTTAGTTGACACCGGAAGAAAATGAGCCGACTTTGTCAATCTATCCACAATAACCCAAATAGCACCCATCTTCTTCACGGTAAGAGGTAAACCCGAAATAAAATCCATCGAGATCCCTTCCCATTTCCACTCCGGAATATCCAACGATTGAAGCAGTCCCGCTGGTCTCTGATGCTCGACCTTAATTTGTTGACAAGTCAAACACTTAGAAACATAATCCGCAATTTCCCTCTTCATACCATTCCACCAATACCCACGCTTCAAGTCTTGATACATTTTGGTACTACCCGGATGAATCGCAAACTTGGACTTATGGCCATCCTCTAACACACGCTTCTTGATTTCCGGTAACGAAGGAACGCAAATTCTCCCTTGAAAGGTTAATATACCATCTCTATTCAACGCAAAATCCCCGGCTTTTCCCTCTTGCACTTGATCTAAAATTTTCTTCAATTCCGGATCATTTTGTTGAGCTTCCTTCAACTCTCCATACAATGTAGGAACGGCTCGAACATTCGCAACGATTACTTCTCTCTTCAACTCTCGAGAACTCAAAGCTGTCACATACGCCTTTCGGCTAATTGCATCCGCTACAACATTTGCCTTCCCTGATGATAAGAAATTATACAATCGAAATCCTTCAAAAACTCTAACCATCTCCTTTGCCGGTTGTTCAACTCCTTTTGGGTAAATAAGTATTTCAAACTCTTATGATCGGTGAAAATCTCAAACTTCGCCCCATAAAGGTAATGCTTCCACTTATGTAACGCAAACACGATCGCCGCCAATTCCATATCATGAGTAGGGTAATTCTGTTCCGCCGGTGATAACTTCCTAGAGGCATACGTAATAACTTTCCCATTTTGCATCAACACACAACCCAAACCCGCCTTCGAGGCATCACTATAAATAACAAAATTCTCGCAACCATCCCAAGGGTAAGAATAGGAGCCGTTGTCAACCTTTTCTTCAATTCATCAAAACTTGCCTCACACTTGGAATCCCATACGAACGATACGTCTTTCCGAGTCAACCTAGTCAACGGAGTCGCAATCCGAGAAAACCTCAATGAACCTTCGGTAATACCCCGCCAAACCAAGAAAACTACGAATCTCGGCCACGCCGAAGGCCGCTTCCAATTAACCACGGCTTCAATCTTCGAAGGATCCACGGAAATTCCCGAACTCGACACAACATGCCCCAAGAAAGAAATCGCTCGAGCCAAAACTCGCACTTGCCGAACTTGGCATACAACTGCTTCTCACGAAGAATGGACAAGACAATCCTCAAATGGTTCTCGTGCTCTTCCCGGACTTAGAGTAAACAGGAATATCGTCTATGAATACCACCACAAAGCTATCAAGATAAGGCTTGAAGACACGGTTCATCATATCCATAAAAACGGCCGAGCATTAGTCAACCCGAAAGGCATCACCACAAACTCATAATGACCATATCTAGTACGGAAAGTCAGTCTTAGCAATATCATCCGGTCTAATCTTCAACCGATGGTATCCGCTTCTCAAGTCAAGCTTAGAGTAGATAACGGAACCTTGAAGTTGGTCAAACAATTCATCTATATGCGGGAGAGGGTATTTATTCTTAATGGTGGCTTGGTTTAACAAACGATAGTCAATACACAATCGTAAGGTACCATCCTTCTTCCTAACAAATAAGACCGGTGCTCCCCACTGAGACACACTAGGACGAATAAAACCTCGGTCTAACAATTCTTGCAATTGGACCTTCAACTCTTTTAACTCTACGAAGCCATTCTATAGGGTGCTTTTGAGATAGGTGCGGTACGGCACTAGGTCAATGCAAAACTCTACCTCACGATCCGGAGGCATAGAGTACTCACTAGAAAACACATCACTAAATTCATTAACAACCTAACATGAGCTAACTCGGGAGACTTCTTATTGGAATCTACCACATAAGCCAAGTAACCCGCACACCCTTTAGATAGCATCTTCCTAGCCTTTAAAGCGGAAATAACATGTAAACCGAACATAGATCTATCCGCATCAAATATAAAAGTGGGCACATCGTGCATAGCAAATGAGACTCGTTTTCTACGGCAGTCTACCAAAGCATGACACCGACTCAACCAATCCATCCCAAGGATCACATCAAAATCACTTGATTGGTAACTCGACCAAATCCACCGGCAATACATGCCCACATATAGTCACATCACAACCAGGATATATCAACGAAGATGCGAGGCACTCTCCCATAGGAGTAGAGACCTCCAACACATAAGGCATAGATTCAGGCAAAGTATGCAATGAGAATGCAAAATGCGATGCCACAATGAATGGGAAGACCCGGATCTATAAGAATGCGGGCCTTAACTCCCGAGACAGAACTATACCTCTAATGACGGCATTGGGATCGACCTCTCCTTGACCCAAGGCAAACACTCGACCTTGCACCCTATCTTTGGGTTTCCCATCTAGACCTCTCTTCACACCACTGCCTTGTCCCCCAAATCCGGTACCCGTCGCTTGCTTATTCTCGCCACCTAGGATAATTCTTCCGAAATGGCCCGTCGCCCCACACTCCAAACATTTTCCTTGCTTGCTCCAACACTTATCCTCCGAATGCCCTAGCTTCTTACAATAACCACACACTCGTCCCAAACCGACCTGAGTCGCACGATTTGCCGGAGTCGCCACATTTCCTCCTCGATTTGCTCCCGGAGTGAAAGTCCTCGGCCGCACTCTATTCTCGTCCCGAACTTTGACCTTGGAATCTATTTCGTTTCCGCCTTCATTCTTACCACGATGCTCCTCTATGTCATTCTCAATCCGATACGCCATATTTACCGCCGCTTGGAAGTTGGCGGTCAAGGCGTCAATAATCGCTTCCGAACTCAACCCTTAAACCCTTCACAAACCGGTAGACTCGCTTCTCCTCATCTCGGCACGAAATGAGGACAATATCGGGCCAATTTCGTGAACTTTGCTGAATACCGAGCTATCGTCATGGTCCCTTGCTCCAGCTTTCGTAAACTCGCCTTCTTTCTTATCTCTAGTAACCATCGGCACGAAGTGATCCCGAACTTGCGTGTGAAGTTTTCCCAAGTCTGCGGTGTCAAATCCCGGTCCCAACCATCCTTCACTACCTCGCCACCGGCTCGCCGGGTCCTTCCAACTTGAAAACGGCGCATCTCACCTTCTCCGCATCCGAGCTCTCCATAGCCGCGAAAATCTTATTCATAGCCTCAAGCCACCTCTCGCCTTCACCGATCCGATCTCCGTGAAGCTAGGAGGAGACATCTTCACGAACTTCTCCAAACCATGTTGCCCTTGTCCGCCTTCTTGCCGTTGCCTACCCCGATTCTCGATTCGCCATAGTCCGCAGAACACTCGAACATATCCATCATTTCAACATTCGGGTTACCACCATCACCCAAAGCTCGATTCTGTTCACCATCATTCCCCGCCATTACAACAAACGCCTGCATTAAACACTCGACGTCAGTTATCACACACTCTCACTCAGCTAGACTCTACCCGAGAATTCTAACCGAGCTTTGATACCAACTGTGAGGACCCCAACCCGGAACCTACACGTGTCCCGAGTTGGAGCGTCCTCAAACTAACCCAAAAACATTAAACTTTTAAAACTTTGATTTGACTTTCAAACATGAACATTAATAACATAACATTTCAAAATAACTCTACTCTACTCCACGATGGAGGAGGAGTTGACCCACTTTGAAAGCGTACATCTGTTTAGTTACAAAAGACTATGGTTATGACGTAGAAATGAAAGTTTATAATTACAAACCCCATAAGGAAATATACCAAAATACATTTTATACGTCACCCTATACATACCCCGACAATACCCAAAAGATTACTCCAAACTCCTCTCCGTCCTTACTTGGCCGGTCCGCCTGTCTCGGGATCTAAAACATTAAAGGGAGAGGGGTGAGAATAAATCTCAAAGAAGCTATTATGTATGCAACAATATGCCAAATAGATGCAACACATAACACGTTGGAAAAACTGTAAACACCTTACGTTACCTTTGGTTTACCTTTTCCCGTCTGAACAATAGTCGTACAACATTGGGTATAATAATACTCCAATCTTAGGTGAGCTGCTTAAGCAATACTCACATCTTATAAGACCCATTTTTCAGGGAACCAAATAAGATAGTAGCAACTCGTAAGGCTTTTGGCTCAATACGTAAGCTATAACCCCAACCTCGCGGCCACAGAGGGGACTGATCACAGTATAACATAATCCGATCACATTAGGTCACACTTTCATAATTGATCGTATTACGTTATACCCCCAATATCAGCTGATTAACAAATTATCAAGCACATAGTAGTTACTTGAAATAAATCCACAAAAGGGATAAACAATAGCCACATGGTAATATATACTCATGCCCAATAAATATCAAAGTGCAACAATTTATGAATACACTAAGCAACATCAACAATATATATAACATCAAGTAAGGAAATGAGGAATCATTAACCTACCCTACAAATTCCATATTCAAAGATACAAGAACTCACTGAAGGTTCAAGTTCAATTACCAAGTGGGAGTCATAAGTTATAAGTGGCCAAACCACGTGCTAAACGATTCTAGTTTAAATTTAAAAAAGTTGGTTCAGGGACACGGGCGATCGCTTACCACTTGGGCGACCGCCCAAGTGGGTTTTCAAAGGAATAAATGTTTCTGCCACTATGGGCGACCGCCCTCACCACTTGGGCGACCGCCCAAGTGGATTTCAAAGGCAATAATTGTTTCTGTGGCGATGGGCGGCCGCTCAAGCCCCCATGGGCGACCGCCCAAGCCTTCCTCCAGCCCAAATCTCAGATTTTTAACCCTTTCATGCCTAGGTTTTCATTCCTTCTAACCAAGCTTAATTCAAGAACACCAAAGGATACTTTCATCTTACCAAGTCCCATTCAAAACATGTAAACTCAAAACCAAGTAATCCTAGATTATTTATCTCTACCCATTCCACCCATATCAAACCCTTTTTAAATGATCTTCCTTGAACCCTAACTTCAACAAATTTCATTTTCCAATCATCCAACTTCCATTAAGGTTTCCAAGGCATAAAATCAACATCATAGAACAAGGGTAATATTTAAAAGCTCATGAACAAGTAGGAGAAGGGAATCATAACAACTCACCTTAGGTTTTTAGAATAGAATGTAGATCTTCTTAGCTTGGTTTGATCCCCTAGATGATCCCAACTCAAAAATACCCTTAGACTTGAATTTGGTGGAGGAATGGTTTGGCTTCAAAGCTTGGTGCTTGGAGCTTCCATGGAGTTCTCTAAGTTTCTCTAGGGAAAGTATGAGAAATGAGGGAGAAGGGAGGAGGTAGTAAGAGGAGGGGATGGAGGGTGACACTTGGCAAGAGGAGGGGAGGTTATAAACTTTGGCCCCCCATTAAATATCTACTAAGGCTTTCACCCAAATCCATTTAACCCTTCCCTTTAATTAATTATTCTACCCATTTTAACCTCCTCATATATTTATCTATTTTTATCATTCTCCATTATTCTTATTTAATATCTAAAATTTCTCAAAAGATTCTAAATCCACTTCTCACCCAATTTATCTTAATTTAAGAATTTAAAGACATAATTGAACACATAAAGTTAACATATATATTAAAAGCATGTAATTTAATATTTAAAATGGGTGCCTAGGGTTGGGGTCGTCACACTCACTCCCCCTTAAAGAAAATTCGACCCGAATTTTAGAAGACTTACTTGAATTCTCAAACAACCAAGGGTATTTCGCCCTCATCTCCGACTCTAGCTCCCACGTTGCTTCCTCGACGGTATGATTCTTCCAAAGGACTTTTACTATCGGGATACTCTTAGTTCTCAACTCCTTAACTTGAAATTCTAAGACTCTTAACGGTTCTTCCACATAAGACATGTCCGCCTGGACATCATCGGGGGGAGAACTCAAAACATGGGAGGGGTCATGACAATACTTCCTTAACTTAGAAACGTGAAACACATCATGAAGCAAAGAGAAAGACGGAGGCAACGCCAATCGGTAAGCCAATTCTCCTATCTTCTCTAGAATCTCAAACGGACCTACAAATCTCGGGGCCAACTTACCCTTATTACCAAACCTGTTAGTGTAATCTGCAGGTGATATCGTAGATGATTTCCCAAGTGATATCACAGATGATTTCCTGGACTGAAAATTATATAGTTGTATATTTCTTGTTTATTATTTAATGGACTAACGTGCTAATACGGTCTGTATAGTCTATGGTTTATGGTTGTATTTCAGGGTGCAATAGCATCAAAGAAGGAGCTAGACACATGTGGAAATTGGAAGAAATGAATTAATACATTTTATGTATTAATTCGTAATTTTGGCATTCAACAACAACATGTATGTGGACTTTGTCAAAGGTTGTTGCTGAGTTATAGAAGAGTTACAAGGATGATAAAGCAAGGGAGTACAAGGCGTGGAAGCATGGCTTGAGGATTCAACAACTCGGTTGCTACAAAATAGGAAGTGGGAGCTAGAATTGTGGAAACAAATTAACCCACTCTCCCTACACTTCCTCCACGTGCAAGACCAGCCCCAAGGCTGTTATTGGAGTAGCCTTCAAGTATTTGAAGACTATAAATAAGCTTGGAAGGTTTATTTTGAAGACATGCCAATTATTTCACATTCACACCTTCGAAAAGCTTAGAGATAAAGTTCTTTGTTTGGTTCTTTTTAAATCCTTTCTCCCTTGTAATTTCGCACTTGATTACTTTGGTATCAAGGTGTGTGAAGGCTAGGATAGGATTCCGTTCTTTATCTCTTGTTCCATAGAGCTTAAAATAGATATAGCTATAGGGAACTTTCGGCTTTGTAACTTCATTCATAGTGATTATAAAGTCTTGCCTAAGAGGCACTCTCAAGTTATATTTATATAACTTGAGAAAAACAATTTTGGTGTTTTTATTCCGCTGCAAACTCTTTTACAAAATTGTTTTATTTTCGAAGTGTGTGTGTGTGCCATCCCAAGTGCTATCGTTGGTGCTGTTATCACCTTGGATATCACTTGTGATTCAAGCCGTGACAATTTCAATTGGTATCAGAGCCTCTCACTTGACGATACTAAGTGTTTGGTCCTCTTTATCATGGCTTTTGATCCTGCAAATCCAAACCAAAAACGTCTTCCTGTTTTAGATGGTTCGAATTATGCATATTGGAAAATTCGCCTTCGCTCGCATATCAAATCAATTGATCTTCGAGCATGGCGATCTATAGTTCATGGGTACTCTCTTCCACTCTTACCTCCTGATGAGGATGGTGATGTTCAGGTTAAACCTGAAGGTGAGTGGACGAATGAAGAGATCACTCTAGCTAACTATAATGAGAAAGCTCTTAATGCTATCTTTGAGTGGGTTGACATGCATATTTTTAAACTTATTTAAAATAGTTCCACAGCTCAAAAAGCTTGGGATATTTTACAAAGGTTTTGTGAAGGTGATTCTAGTGTGCGTGAAAACAAACTCAGAGGTCTTACTGGCAAATTTGAAAGGTTGAGAATGGGTGAAAATGATACCATTTCCTCTTATTTTGAAAAACTATTTGACATTGCTAATGAGTGTCAACTTTTAGGTGAACCTTTTACAAACAAACAATTGGTTTCAAAGGCTATTAGAACTCTCCCTGAGCGTTTTAATATAAAAGTTTCATCTATAGAAGAGGCTCACAATCTTTCTACAATGGATATCAATTCCTTAATGAGCATTTTATAAATTTTGAGTCAAACCTTGCCGAGCAAAGTGAAGCTTCTAAGGGCAAGAGTGTTGCATTAAAAGTTCAATCCTCTAGTGGTTCAACTAATGAGGATGACGAAATTTTGAGGAATTAGGTGAAGATGCCGGTGTTGCCTTACTTACCAGGAAATATAACTCAATGGTGAGAAAATTTAACAAAGAAAATGTGCGGAGTAAAGGCTAAAGAGCAACAAGCCAAGGTGTACAATTCAATGCCCAAGAGGACATTTCCATCTACTCGTAAAGGTGGTCCCATAAGGAGAGCATCATCGGATCAATCCAGATCCGATCCAAAATACCTTGAATCAATCCAATGTCATGCTTGCTCTGGATGGGGTCATTACTCAAATGAGTGTGCTAACACTCTAAGGAAGATGGGAAAGAACCTATGGGTTTCTCTCGGTGACAATGAGGATGAGGAGACCAATCAATCGAAGATTCGGATCAAACAGCAATGATGGTCACAAGCGTGACTCGGATTACATCGGTGATACCCCAGGTGATATCCAAAATGGGATAGCACACGAGATATCATCCAACGGTATACAGATTTAAATTTGATAAATGCTTTGTTTGTTTTGTGGGTTACGTTAACATGGATGCGGAGTTGTTCACAAGATGAGAAGGAGTTCGAAGGATGAACTCATTTGTGGTCTTAAGAACCTTTGCAAAGAATTGGTGGATGAATGGAAGAAAGAGAACAAGAAGGTGATCTCTCTGTCCAAAGAGGTTCAAGACCTAAGCTGATGGCTTGACTAGATTGGAAGTTCAACTCACAAAGAAGGATGTGGAGCTGGACAAAGTCAAGAGCAAACTTACTCTTGCCGAGACAACATTCAAGAAACTCAATACGAGTTCTACCAAGTTAGATGCAATTCTTGGGTTGTCCAAACCACTCAAGGCGGCAAGTGTTACGGTGATGGAGTACAGAATCTCCATTAATATTCTTTGGAAGAACTGGAGAATCAAAATCAAGTAAGTGATACCCAGTCTTTGGCCAAAGTGTTGCCACCGATGGGATAGCATCTCCGGTATCACCCAAGACCAATCCAAAGAATCGAAAAGGATGAACAATCGAGATGATGATCATGTGCATGAAGACTTGAGAAGGGATCCACCGGCTAGGATCAAAAGAGACCATCCTTCCTCTCAAATTATTGGAGAAGCTAGTGAAGGGTACAAACAAGGAACAAAGGACATTTTAGTGACCGTGAAATGGCAAGGTATGTGTGTATGTCCACCACATACCACAAGGTAAAATATTCTGTTTTGTTTCTTCTTTAGAACCCAAAAATATTTTACGAAGCTTTAAAAGATAATTTTTGGATACAAGCCATGCAAGAGGAACTTGACCAATTTGCTCGTAATGAAGTTTGGTGTTTAGTACCACGTCCTAGTAATACAAATGTTATTGGTACTAAATGGATTTTCAAAAATAAATCGGATGAGCAAGGAAATATTGTTAGGAACAAAGCTCGTCTCGTAGCACAAGGTTACACCCAAATTGAAGGTGTTGACTTTGATGAGACCTTTGCTCCCGTTGCTAGAATAGAATCCATAAGACTCCTCTTGGCTATAGCTTGTTTTCTAAAAATTACTTTGTTTCAAATGGATGTTAAAGCCGCCTTTTTAAATGGTTATTTAAAAGAAGAAGTTTTTGTTGAACAACCAAAGGATTTGAAGATCCTAATCTACCAAACCATGTATATAGACTTGATAAAGCTTTATATGGCTTGAAACAAGCTCCACGTGCATGGTATGGTCGCTTAACCTCTTTCTTACTTGAATATGGATTCACAAGAGGTGAAGCGAGATAGGACCTTATTTATCCTAAGGCATGGCAAAGAAATAGTCATTGTTCAAATCTATGTTGATGACATAGCCTATGGCTCTACTTCTCAAACGTGTCTAAAAGATTTTGTAGAGGCTATGACATCAACATTTGAAATGAGCATGATTGGAGAGTTAACATTCTTTCTAGGCTTGCGGGTGAAACAATCAAATGAAGGAATATTCATTTCACAAAGCAAGTATGCAAAGAGCCTAGTAAAAGATTTGGGTTGGAAGGAGCAAAAAGTTCAAAAATCCCCATGTGTTCTTCTCTCAAACGTGGTAGAGATCAAGTAGGTGAGGATGTTGATCCTACTCTTTATCGTTCAATGATAGGTAGCCTTCTCTATCTCACTTCTAGTCGTCCCGATATCATGTTCGGCGTGTGTGTTTGTGCACGTTATCAAGCCAATCCTAAAGTCTCTCACCTTAATTCTGGTCAAAAGATAATTAAATATGTTTCAGAACAAGTGAATTAGGGATTTGGTTTAGTAAGGATACTAATACCAATTTGGTTGGCTTTAGTGACTCGGATTGGGCAGGGATATGAATGATAGGAAGAGTACTAGTGGGGGTGTTTTTACTTGGGCAACAATTTAGTCTCATGGTATAGTCGTAAACAAAATTGTGTTTCTCTCTCCACAAACAGTCCGAGTATGTGGCGGTGGTAGTTGTTGTTCACAACTTATTTGGCTAAAACATATGTTAGATGACTATGGCCTAGAGAGTAATTCTTTGACTATGTACCTTGTGATAACCTGAGTGCTATCAACATTTCAAAAAACCCAGTTCAACATTCCCGTACCAAACACATTGACATACGTCATCATTTTCTTAGAGATATGGTAGATAAAGGCCTAATTAATATTGATCATATTGATACTAAGTATCAACTGGCTGACATCTTTACCAAGGCCTTAGACCACGAGAGATTTTCTAGTTTGAAAAGATCTCTTGGTCTTTGTAATCTCTGAGTCTGTTCGTCTGTGCTACCCCAGGTGATGTTATCACTTAGGGTAACACTTGTATATTAGTGTATTTTTTCTTCTTTCTTTGCTTATTTACTTAAAAAAAATATATACTTTATTATTTGTTTAAATCTAGCTAGCTTAGTTCTAGCTGTGGCACATGCTGACCTTTTTGTTATGGTAGGTTATTATTTAGGTTAGCACGTCTGATATCATTCCCCTTTATATGCTTAAAGTGACAAAGTCACTAATATTTTCTTTTTGATAAATAAAAGACAAAGGCATTTATCCATACTATTCTCTCGAGCTCGGGGCACGGTGTTCGCTGCAACGATGTACTCTTGCCAATGAGAAGGTATGAGGTGATTTATGCTAAGTATTAGGGACATGGAGTTCGCTACTACAGTGTACCCTACTTGAAAGGCATAGATCACTTGGTCTCTACACTTGAAATATAACTTGAAGCACGGAGCTCGTTACTACGTTGCTTTCTTGTTTAAAGAAGTGTATTGAGACGTGTTTAACAAGCAATGTACTTAAAAAATGATATATAGGCATATAATGCCTAAAGTGCATGAAAAATGCTCAGCTTGTTATGCCTCAAGTGTTTGAAACTGAAAAAATATTTATCAAGGGGTTTTATATCATATGTGTTATCCTACGTGTTACCATCATTGCCTTAACACATTAGTGTGTGCTATATTAGTTTTTTTATTTTTTATTTTTGAAATATTGTTGATTAATTTCTCAAAATCTGAAAGTCTTTTTAATTAAAGAGTTTACGATTTTGAAAACGTCTTCAACAAGTTTCCTTTATTTTTGGTAAACTTAATTAAGTAACTAACCCTTATTTATTTAATTTGTGCATATAATGTTTTGGACTTAGTTATAAATTATTTAGTTTACCTATTTTTTATGCTTTACGTTTTTACTTTAAAAACAAAAAAAAAACATTATTTTTTATTTTTGCAACCGTGTTGTTTTATTTAAAAAGAGTTGAGGTTTTAAAAGATGTGGTTAGGGTTTACTTTGGAATTGTGTTGATAGGGATTAGTTTGAGAATAAATAGGGGTAGATTAGATAGGTTTTTAAATGTCTAATCAAATTAAAACTTTGTTCCCCATTTAATCTTCTCCTTCCTATTTTCTCTCAACCTCCTCCGTCTCTCTCTCTATACGTTACCCTCACCTCTCTCTAAAACCCCCTTCCAAATGTCTTCTTCCCTTCTCAACCTAGGTCAAAATACGTTCCAAAAAATCCCTCAAATCTCCATGGCATCTCCATCCAATACCAATGCCGAACCATCTCACACGGACCAAATGGACATCTCACCTAGCATTGCTCCTTCCGTGGCATCTCGCATGGCCATGGAAACTTCCCCAATGATCACTCCAAGCTCTTCTCCACCAACAATGGCAATTGTTCCTACCTCTGGCCCCAATGCCTCGTTTGATCAAGGCATTCCTAAGGTGACTCTCATCCCTACCGAGCCAAAAAGGAAGAGGAAAGCCCCAACCGCCAAGCCGTCTCCCAAATCGCAAAAGGAGATCTTCCAACCGCATTAGATCAATCGTGTCCAAGGCAACTTCAAATACCTCCCTTGATCCAGTTGATGTCTCGTAAAGCTCTATTGATGTGTCCTCACCCCATGTGAGTGACGAGAACTTTGAAGCAAACAAGGAAAAGGAGCCTTCGTGGACTCATTTGATGCTTGGGTAGATGGTGATGAAGAGGAGACTCTCTCGATTTTCGTAAAAGAAGGCCAAGGGCAAACCGTGAGTGCTACCGAAGTGCTAGCAAGAAGAGGATATCATCCGAGGTAACACTTGCCCCCTCTTCTCGTTCTTAAACATTCCTCTAGTGATAATTCTGGTGATGAGGTTACTCAAACCGAAGAGGATAAAGCTTTTCCAAAACCTTTTCTTACTTTGGAGTATTATAAAAAGGAAAATATGGAACTTTGGTTGAATAGTCTAAGTAAGAGGATTTTAAAAGAGAAGCAAATTGATGAGGGTCATTGGAAAAGGAAGGAGTGGTTCATTTTTAAAGGACAGAATTTTATTAATGCTAATAATCATGCATCGCTTTTTGTTGAGAGTGTTATTCGCAATTTCTTTGCCAATTTGCATGCTCATTTGGATGATGAAGGGTCTCGCTAAATATGGAAAAGTGTTTGTTAGGGGAAGAGTCTATTCTTTTACTCCCGCCCGATTAACAAAGTTTTAGGCCTCCCTAATGTAGATGATGAGAGCATTAGGGTCAATAGAGATGAAATGGTAAAATTGCTCACTCACAACAAACTGAGCCTTGGCCTTTGAAAGAGAAACTTCATGCTTCTAGATTATCTTCTCTCTATTCCGTACTACACAAACCGTGCATCTTCAATTGGCTTCCTACAACTAATGAACCTATTGTGACTTTGGAGCATGCGAATGTGTTGTATAGATTGGGTAAAAATTTAAGGATTAACTTTGGAAGATTAGTGTTTAAACACTTAGCTTCATGGGGTAGAAAAAGGAAGTGAACATTAGCTTTTTCCCTATCCTTCTCTAATCTTCAAAGTTTTGGTATTTCAATCCTTGCCTATCAAGCCTCCGATGTTTTTACCACCGAACCCGAGTACTATACCATTGATCAACAACCGAAAAAGGGTAAAAGGTATACTAAAGATCTTCCTTGGAACAAATCTCGATGAAACAACCCCTCGCTCCTCCCACCGCTATCTCACGTGATACCCCAAGTGCTTTCCCAGTGTTGCCCCTCATACTTTTGCAGAACCGATGCCGCAAGTATTCTCGCACAACATGATGAATCTTTTGGGCAACTCGGGACCATCAATCCCAAAGGCTACGGTTCTCAACTTCCCGCACAAACAGCCAAGTGCAATAGGAGAACTTGGCCGAGGGACGGGCTAAGCTTAAGCAGTAACGGATGCTTTTATTGATGAAATTTCTTCCCAAACAGGGGGAGGATCTCGCTGCCGCCGGAACTTCGAGCCGGTGCTATCGGGTGCTACCACCGGTGTTGGCCCAAGTGATGGTGGAAGTGATAGGGAAGGAGATCGGGAGGAAGGAGAGGAAGAAGAGGAGTTTGAAGAAGAAGAAAGCCGAACCTTAAGGTTGATAAACCCGAAGGTTTATGTTGCCGCTATCATATGGGTGACTATTTTTGTGGTGGTCTTACAAACAATGTTTTTATTTTGGTGATGTGGTGGTTCCTTAAACAATTTACTTTTATTTTGTTTATATTTGCTAAAACACTTTAGTGGTTTGTTAAATAACTTAATCGCTAGGATGTTTTTTTTGCTAATTGTGGATGATATTTTGCTACAATGGTTATGGTTGTTAATGGTTACTTAGTTTATTTCGAAAACTTTTTAAGTTTGAAATAAATTAGTTTATTATGATAAATCATTGTTTAGGATTAGCTCCTTGATTAAGGGAGTTAATTTTTGTGGAGATATTATTCTATGGTCTATGCTCGTACATTTGTATATAGACTTATCCTACGTGACAAAGAAGACATTAAGTTTGGAAAGAAATATCCAACTAAGGGGGAGATTGTTAGTGTAATCTGCAGTGATATCGTAGATGATTTCCCAAGTGATATCACGATGATTTCCTGACCGAAAATTATATAGTTGTATATTTCTTGTTTATTATTTAATGGACTAACGTGCTAATACGGTCTCGTATAGTCTATGGTTTATGGTTGTATTTCGTGGTGCAATAGCATCAAAGAAGGAGCTAGACACATGTGGAAATTGGAAGAAATGAATTAATACATTTTATGTATTAATTCGTATTTTGGCATTCAACAACAACATGTATGTGGACTTTGTCAAAGGTTGTTCTTTGAGTTATAGAAGAGGTACAAGGATGATAAAGCAAGGGAGTACAAGGCGTGGAAGCATGGCTTGAGGATTCAACAACTCGGTTGCTACAAAATAGGAAGTGGGAGCTAGAATTGTGGAAACAAATTAACCCACTCTCCCTACACTTCCTCCACGTGCAAGACCAGCCCCAAGGCTGTTATTGGAGTAGCCTTCAAGTATTTGAAGACTATAAATAAGCTTGGAAGGTTTATTTTGAAGACATGCCAATTATTTCACATTCACACCTTCGAAAAGCTTAGAGATAAAGTTCTTTGTTTGGTTCTTTTTAAATCCTTTCTCCCTTGTAATTTCGCACTTGATTACTTTGGTATCAAGGTGTGTGAAGGCTAGGATAGGATTCCGTTCTTTATCTCTTGTTCCATAGAGCTTAAAATAGATATAGCTATAGGGAACTTTCGGCTTTGTAACTTCATTCATAGTGATTATAAAGTCTTGCCTAAGAGGCACTCTCAAGTTATATTTATATAACTTGAGAAAAACAATTTTGGTGTTTTTATTCCGCTGCAAACTCTTTTACAAAATTGTTTTATTTTCGAAGTGTGTGTGTGTGCCATCCCAAGTGCTATCGTTGGTGCTGTTATCACCTTGGATATCACTTGTGATTCAAGCCGTGACAATTTCAAAACCTTTTAATTCCCGTCCTCGGAGAAACCTTCAAGAACACAAAGTCACCAACCCGAAAAGATAAATCCCGTCTTCTATTGTCGGCGTAGCTTTTCTGTCTACTCTGAGCCGTCTTCAATCTATCCCGAATCACCCTGATCTTCTCCGTAGAATCCCTAACCAAATCCGGGCCCCAAAGTCTCGCTTCACCTACCTCATCCCAACACATCGGAGATCTACACTTTCTACCATACAACGCCTCATACGGAGCCATCTCAATACTAGACTGATAACTGTTGTTGTAAGCAAACTCAACTAGCGGTAGATGATCCTCCCAAGATAATTGGAAATCCATCACACAAGCCCGTAACATATCCTCAAGTATCTTCGTAACATATCCTCCCAAGATAATTGGAAATCCATCACACAACGCCTCATACGGAGCCATCTCAATACTAGACTGATAACTGTTGTTGTAAGCAAACTCAACTAGCGGGTAAAATTTATTTTTTACCCGAAGTAGTATTATTTTGTAAAAATTAATGTTTATAATGTTCGTGTCTTCGTGTCAGAAAATAAATATTAATTTTTGAGACAAGTAAATTCATTTAGGCAAAGGAAGTATTTTTTTTTTTTTTTGATATAGAAAGTAGTATTCGTTATGGGAAGAAAGTAATATTCATTTTTGAATTGATGGAATTTTTTTTCTTAAAAAGTGGAATTTTTTTATATGTACAAAAAAAATGAACATTACTTCCTTCGTCTCAATGAACATTTAAAAAAATAATACTACTTTATTCGTCTTAAAATTAATGTAATATATTGAGACGAAGACACTAACATTACAAACATTAATTGCAGAGGCGAATGAAGTAGTATTATTTTTTTTAATATTTATTGGGATGAAGGAAATAATGTTCATTTTTTTTGAAAAAAAATGTAGTATTATATTTGTGTTAATCATTTTGAATCGAAAGTAAAATTCATTTTTTAAATATTGTAATATTAGTATCTTCGTTTCAAAATATGACATTATTTTTTTAAACAACGTAAGTAATATTTTATAAAATATTCATTGGGATGAAGATGGTATTTTATTTTTTTAGCCAAAGTAGTATTATTTTGTAAAAAATAATCTTTATAATGTTTGTGTCTTCGTGTGTCAAAAAATAAATATTATTTTCTGAGACAAGTAAATTTCTTGAGGCAAAGGAAGCAATTTTCTTTTGATATAGAAAGTGGTATTAATTATGGGACGAACGTAATATTCATTTTTGAATTGAAGTAATTTTTTTCCTTACAAAATAGAATTTTTTTATATGTCCAAGAAAAATTAACATTGCTTCCTTTGGGTCAATGAACATTTAAAAAAATAATACTACGTTATTTATTCGCCTAAAAAATTAATGTCATACTTTGAGACGAATGCACGAATATTACAAACATTAATTGCAGAGGCGAATGAAGTAGTATTAGTTTTTAAAATATTAATTGGGATGAAGGGAATAATGCTAATTTTTTGGATAAAAAATGTAGTATTATCTTTGGGTTATTCATTTTGAATCGAAAGTAATATTCATTTTTGAAATGTTGTAATGTTAGTGCCTTTGTTTCAAAATATGACATAAATTTTATAAACAAATTAAGTAATATTTTATAAAATATTCATTGGGACGAAAATAGTATTTTTTTTCTTTTCCTGAAGTAGTATTATTTTGTAAAAATTAATTTTTATAATGTTAGTTTCTTCGTCTCATAAAATAAATATTAATTTTTTGGACAAGTAAATTCCTTTAGGCAAAGGAATCAAAAATTTTTTTTTTTTTGAATATAGAAAGTAGTATTAATTATGGGATTAAATAAATATTCATTTTAGAATTGAAGCACAATTTTTTTTCCTTAAAAGTACTTTGGAAATAATGAAAAACATATGATTATAATTTTTCATTTAGTTTCTTTTTTTTACAACACATTTTATTTATATTAAGTTCTTCTCGCTCATTTTTTTTTAAGAAACAATTCCTATGGATCTCTTTTAAAAAATGATGGGTTATTAATAAAGAACTTTAGATTAATGATAAAAAAAAATGTGGAAGCCATTTGCTATAACATTTTTTTTTATTTAAAGAGTAGTTGAAGTATATTAGTGAAATTAAAAATCTTATTATTGGCTACAAATATAATTATTAGAACTATTTATGTTTTAATTTTTATTTTATCAAAATTTGATGGATTATTAATCTTGGTTTCATTTATTTGTGCCTTTTTTTATATAATATTTATTAATAATTTTTTCTTCAACTTTTGTCCTATTCTAAACGTTAAAAAATTGGTTCGGATATTAAAGAGATGAATGGTTTTATTATGAAGTATAAAAAGTTGGGTACAAAGTAATTAGTGAATAGTTGTTGTGAGTATGACTTATAAGCCCATTTAATATTGAAATTTTATAATTGTTTCATTGTAATTTTTTTAAATTTAAAATGGGACACCTTTTATTAAAAAAAAAAAAGGAAGTTTAAAATTGGACGAAGGGAGCATTTATTTATTTGATAGTGAAATAATTTATCCTAATGTTAAATTTAATTACTAGCAAAATAAAAATTACGCCTTACTAATGAAAACTAAAATAAATTAAACTAGAAGGGAAAATTATATTTTCCATCTCAAGTCAACTTTTAAAAATGTGATTATACAAGAAAATTATTTTCTTCTTTTCAAAAATGAATATTACTTTCAACTCAAAATAAATCACCAAAAAATAATACTATTTTTTTTGCCAAAAAATTGCATTATTATGTGTTTTACCTAGAAGGGAAAATTATATTTTTCATCTCAAATAACTAAAATATTTGAATTAGCGAAATCAAATTACTTTTTTGACCCACTTCTAGGAAAACAATTTTAGTATGTGCTTTAACTTGATATTGCCCTATTTAAAGAATTTTGTAAGTAAAAAACGGGTTGATAAAATTTTTGAATCCCTCCTAATCCCGCAATGATCCGCGTCTAATGAAAAGAGTTTGGAAATGTTTTCTTTTAAATCGGGTGGGATTGGGGTGGATTTGGGATTAGCTCGAACCGTCCCATTTAACCCGAACCCGCATAGTATTCATCTTTTTTTAGAATAAATTTTAAATATTGATAATATTTGTATATTATTATATACTTATTTGTTTATACTTTATTGTATTATCTTATTTTTCTATGTCATATTATTAATCTCTACATTTATAAGGAAATAAAGGGAAAAATAGCATTTTATAGTAGAAATATTAATAATTTTTTCTTCAACTTTTGTCCTATTTTAAACGTTAAAAAATTGGTTAGGATATTAAAGAGATGACTGGTTTTATTATAAAGTATAAAAAGTTGGGTACAAAGTAATTATTGAATAGTTGTTGTGAGTATGACTTATAAGACCATTGAATAAAAAAATATCAAAAAATTTTCGTTGTATTTTTTTTTTAATTTAAAATGGGACACCTTTTATTAAAGAAAAAGGAAGTTTAAAATGGGACGAATGAAGCATTTATTTATTTGATAGTGAAATAATTTTTCCTAATGTTAAATTTTATTAATTGCGATATAAAAAATAACATGATTATATAACAATAACAGTAAAGAAAATGTAAAAATCAAACGGGGATGTAAAAGTTGAATACGGTTCAAGAACAAAATAACTTCTCAAAAATAGAAATTGATGGTACTTGAAAATTTCATTTCATGTATTTTGTTTGTTTGGAGAATCACAATAGTCAAGAGTTTCGAATTGCATTGAAGAGAAAGATTTGGAGACTTATAACTAGATTGATTACGCTTTTCCAATTGTTGGCGAAACTAAGTGCTACTGTGGGCAAATTACGTACAAACTAACTATGCCTTAAATATATATTTATTTTAGTTATCTTCAATCTGATATTTGTACTAATTATATAGTTTTCAAAAAAGTGTTTTACAATGTACACAAACATTTCTATTTCCTTTTATTTTTGTATGAATCTTCGTCAATATGTGTTAATAGATATCCGTGCATCGCACGAGAGTTACACTAGTTATTAAGAACGTGACTGACTGAGTAGCTAAATTATTTATTGAAACATCATGAGCGACTTAAATTTGGGTAGCTAAATTATGAGTTTAAATGTCTTGTACTTCCTCCGTCTCAGTCTAAATGTCTCAAAATGGGTTTGACATGAGAATTAAGGAATAAATATATATAATATAAAAAGTGTATAGTGAAATAAATGTTGTGAGTATGAAAGTGAGGTGGGAAAGAGAAAGTGGGGTAGGAAATAGTTAGTGGATATTTATTGTGAGTATGACAAGTGAGTCTCACAAATAAAAAAATTTTCTTTTTTGAATTGAGACATTTTAAATGAGATACCTAAAAAGAAAAATTGAGACATTTGGAGTGACTGAGGGAGTATTACATTGTGCACCAGCGCTATATAATAATTTAACAGTTACACATCATTATAATGACAACCTAATAATTTATGAGATTATTCCCCTTTCTCACCTACTGTGTCCAAAATCCAAAATGAATGTCAAACACCAGAAAATATGCATTCCATAAAACATACAAATTGAATTGACCGGTAGCTACGCACGCTCACTATTCAGAACACACGTGATTAGACCTTGTACGGAGTCAACAAAATTATTCAGCTTTAATTTAATTGGTGAATCAAAATCCATCAGCCTCAATTCTCATCTTGAATCGGTCGGTTGACAAATCCAAAAAATACATCTACAGAGTATATGTATATAAAAAAAAATATTGAGTTTTTTATTAATAAATGACGTAATCTACTACGAGAGCAACAATTCAAAATGCTAAAAAAATTATTTGATGATGTTCGAACCCATAATCTCTCGTATAAAAATTAACATCAAGTATCGTTTAAGCTAAAACTCCTTATCTATGAAATGCATGTAATATATGGATCTTAAGTCACTCTTAACTTATATTTCTCCGGTTATTCTTATTATTCTTATAAAATATTAGAAATTATTATTAATAATATGCTCATTCCGTTTTACGTTAGTGCAAACTTATTTTTTTTTTCATTTGTCTCATATAAGTGGAGACTGTTCAAAATGGCAAAGTTTTTACACTATTTCTCTCAATCATTCACTCTCCTACTTTACTTTTATACTCACAATACCAATCAACTTACTATTTCTCCCACTCATTTTTTCTCCTATTTTATTTTTCATACTTTTATAATCACAACACTAATTAATTTACTATAGATTGGAAACGAAATAAATATTTAACTCATTGTAGTGAGACAAAGGAAATATATATATATATATATATATATATATTATAAATTAAACCCTCCGTGAACAGGTTCATGAACAGGTTCAGGAGGTTTTTTCCTATTTTGCCCTCACTATTTAGTCTGTTTCCTATTTTGCCCTTAATTTGTGCTAAGACTTTGGGTTTGGGCTAAGACTTTGGGTTTGGGCTAAGAGTGGGTTTTAGGAGGGTTTACTTAAATTAATTAAGTAACTGATTTTTTTAATTTTTTTTTAAATTAAAAAAAAATTAATTTGAAAAAAAAAAAAACAGACACGGGCATATGTACTAGTATATACTCTATATATTCATTCTTCGATCCAAATTTTGTAACATGGATACGAAAGAAGAATGAAGAATTTGTAAAACATATGTTTCAACAATTTTACTACGTCCAACTCGTAATTAAATCCCAAACATTGTGGAAGAATGTTGTTCAAGCTATCCCCATGCATATAGTAAAATACTAAAAAAGGAGTGGAGCAGAGATTGGATCAGGTCAGGTCAGGGTCAGCCACCTTTGGCCAGGTCATCCAAGTTAACCTACCAAATCTAGTCAATTACTCTCTCCGTCTTACTTCAAGTTGTCCACTTTTCTTTTTAAGACGACTCACTTCAAAATGTCCATTCCATAAATAAAAATATGTGAACAGTGTTTCGGCCATTTATACCCTCATAATGCTTATATATTTACAAAAAAATCATTCATTATACCCTTATAATGTTAACATATTTAAAAAAAACTATTCATTAACTTACTATTTCTCCCACTCATTTTCTCTCCTATTAAATATTTTTAACTTTTATATTCTCTCTCCTCTAATCTTCTACCCACTTTCAATTATTTATTCATTTCTTTTAAAAAAAAAATTTTAACTTGTGAAATTATATCATGGACACTTTGAAGTGGGATGGGGGGAATATTTCAAACCTAGTAATTCCTATAAATGTCATCCCCCATCTCATACCGATATTCATTACTCAACCAAATTAAATACATCAAATATGCCTACCTTAAGCTTGCATTCTTCAGCCCTTTTATCATCTTCTTCCAAAAGAACCATAAATGCCACCCTCCATATTCCTAAACAACTTACAACATCCCCTACCCATCTTTCCATCCCAAAACTACAAACTTCAAACAACTTGGTACAAGAATTGATCATCAAAGATAAATCTTTCACCAACGAAATCCCATTCAAAAATGTCCCAGTTTCTGACATCGCGACTCTCAAGCTATATGCGATTCTTGAATCTGTAGCGGATAGAATTGAAATGCATGCCAACGTAGGCGAGCAGCGGGAGAATTGGAATTCCCTCCTCTTGAATTCAATCAACATGATTACTCTCACCGCCACCACCATGGTCGGAATAGGAAATGGAATTAGTACTCCAAATTTGGCTGTCAATATAGGAGCAACGCTTCTATTTATGGCTGCCATGGGAATGTTGGTTGTGATGAACAAGATCCAGCCTTCACAACTTGTTGAAGAACAAAGAAATGCTACGCGATTATTCAAGAAACTTCACAACGAAATAGAAACATTTCTTGCTCTAAATGATGTTCCAAGTCAAGAAAATGTGGAGGAAATGATGGAAAAGGTATTAGCATTAGACAAAGCATACCCTCTTCCTTTAATCGGTGTCATGCTAGAAAAGTTCCCTAAAAAGCTTGAATCTGCAGTTTGGTGGCCAAGAAAAATCAAAGTACAATCCCAAAACCGAAACGGGTTCGAGAAAAATGGATGGAATGAGAAAATGGAGAAGGAAATGAGGGAAGTGATAGAAGTTATTAAAGAAAAAGATAGAGAAGATTACGAAAGACTAGGGAATATTGGTTTGAAGGTCAACAAGATTCTAGCCATTTCTGGGCCAGTTCTAACTGGAATTGCAGCCATTGGATCGATGTTTCTCGGGTACAATCCAATGGCAGGGGTAGTGGCTTCTTCTGCAGGGGGTTTGGCAGCCATTGTTAACACTTTGGAGCATGGTGGACAAGTGGGAATGGTGATTGAAATGTACAGAAACTGTGGAGGATTCTTTAAGTTAATGGAGGAATCGATTGAATCGACACTTGAAGAAAAGGATTTGGAGAAGAGAGATAATGGAGAGTTGTTTGAAATGAAGTTGGCTTTGCAGTTGGGGAGAAGCTTGGCACAACTTGAGGAAATATCAGAGAAATCTGCATCGTTTCGAAGAGATGGAAAAAACATAGATGAATTTGCAAGTAAATTGTTCTAGTTTTCAAGATTTGTGTTGTTATATTCATTAATTCTTTTAGATTTTATTAATTAGTACTCCTACGTTTTTGTAGATTTTTTTTAAAAAAAATTATATAACAACAATGTATTGTATATCACGCTTTTAGCCGTAATAATGTAGAAAGTAAAGTACTTATTACACTGCCAATATCATCAACATACTTATAGTGCCAATATCATTAACACACACCTCCACGCTACTGGGAGTATAATAAGTATATTTTTAATTAGGGTCTATTTTATTTAGGTCAAATTGCAATTCGATTACCTATTTTGTATCAATTTTGCAATTTGATTCCCAATATTGAAAAAATTGCAAGTCGGTTACTAACATTAACATTTTGTTGCAAATTAGTTTGAAAACTAACAAATTGTTAATTTTTTTAACGAAAATAAAGTCATGTGCCGTATAAATAACTTTTAATGGGCATGCTAATCATTTCGTAAGGGGAAAAAGAATAAATTACTCTTTAACATCAAAATTATGTAGCTTTATAACACTTGGTTAATAAAAAAAACGATCCAAAAAAATAAATAAATTAAAAAAACACTTAAAGTGGTGAGTGTTGGTGACTATAGTGCTAATAGTGGTAGTGGTCGGGGGTGTTGGGGTTGAAATGAATATGAAATGACTATTATAACTCTTAAAAATTCAAGTGTATGACACATGACTTTGATTTTGTCAAAAAATTAATATTTCGTTAATTTTTACACCAATTAGAAACAAAATGTCAATGTTAGAAATCATATTGCAACTTTTTCAATGTGGGAAACCAAATTACAACATTGACACAAACATAGGTAAACAAATTGCAATTTGCCCTTTTATTTATCATACCTCATCATAGTGGCAAAACTAGAAATTTAGGAAAACTGGAATAAATTACATAATGGAATATAAATTTGATATAAATGAGGGGGAAATATTATGTAATGGATATATTTTTTTCAACAAAAATGGGACAAGATTGATAAAATTTATGATTCTAATGATAAAAATAGCACATTTTTAAATTTACAATGCAGAAAACTGACAATTTATAAAACTAAAAGGGGAACCCATATAGGGTCTGTGCCTCCGCCAATGGCTCATGATATCACAGCTCGAGTATACAGGGCCAATATCATCATAACCCACCCTTACAGATAGAGATAGGGAATATTTATAGGGCCAAATCCACACATTATCACACATTATTACATGCTCAATAATAATGTGACCTTCTTATATATTATACTCAAATTCAAAATTCATTTATTTTTTATATAAAATATAAAAATTATATTAACATATCACAAATATATAGGGCCATTTTTTTTCTTAATTATGAAAAAGAATCAATAGGCTCTCCTTCCCCACCTACCCCTGACCCCACATAATAATATTACTCCCTCCGCCCCAGACCAAGGGTGTATGGGGTAAATTTTGTTGGACAATTGCTATGGCTTCTTTAAGACTTAACGGAAAAACTGACAGCAAAAGTAACGGAGATTGAAAAAACAAAAGGATTAAAGTCGAGTCTTGTATTTAATACAATCTCCGTAAGAGTTATTTGTCCCGCACTGGTGCTTACGGTTGTATGACAAAACTCTAGTAAGATAAAACGACTTACTATTAGTTATAAGGAGCACTCCAATATAACTAATCTAACGAACAACAAAGGTTTTAGAACTTTGGACTTGAAAGATTGAATGCAACAAGATGCAATGATTTGGGTTATGTTATTCTATCTCTCTAGAGGGTAAAATGCTCAAAATGACTGAAATTCTAAATTGAAATTCGGAGGGGAAGTATATAAAGAGAATCAAAGGGTTTGGTGGCTTTTCCCTTGAAAAGTCACAACTTTTCGGGTATAACGGACTTGCACCCGTGTCCAATGAACGCACGGCTGAGCGGCAGGCAAGGCACGGTGCACGGCCGTGTCCTAGACACTTCGTACGGCCGCGCAAAGCTTCTTCACCGCTCGTCGCCCCTTTAGCCACAACAAGTCCACACCAATTTTGGGACCAACCCAAAACACACTTTGACCCAATATTTAAGTTACAAATCATTTGTCATTAATTTCTCATTCACACGGAAATGGTTTTGAGACATTAAATGAGTTATATATAATCTACAACAAATGTAGATTACCATTTGTAACTAGTTCCGTTAACACATAACGAACTTCCGTTAGAAACTAGATCAACGTTAAGTTAAACTTAACTTTCCGTTATCCATTTCCAACAATCCCCCACATGAATGACAATTAATGCATGTATGCAAATTCGTCCAAAGTTTCGGCGAACTATTATTACATCGGGATAGATAGCTTGTGGCCTTGAATCTTCCCTAGTGAAATATTATCGGATATACTAGCCATTTGGTAGCGAGTCGCTTTGAACCGGTGATCGTCGGGTGTATACCAAGACAATAATACTCACATAATAACAGCTCTAACAATTGTTGTTCTCACGTTTTGTCCATTTTGGCCCTGGACCGTATCTCATTCATAAGCGTTCATTTAGAGACGGCCTTATTACCTCTCACTTATATAGGTGATTCTCACTATAAGGAGTATCATGCACTACTCCACCCGTAGGTATAGAAATCATTAAAAGTTTTCTCAACTTAACCTTACCACTGCTGCATGTGCTTGTACTTGGATGTTCTGGGAATGAGTATTCAACATCTCCAGGTTAATAAACCGAGTTGTTGTTTCCAAGTAACTCTACTAGAACTTATAACTTGGTTGTCTCATTGAACCAAGGGCCTGGGATCTCCATTTCTCAAGGTTGAGTGTCCGCTATAAGTCCTTTTGTTGTGGGTTTTAAACCCATTCCCCTTAACAGTTTATACAGTTGATCCCGATTTATACCTTTAGTAAACGGATCCGCTAGGTTATCACATGATTTCACATAATCAATAGTGATAACGCCATTCTTGATCAACTGTCTAATGGTATTGTGTCTACGACGAATATGTCTAGACTTACCATTGTACATACTATTCTCGTGCCCTTCCAATTGCTTTGATTGACTATCACAATGGATTAGTACAAAGAAAGTAATGTGTTTGCTCCAACAAGGAACATCCTCCAGGAAGTTCTTAAGCCATTCTGCTTCTTCCCTCAGCTTTATCTAACGCGATAAACTCGGATTCCATCGTGGATCTGGCTGTACACGTTTGTTTGGAGGATTTCCATGACACTGCTCCTCCACCTATAGTGAATACATATCCACTTGTGGACTTAGAGTCTTTTGTGTCCGATATCCAATTGGCATCACAGTATACTTCTAATACTGCTGGATATTTATTGTAAAGTATCCCATAGTTTAATGTATACTTTAAATATCTTAGTACTCTCATTAGTGCTTTCCAATGATCGCACTAGGATTGCTTGTGAACCTACTTAGTTTGCTCACCGAATATGCAATGTCCGGACGAGTACAATTCGTTAAGTACATCGATCGCCAATTATTCTTGCATATTCCAATTGAGAAACTGGTTCCCCTTATTCTTGGCTAAATGTAGAGCCAAGTCTACAGTGTCTTAGCTGAGGGTCATCAAAGACATTGAATTTCCGAAGAACATTCTCTAGGTAATGGGATTGTGAAAGAACTAATCCTTCGATGTTCTAGAGATCTTTATCCCTAATATTACATCGCCTAATCCCATGTCTTTCATGTCAAAATTCTTCTTTAACATGCCTTTGGTATTCATGATCAAATCATGACTACTTCCCATTATGAGCATGTCGTCTACATAAAGACAAACGATAACGAATGATTCAGATGTTCCTTTAATGTAGACACACTTGTCACATTCATTGATCTTGAATCCATTCAATAACATGGTTCTGTCGAACTTCTCATGCCATTGTTTAGGTGCTTGTTTTAGTCCATACAAGGACTTTACAAGTTTACACACCTTTCGTTCTTTACCAGGAACCACGAACCCTTCGGGTTGTTCCATGTAAATTTCTTCATCAAGTTCTCCATTTAGGAAAGTCTTCACATCCATTTGGTGTATCTCAAGATTATGCACCTTTGCTGCAATAGCTATGAGAACACGAATGGATGTGATCCTTGTGACAGGGGAGTATGTATCAAAGAAATCATATCCCTCTTTCTGTCTAAAGCCTTTGGCAACTAGCCTAGCTTTGTACTTTTCGATAGATCCATCCGCCTTATACTTCCGTTTAAGGATCCATTTGCAACCTAATGGTTTGCAACCTGGAGGGAGATCAACTAATTCCCAAGTATTGTTGAGCATTATGGATTCTATTTCACTGTTAATAGCTTCCTTCCAGAACGAACTATCCGGACCGGACAAAGCTTCTTTAACAGTTGATGGTTCGTTTTCTAACATGTAAGATAGAAAATCAGGACCAAAAGTCTTTTCCACTCTTGCCCTTTTGCTACGTCTCGGTTCTTCATCTTCTATTCGAGAAGGACCGGATGTAGACTCATGTGTTCTCTTATTAGAACCTACATCTTTCCTGTCCTTAACCGGAAAAATGTTTTCAAAGAATACCGCATTCCTTGATTCTATAGTAGTTCCTACGTGCATATCCGGAATGTCCGATTTATGCACTATAAACCGATAGGCACTACTATTATTGGCATATCCAATAAAAACACAGTCAATGGTCTTTGGGCCAATCTTGACTTGTTTAGGCTTAGGTACTTCAACCTTGGCCAAACACCCCCACACTTTAAGGTATTTAAAACATGGCCTACGATTGTGCCACATTTCATAGGGTGTTTTGTCAATACCTTTCTTGGGTATTTTATTAAGAACATAATTAGAAGTGAGTATTGCTTCCCCCCACAAGTTGTCGGGTAAGCCTGAACTGATCAAAAGCGCGTTCATCATCTCTTTGAGAGTACGGTTTTTGCGTTCAGCAACTCCATTAGATTGAGGGGTATATGGAGCAGTTGTTTGATGAATTATGCCGGATTCCCAACATAATCCTTCAAACGGTGCTTCATATTCTCCACCTCTATCGCTTCTAATTTTCTTAATTTTCAAGTTAAGTTGATTCTCAACTTCTTTCTTATAAGTCTCAAAAGCCCCTAAGGCTTCATCCTTACTTCTTAAGAGATAGACATAGCAATACTTAGTGCAATCATCTATAAATGTAATGAAGTACTTTTTACCTCCTCGAGTTTGCACTAGTTTTAAATCACATATGTCGGTGTGAATTAATTCGAGAGGTGTTGTGTCTCTTTGTATGGCATTAAATGGTGACTTAGTCATTTTTGCCTCAACACAAACTTCGCACCTATTAGTCGATTCGGATTTAGTCATTTGGATTAAATCTTGTCTCGCTAATTTCTTAATGGTATCGAGGTTTACATGTCCTAATCTATCATGCCATAAATTAGAACTTTCCGACAAATAAACATAAGAAACACAACTTTTATTCATCGCACTTTGGCGGATCACAGTCATTACATTCATTTTAAAAAGGCCCTCCTCGAGGTAACCCTTTCCAAGAAACAAACCATTCTTGGTTAGTACAAATTTGTCGGATTCAAATACTAGTCTAAAGCCGGCCTTACTAAGCAAAGCGCCGGACACTAAATTTTTACGGATGTCTGGAACATGCAGCACATCCAACAAGGTTACTTCTTTTCCGGAAGTCATCTTCAAAATCACGTTTCCAATGCCTTGAACATCGGAGGTCGCAGAATTTCCCATGTAAAGCTTTCTTCCGGAGATGGGAGTATAGGAGGAGAAACTTTCCTTGTTACCACAAATATGGCGGGTAGCACCGGTATCTATCCACCAAGCCTTAGGGTTCTCCACCAAATTTGCAACGTTGGCTTCAAACACAACCGCTGCAAAATCTAGGTCCATGTGGTCAACATTGTTTGCCTCTTTCTTCGGGAGACGACAATCCCTTGACAAGTGGCCCGGTTTGCCACAATTATAGCAAGACCCCTTGAACCTTTTAGAGGTCTTCTTCTTCCCTTTCTTAGCATTCCCGGTAGTTTCGGAATGCTTTCTCTTGGTGCCACTCGTGCTAGCCTCGGCGAGATTGACCTTAGCCTCCATCTTGCCTTTAGCAACTTTGGCCTCATTCATTCTATTGTTCTCTTCTATTTGAAGACGAACAACAATGTCTTCCAAGGACATCTCCTTGCGTTTATGCTTGAGATAGTTCTTGAAGTCCTTCCACGAAGGAGGCAACTTTTCAATGATGGAAGCCACCTTAAATGGATCATTCATGATCATCCCCTCGGCATCAAGCCCATGTAGAATGATTTGGAATTCATCTACTTGAGTTGTTACCGATTTGGAATCGACCATCATAAAGTCAAGATACTTACCGACGACAAATTTCTTTGACCCGGCATCCTCGATCTTGTACTTCCTTTCCAAAGTGTCCCACAACGCTTTGGCTAACTCGACTGTACTATACACATTGTATAGTGCATCGTCAAGTCCATTTAAGATATAATTCTTACAAAGAAAATTACCGTGAGACCAAGCTTCCTTTGCCATTTGCCTTTGGGGGTCCGGATCACCTTTTTCTACCGCAGGAGGATCTTCCTTTAAGAAGCGGTGCAAGCTTAGGGTGGTCAAGTAGAAGAGCATCTTCTGTTGCCATCTCTTGAAATCCACACCGGTGAATTTCGCGGGTTTCTCACCATGACTGACGTGATGAGTTGTAGGAGCGGGAGCAACGTTGTTGAATGTAGCATCACCTTGTGGAGGAGGCGTCACATTCCCTTGACTAGATGAAGTGGTGTCTTTCTCGTTTGCCATCTCTTGATAATCTTGAAGAAGCGTCAAAATAACTCTTACGATTGTTGGACAATTGCTATGGCTTCTTTAAGACTTAACGGAAAAACTGACAGCAAAAGTAACGGAGATTGAAAAAACAAAAGGATTAAAGTCGAGTCTTGTATTTAATACAATCTCCGTAAGAGTTATTTGTCCCGCACTGGTGCTTACGGTTGTATGACAAAACTCTAGTAAGATAAAACGACTTACTATTAGTTATAAGGAGCACTCCAATATAACTAATCTAACGAACAACAAAGGTTTTAGAACTTTGGACTTGAAAGATTGAATGCAACAAGATGCAATGATTTGGGTTATGTTATTCTATCTCTCTAGAGGGTAAAATGCTCAAAATGACTGAAATTCTAAATTGAAATTCGGAGGGGAAGTATATAAAGAGAATCAAAGGGTTTGGTGGCTTTTCCCTTGAAAAGTCACAACTTTTCGGGTATAACAGCACTTGCACGGCCGTGTCCAATGAACTGCACGGTCGAGTGGCAAGGCAAGGCACGGTGCACGGCCGTGTCCTAGACACTTGCACGGCCGTGCAAAAGCTTCTTCACCGCTCGTCGGCCGCTTTAGCCACAACAAGTCCACACCAATTTTGGGACCAACCCAAAACACACTTTGACCCAATATTTAAGTTACAAATCATTTGTCATTAATTTCTCATTCACACGGAAATGGTTTTGAGACATTAAATGAGTTATATATAATCTACAACAAATGTAGATTACCATTTGTAACTAGTTCCGTTAACACATAACGAACTTCCGTTAGAAACTAGATCAACGTTAAGTTAAACTTAACTTTCCGTTATCCATTTCCAACAAATTTCACGTTTTTTAAGAAATTTTAAAAAAAATGAATAAAAGTTAGATATGGGATAGAAAATAGTAGTTAAATGTGTGGTAGGGAATAGGAGAGAGAATGTAAAAATATTTAATAGGAAATCTTTATCATCAAACCCCATCATCTCTCCGGCGCAATTCTTCGCCGTCGTCTCTCTCACTCTATTCGTCTTTCTTGACCACTACCACCAATCTTTCCACCAACCAAGTAAATTATAGGGCTCGTTTGGTTCTTGAGAGGAAAAAGAACAAGGGTTTGTCCTGTAATTGCTTGTTCGGACTTGGGGTGCCGGAGCTAGTCGTTATTGCCGGCGTTGTTGCCCTCGTTTTTGGACCCAAGAAGTTGCTGGAGCGCATCGATTAGCTTTGAGGAGTAGATTTGCTGTTCGGTTAAGGTTTTCCATCTGGTTCAATCGGCTTTCACTTGTTGTTCGGTTATGGAGTCATGAGCTCCGATTTTACGCTTTCTTTTTCGCTTGGATTCTCGCAATGATTGGCCGGAGTGAATTGGCAGTGGTGGACTGGTGTTGTTTGATGGTGGTTTTGGAAGTATTCATCTAAAAAAATGCCAGGAGACATAAAAAAATGCCAGAGATTTTGAGGGGTTTGATTTGCAGTAAACATGGGATTAGTGCCAGTGTATGTATTTTTGAGTGCCAGTGTATGTGTTTTTGAATGCCAGTGCATGTGTTTTTGACTACCAGTGCTTGTGTTTTTGAGAGTCAGTAAAAATGATTATCACTGTTTTTGAGTGCCAGTGTATGTGTTTTTTAGTGCCAGTGCATGTATTTTTGAATGCCAGTGCATATGTTTTTGAATGCTAGTGCTTGTGTTTTTGAGAGCCAGCAAAAATATTAGTGTAACAAATTGCCAGTGTTAGTGTAACAGAGTGCCAGTGTGAAGAGTGCCAGTTCATGTATATAAAAGTGCCCGTGAAAAAAACGTCAGTGCCAGTTTAACAAAGTACCAGTGTTAGTGTACTGGCACTTTGTTAAACTGACACTGGAACTTTTTTACACTGACACTTTGTTGCACATGTACTGACACTTTGTCAAACTGGCACTTTGTTAAACTGGCACTGACACAAAACGGGAAAATACAAAACACGTTTTTTCTAAGTGCCAGAAAAAACGCGTTTTTCATAAGACCAACTCCCAAATATTATTATATAAAGGGGTAAAAAAAAATATTTATTGCAAATTTTACTGAAAATTAAAGGGGTCTAAATTAATAAAATTGCTAATTTTAATGATAAAATATGTTTTTTTTTCTTTTAATTTAAAGGTGTAAAAATTGACAATTTTTTAATCTTGAAGGGGTCGAGGCTTATACCTAGCTCTCACGTATGTTGATATTAATCCTTGTTAAACAACTATGTATCATAAAATTAAGTGATTAATAATGATCATCTAAAAATTTAAATAGTTAGGAGGGCCAACAATGTATTATATCATATACTCCCTCCGTCCCATAGCAATTGATACTTATTTCCTTTTTGGTCTGTCCCACACCAATTGATACTTACCCAAAATGGAAAGGAATCTTCACTATATATATATATATATATATATATATACTCCCTCCGTCCATTTACTTACTTCACACTTTCTATTTTGGATTTCCAAATACATACTTCACACTTTGTTTTTTACCTAGAAAGGAAACTTTATATCATTAAAATATTAACCCTACCCCATCCTACATTATTTTAATACTCACAACACCATTATAATTTACTATTCCCTCCACTCATTCTCTCTCCTATTTTACTTTCACACTCACAACACTTTCAATATAATACCCCCTCCTTAATTTACGTGAGTACAGTAACTGTGAAGTAACAAATTTGACGGAGGGAGTATATATACTCCCTCCGTCCCAATAGTAGCTTCCCATTTTGCCATTTTGAGTGTCCCGTTAATAGCTTTCACTTTCCTTTTTTGGCAAAGGAATCTTTACTATTCCCTCCACTCATTCTCTCTCCTACATTATTTTAATACTCACAACACTATTATAATTTACTATTCTCTCAACTCATTCTCTCTCCTATTTTCAAATTACACTCACAACATTTTTACTTCCCCCTCATTTTATTAATTTGCGTGCAACCCAAAAATTGGGCAGCTACTATTGGAACGGAGGGAGTATATGTTAGTGTTAACACGTTAGATGTTAGTGTTAACACCAGTGTTGCTATTGGTGTTGTCTGCTATGTTGTCATACCAGTGTTGTCACTAGTGTTGACTCATGTATTGTCATCGTGCTGACAGTTTAAAATGAGTATAGTTACTACATGTTATTTATAAATTACAAAGTATTAGTTAATTGTTTTCATGCCTACTATTGTTTTGTTTAAAGATTGTTCAAGGCGTGACAAATGAAAAAGAAAAGGAAGTTACACATAAATTCTCATTTATGTGTAAAAGTGTAGACCAAGTAAAGTTGTTAGAGGCTTATCTACATGTAGAGACCGAAGATGACGAGTACAAGGCTGTAGAAGCTTGGATGCACAAGTAATGAAGCAAGGGAAGATCAAGTATCCCTACAAATATGGAAGGTGAAACTAAAAGTGAAAATGTGGTTCAACTTCTCTCTCATGGCTGATTTCTGGCCAAATTGAGTAGACTTCAAGTTCTAGAAGCCTATATAAGTACAATCATTTTACAACTTCAATCACCCAATCTATAAGTTGAGATTTGCACAAGATATAACACAGTCTCACAGTGTTGTCCCATGTGTTGGCAACACTATATCCAACACCAGTGAGTTATAGTGAATAACTCTCATTCCTAGAGTATTTCTGTGTAAGATAGAGAGTTCTTATAATGAGTGTATTCTAAAATAGTCGTTCCATTGAGCTATTGATTGAAAATCATTAGAAAACTTTTCGTCCTTGTAACGAAAGTTTATTTTATAAGAAATGTCTTGCCATCCGGGAACCCTCGAGTAAAATCTAATTCTCTTGTGTATATTTTATTTCTGCTGCTTTAAAATATCTCAATTATTTTCATCTTTTGGATTGGAGGGTACAGTTTGTTCTTAGTGTTGACAATAATATTGACAACACTCGTTTTGTTTTTCTCCTTAATTAAGCCATTGACATTTTCAATTGGTATCAGAGGCTAGCACTTGATATACTAATTGTTTTGATCCATTTGTCATGGGTTATGACCCTGCTAATCCAAATCAAAAGAGGCTTCCTGTTTTATATGGGTCGAATTATGATTATTGGAAGATCCGTCTTCGCTCGCATATCAAAACAATTGATCTTCGAGCTTCACGGTCTGTAACAAATGGTTATTCTATTCCATTGCTACCTTCAGATGAGGATGGTGACGTACAAGTCAAACCTGAATCCGAATGGACAAATGAACAGAATAATCTAGCTAGTTTCAATGAAAAGTCACTTGCCATCTATGAATGGGTTGATATGCATATCTTTAAACTCGATCATTCAAAATAGTCCCACTGCTAAGGATGCTTGTAATACTTTACAAAGATTTTGTGAAGGTGATGGTAGTGTGCGAAAAATAAAGCTTAGGGGTCTCACTAGTAGATTTAAAAGGTTAAGAATGGGTGAAAATGAAGATATCTATAGTATAAATGGTAGAATGGGTGAACAGTTGAATGAATAGTTCCAAATGGGTTTTTTTTTTCCCATTTTGCCCTCATGCATTTGTCCCTTTCCCATTTTGCCCTTAAAAAAATTTAATTAAAAAAAAAATCCGTGTCCTTGGACACGGGCATGTATTAGTTTCTTCATATTTTGAAAAGTTGATTGATATTTCAAATGAGTGTCAAGTTTTAGGAGAACCTTTTACTAACAAACAACTTGTTTCAAAAGATATTCGTACTCTTCCCGAGCGTTTTAACATTGAAGTTCAACTATTGAAGAGGCCCATAATCTTTCAACTATGAATATTAATTCCTTGATGATCATCTTGAAATTTTTTGAATTGAATCTTAATGAACAAACCGAAGCTTCAAAAGGCAAAAATATTGCCTTAAAAATTCAATCTTCGGACACGGTAGTGGATGAAGGAGATGAAGTCTTCGAGGAATTAGATGAGAATACTAGTGTGGCATTACTTGCTAAAAAATATAATTTCATGCTTAGAAAGTTTAACAATGTGCAAGTCAAAGCAAATGAACAACAATCCAAGGTAAATAGTTCCATGCCCAAGAGAACCAATCCTCCGAATCAAATAGATACATTACTAAGGAGCGCATCATCAGAGTAGTCCAAATCTGATCCCAAATACATTGAATCTATTCAATATCATCCTTGTTTCGATTGAGGTTACTATGCCAATAAATGTGCAAACAACTTGAGAAAGGCAGGCAAAAATCTGTGGGTATCTCTTAGTGATGAAGAGGAGGAAGGTACTGAAAAAGGTGAATAACTTGAGCAAGTGGTCAAGTTGGCCATGGTGAAGGAGCCCCTTTTCGTCAAATTTAGGATGTGTTGCCTCAAGTGTTGTCCAACACATGACAACACATGACACAACACTTAGCAGGCATAATTCATTAAGTCCTTCTACTCATATATGCTATCATGGTTCTGTTAGTATTGATGCAGATAATTCATTGGAGGATAAGCTTAGTAAGGATGATCTCATGATGAATTAAAAAACCTTTATAAGTCGCTTCTCATAGAATGGAAAATGGAAAACAAAATGGTGGTGTTCTTGACCAAAGAGAACCAGGAGCTAAAGGATTATATGTCTCGGTTAGAGGTCCAACTCACCAAGATGATGCAGAACTTGATAAATTTAAATTCAAACTAAAGCTAACCGAAACAACCTTCAAGAAGCTCAACACGGGTTATTCAAAGTTGGATGAGATACTTAACTTGAGTAATACTCTCAAAGCAGGTATTGGGTTTCAAAAATCAATAGAAAAAATTACTTATAACTTGTTAAATGATGAAACTAAGACTAGTTTTGTAAAAGAACATATTAAGAAAAAAAGTAGTTCTTCTAGTAAAGTTTCTGACCAGTCATTTGAGTGTGAGTGATGTTACATAGCTGGATATAACAAATCTGAATGCTTTACTCTTTAAAAGAAAAAGTCCAATTCTCATGTGTTGCCCCAAGTGTTGTCAAACTCTCAAGACAACACTCGAAATAACACAAGTGGTCAGAAAAATAGAAATTCAAAAAGAAAAGTGTGGTTTCCCAAATCTAATTTGAAATGTAATGTTATGCTGCTTTAAGGACTAACGTTTCAGGTGCTTGATACCTTGACAGTGATTGTTCACGTCACATGACAACAGGAAAATGATTTTTCTTGAAGGAATACCAACCTATTCATGGAGGCTCAGTAACCTATTAAGGTGGAGGCAAGAGTAAAATAATAGGAAAATGAGCATTAATATTGTTATAAAAAAAATGAATTTTTGTGTTTTCGAGTGCGCAGACCCAAATTATTTACTAGGGAGCGTTAATATTGTTTTGTTTTTCTGAGAAATAACATTTTTTTAATGGAAATAAATAGAATTTCTGTATTTATTCAAAAAAAAAAAAAAAGATTTTTTTCTCAAATAATTCAATTTTAAAAATATAAATACCAAAATAATTCACATTTGAAACTATTTTTCAAAATAACCAACTTTTTAGAACTCGCTACACGGTGTAGCGAATTCAACATGTTGCCGTTGAAACTCGTTACACCATGTAGGAACTTTAGTTTAATTAGGGTTAATCTCATTGGCGTTTAATTGATAATTACAATTAACCTAAATCGCTACACCGTGTAGCGATTTCACTCATAAAACTCGCTACGCGATGTAGCGATTTCACTCAATCATGGGAACATTAGAGGTATGAAGAACGGTTGAGGCTGGAAAATCGATTATAGGAGGGACAACGGTTGAGACCGGCGGAGTGGTAGAGGATGTTTGAGGGGCACTAATCCTAGATGTCTTTCGTGGCTTGATAGGTTTAGGGTCAACTGGTGGTTCAGACTTCAACACATTCGATTTTCTCGTGATCGGTTTTTCTCCTTTTATATGATGGTTTCTTCTTCTTAAAATCTACCGATGCCACATTAATGGTGATGTCACCAGTTTCATTTACTACATATCATCGATCGAATGACCGGTTACATTAGTTTTCTCAGTTGCTTTTGTGGCTTTCTTGGCCAACTCCTTATTAATTCTTGCCTAATCAACTTTGTCAAACTTTTTAGTTTACTCGCTAATTTAACTTAACTTGCTACGTGGTGTAGTGAATTTCAGCGGTAACATGTTGAAGTCGCTACACCGTGTAGCGAGTTCTAAAAAGTTGATCATTTTAAAAAATAATTTTAAATATGAGTTATTTGGGAATTTATATTTTTAAAATGAAATTATTTGAGAAAAAAATCAAAAAAATACAAGTAAAAATGGTCTAAAACGAATTTCTTTTTTCCTTTGTCTAAAAATAAAAAAATAAAAAATCAAAGCTTTCAGCAGCCACCGCGTGGTCTTTCTCCATTTCCATATTTCACATCCGATTCGTTCCCCATTATTCTCTGCAAAAATCATCGATCAATAACCCTACAATTCAATTCGTCCGAACTCGCCGTTAGCTAGGTATTATTCGTCTATTTTCTGACAGTTGTATGCATATATGTTTGATGCGTTTCTTTCAGTTCTACAAATAAATTAATTGAATCCAGGTCTTTATTACCTCATAATTCAAGATCTTTCTACCCTTTTTCTTCTTAATTTTTTTTTTTTAAATCTGGGTATTTGCCAATGTTTTCAGCTTTGAATCCCTTGTGATCTTGTTTATTACCTTAATTTTGACCCAATTTCAATCGACTAACCTGTTATTTGTATGTTGTTTAGGGTTAATTAGGGGTTAAAGATGTGGGCAGTTTTACGTCGAAAAGTTGCTTCCAGTGGCTCCTCTGCTTCGGTCAGTCATATTTGCAGCTTACTGCAAATCTAGTTTTTTTTTTTTAATTATATTTATTCTAGTTGTTATTAAATTAGTAATTCTTTTGAGTGCTTTGTTTGGCTCTGTTTGAAATGTTTTATGGGTTTGTTTTTCTTGTATTGAAATAATTGTTGGCATTTCCTTTAGAAATCAAGTTCTTGTAAAGCACGTCGGGATTTCTGAGCTCAGTTCAATAAGTAGATTTGCTCATTATCTTGAACCTATGTTTAAGCATCAAACACATTCACTTCCCTATATTACTCGGTGCAACATTTGAGCCTTTTCTTTTTCGAGTTTATGCATCAAAGATTTTAGTCGAGCAGGGAAACGAAGAAATAACACATGAACATAATGAGAATCAAAATGGGAACTTTAGAGGGGTACTAGGTTAAGCTAGGAAAGATAAATTTGTAAACAAACATATTCATGAGATAGAAAAGCTGCACCAACGGGTGATAGAGGACAGAATTAACTTAAGATGGTTGTGGCTGTGCATAATACATGAACAACTAGTACACCAGTTCACCGTGTGGTAGTATCAATATCGACTCCACAATAGAGAAGGGGAAGATGAAAACTAACATGGAAAACCATTATGCGTAGACAAGTATGAATTTTATGCATATGAGCACAGGGATAGATACCAATGCTTGGTTATGTTACATATGAGCGTGCGGACATGCCGCGAGAAGTACAATTCTAGATCCCGGTAGATACATGTTTGTTACCACTATGTGTATTGATGAACACACATGTCTATCCAAGTATTGGGTGTCCATGGTAAAATTATTCTCAAAATGGTAAGCAAAGACCGGAGAACGACACTGAAAACATTTACTGTGAAAAAAAACAAAATATTATGTTAATTATTTCTTCTGTGTGTTAGTGAACATTTCATGCATACATTCGAGCTACTTCTTTGAAAATATATGATTTAGGCTGTCTTTTTCAGAGCATTGGACAGTCATTGAAGAGGATTCGGCCTGCAGCGGCAACTTCAACTCCACATGGTTACATTGCTACTAGCTCCGAGAATGAGGTAGTTTTCTTCTTTACTTGGTTCTATTTTAGTGCACTGGACTCTCTCAGCTTGATACGTTTCTTCCTTTTTCTGTTATGGTCTTGTTTGACGGAGAGACGCCGAAGTCCATGTAATGTTGATTACTATTAATTCATCCTTACAATGGGTGATAATATTGTCCCTTACAGATCATTTGTAGGTATCACCAACAGGTTACATCTAGCTCCTATTACAGCTCCCATATTAGTTATTCAACTTTAATTGTCTGTCAGTGTATGAATAGACAGTTTTAGATGGCGTTAAATCTTCAGTTTTTCTGACTAAAGACCTGAATTCAACGACAGAACTTTGGTCTTGTAATCTGAAGGCAGATAGATTGCCATGATTTGGAGTCATATCCTATTGTTCATGATTTGTGATTACACTTTTGAAGGCCAAAAGTGCACTTTGAAACTGTTATTCCTGAAAACATGGAAAGTTCCATGGCACAGTCATGGAACTGTGCCATTTCACTCTGCCTAGCTGATAAGTGGATAGGTTCTTTCAAGGAAAGGGTTGTGAATAGTCTGAATTTGTGTGCTACATAGTAAAAAAATGTTTCCAGAGGTAACTTTGTTAAGTCCTTCTGTTAGGGTGTGTGGCCTGGTTCTTGTTGATTAATGATTAGTGAGTTTTTGTTTAGTGCACTTGCTACGGAAGACTAATTTATATACAGATAGAGGGGCTATGAGGCTCTATTGAATTGTGGTAGATCCTCTGCCCCATGGAAGCAGGCTTGTTAACTGTATACTCCCTCCGTCCCAGCTTAAGCTTCACCAATTACCCAAATGGTCGTTCCGTTACAAGCTTCACATTTCCTAAAATGGAAAAGGTTTATTAATATTCTATTATACCCACTAAGTTTTCTCTCTCACACATTTAAATTATGGGTCTCACTTGTCATATCCACTCACTTCTTCCCTCTCACAACCCTTCTCCCACTTCCATTATTTTTGAATATATATATTGCTTTCTTAATTTGCGTGCTTCACCAAAATGGTGAAGCTTAACCCAGGACGGAGGGAGTATAATATATACTCCCTCCGTCCCGCTCAAAATAGGATTTTGGTAAACTTGCTTACACTTTGATCAAGTAATTTAAGTAAAACATATTTATCAACAACAACAACAACAACAACAAAGCCTTAGTCCCAAAATAATTTGGGGTCGGCTAACATGAATCCTCATATGTCATCGTGTGAAAAGGTTGTTGGAAAAAAATAAATAAATAAGTAAATAATAAATAAATAAAATAAATAATAATAATAATAAATAAATAAAAATAAATAAATAAATAAATAAATAAATAAATAAATAAATAAAATAATATATATATTTATATGTATATATATAGTAAAAAATAATGATAATAATAAATAAATAAATCAGCCCCCTACATGGACTTTTGCCCTCCACTCCGGCCTCTTCAACACCATACTTTCATCCACTCCAAGTAAACTCATATCATTTTCAATCACTCTAATTCAAGTTTGTTTGGGTCTTCCCCTATCCCTCGCCATTTTATCATTTCTCCACTGTTCCGGCCTCCTAACCGGTGCATCACTCGGTCTTCTTCTCACATTTTCAAACCACCTCAGACGATTTTCCCTCATTTTATCCTCAATGGGCGCAACTCCTACTTTACCTCTGATCACCTCATTCCCCAATCGATCCTTTCTTGTATGACCGCACATCCATCGAAGCAAACGCATCTCCGCCACATTCATCTTATGCACGTGACACTGTTTCACGGCCCAACATTCGGTGTCGTAAAGCAATGCCGGCCTAATTGTCGTGCGGTAGAATTTTCCCTTTAATCTATTGGGCATGCCGCGATCACATAGAAACCCTGTGGCACTCTTCCACTTCAACCAACCTGCTTTAATTCTATGAGCCACATCACCATCTAATTCTCTATCCTTTTAGATAATGGATCCAAGATAGCAAAAAAACTCAGAAGCTTGGACAATATTTCCATCAAATGTGACCGCCCCTGCCTCCCTACTTCCAACTCTGCTAAACTTACACTCCAAATATTCAGTCTTGCTTCTGCTTAGTCGAAAACCTCGAGATTCCAAAGTGTGTCTCCACAACTCCAATTTACTTTCAACACCCTCTCTTGTCTCATCTATCAGCACAATATCATCTGCGAACAACATACACCTTGGTATCATCTTGGATAAGTAAAACATATTTATCCTAATGAAAAATTAAAAATTGATATTAAGAGTATTATAAATCGTGATACAATAACAAATTTAAATTTTTATTAGGATCATTGTTTTTCCTTAAAATCATTGGTCAAAGTATTCCCGAGTTGACAAAAATCCTATTTCGAGCGGGACAAAGGGAGTATTTCCAATATGCTGGTCCACTTTCCATACATAGACAATCATTTACGTTAGTTTTCTGCAATACCCCTCATCAAACACTTGGATTTTCTATTTTCTCTAATTAATTAACAATGAAAGTACTGCTATAATTAATAGGAGCAATTCAGGAAAACCTAACTCTAATTATCGATATTTGTGATCAGTGTCAAAAGTCAGACATGATCGTCTTTTAGGAGGGAAAGTAGAGAAATCATTATATTTTCCGTCTTAAAAATTCCCATAAGAAATTTAGACATTTTTGAGGATACGGAGTTATTTTTTTGAGAGCGTGTTATCATTCTAGCATGTCTTGGCCAAGGCACTTCGGATGTTTTAACAGTTTCCTTTTGACCGATTTATCGCGGGATTCACGAGCTGCTCTTTGTTCGTACTTCCTCCGTTCCATTATAAATCTCGCACTTTGCTTTTTGGTCCCTCCAAAATAAATGTCGCCTTTCTAAATTAGGAAAGAGACTTAGTGCAATTTTATCATTGTACAAACAATGTACAAACTAGTAAAGCACCTTTCTTAAAAACGTTGACAAGTCAAATGCGACATTTATTTTGAAACTGAGGGAGTATTTTATTTGTTTGTTTATAAGTTGTGTATGTTCCTAATGGTGGATATCTTAAAAAGATGTGTGCATGTAGTAATCATGCTTGAATGTGGAAGTGCTTTTGAGAGTGAGGTAAATAATTTTAAATATGAGGTAGTTATCTTTTTAATGCACGTCCCTAAAATGAGTCACGTATACTTAAGCTTGAGATCTGCATAATGTTTTCACATTTTCTTTTTTTGAAGAAACGATATTTATCTAATTCTTCATACAAAAAAAAAAAACAAACAGATTTAATGCAATCTGAGGGAAATATATTGAAAAGGTATGAGACCAAGAAGTTTGACATGCCAGATATGACTTATATTTGTTATTTTATTTTTGGGACAGATATCGTGCATCAATATAGTCAACATGTTAGTTTCGCTACTTAATGGAGAAAAAGAGATGATGTGGATGATTGGATCACTAACTTTACTTTCTGACCCGAAAAGCAATTTGCTAATATTAGCTTTTCCTGGTTACTTAGATGCGCTACTGATCGTTATAATGGCACTTTGATGGCATTCTATCACTCATCGGGGGCATAATGCTCCTATAAGCTAAAATATTTGTATGTATAGGATTTTTAATCATGTTTCTAAATGTTGAGATGCTATCAAGAGTTAAATGAAGTATTCCTTCTATGCGTTTGTTCTTGAAATATTTTAGCATGCATGTTGTAGACTCTGTTGCTCGGACCCTGCTATTTGGCCGAAGTACCCGTGTCCACGGGACATAGGTGTGAGTTTGGGTCTGCCTATGAGTGTGGCTATTAAGAGTTAAAGAAACATTGCCATGTTTTGGAAGAGCAATTTGCGAAGAATTAGCTTTTCCTAGTGACTTGGGATTCATTGCCCTTTAACATATAGGAAACTTGACGGCTGCATTCTTCCTTTCCGTTGAAGACTTGGCTTTCTACAAGATATTGCATTGGCTGTTGGACATGATACACCTGTTGTGACGGCTTATTTGTCGAATCTAGTCTTTCCGGGAGATATTCCAATCCACTCAGCCTGCTTGAACTCGGCATTATATTAATCACTGAGGGCACAATGCTCCTCTTGACAACCCTGATAGTTCTAACTAGTGCTTTAGGAATATTTCTGGAGACAGTTGTTATAAGATAAAGTACTTGGGAACTGTATTCTTTTCTTACTTTTAGTTCTTAGTACTTTCAAGCAGTTTGAAACTATACACGTTTGTTGTTTCACCGGAATTTTACTTATTATGTCATGTGCTCTTCTGCAAGGCACTAAATACTGGAAGAGGATCAGAACTTGTACGACAATTTCATCAGCAAGGTTGATTTGTTAATTTTATGATAAACAATCTAAGGATTATCCATTTTTGGTGTCAAATATATTTTCTATCAAACTAATTGTATGCAACTCCCTTGTAACTGATTTATCATACCCAATTTTGACCACAGGTTCTCCAGTTTATCTAAAGCTTGCAAGGTTGGTATAATCTTTATATTTTATATTTTCTTATCATTTGGTACTGTTTTGCATTCACTAAATCCTCTTGAAGGTAGTCTTTTAGGATGCCAACTTCCAAATATCTATGACAGATTTAACCAGCAATAGCATGAGACAATTTGTTAAACTGACCAGAAATTAGGATTTTCGATAGGAAAGGGAATCAGTATTTGCATTAAGCACTAAAGAGAAACACCAGATGCTGCTACACCAAGTATAACCTCTTTCTTTTCCTTCTTTCTTTATCTTGATACAGGAATGTTACATCTCTCAGAACAGATCTTTCCCTCCACATGTGGAGTAGGTCATTTTCTTCAGAAAGTGGTATGATTTTGTCATCTCTTTTGTGACATTTTCCTTTGAAAATACTCCTTAAATATATGCTGATCTTTTAACCTTGTATTTTCATTTCCGGTGATGAAGGTGATTTAGTTGACGCTGTTGTCCCTTTTATGGGTGAATCTATTACTGATGGCACTCTAGCCACCTTTCTGAAGAGTACACACTTCTAAATTCCTGAATTCATTGCTCGCTCATAATAGTATCTAGTTTTTTTTTTCTTCAATTGCAATGCACTTTTTTCACATGAAACTCATTCTTGATTATATGGAACAGAACCTGGTGACCGCGTAGAAATTGATGAGCCAATTGCCCAAGTTGAAACCGATAAGGTACATTTCTTTTTCTGCATAGCATCTTGCTTTCTTGATCCATACTAAGTATTTTTCATATCTGTTTTAGGTGACAATTGATGTTGCAAGTCCTGAAGCTGGTTACATCCAAAAGGTAAAATTTCACCGAGACTGTATTACTTGTTGAAGTTCATATACGGAGTATTTGACTACACATCCTTTGACGAGACCTACATTTTGAGAAGTGTAATGTGACATTGTGATTTTTCTCAGTATGTAGCCAAAGAAGGTGATACAGTGGAACCAGGTCACGTAATAGCCATTATAACAAAGTCTGAGGGAGCTGAAACTCATGTAGCTCCATCGGAGAAGGCACCCAGTAAGGCTGTAGCTGAGCCTGCACCTGCAGAAAAGGCAGACAAGCAAGTACCTAAGACAGAAACTCCACCTCCCAAAGAGGCACCTAAAGAGAAGCCTAAAGCTGCTTCTCCGTCGCATTCTAGAACCTCCGCAACTGAGCCTATACTTCCTCCTAAGGAAAGGGAAAGAAGAGTAAGCATCTAGCCTTTTGCAAATTAGTTCAAGTATGTCGCGAGTTCATGGTCCAAATTTAAAAACATTCCACTTTGACATTTTTTTTTTCATTTTTGTGAATCATCACCGTCAACGATATTCTGTAAAATGATTTTTTTTTTTAAAAAAATTATTCATACATTTTGTAGGTTCCAATGACAAGGCTCAGGAAACGTGTTGCCACACGATTGAAAGACTCTCAAAATACTTTCGCATTGCTAACCACATTCAATGAAGTCGATATGTAAGTTTTTATTTTGTTTTGTTGCCCAAAATCTTGATATTTGTAAGGTTATTTTGTACTTTTCCTTGTCGACTATTGATAAAAAGTTTTTGCGATAAGTGAAATGATAACATTTGTAGCTCTACAAATGCATTTTACACTTGTGCAATGACATTTGTTATAATTTCAATTCCCTAGTCCTAGTATGATGGTGATGACGAGCCATTCTTAGTCTTGCTGTATTTCTTTGGTAATATAGGACCAATCTGATGAAGCTCCGTTCTGAATATAAAGATGCCTTTCTTGAGAAGCATGGAGTGAAGTTAGGGCTCATGTCGGGATTCATCAAAGTATGTTTAGTTGATCCTCACAAGTACAGTTGGCTGTATTTCCACTTTTGTACATCAGTTCTTCAGATTTAGTCAGTTGCTTGTCATGCTTTCAGGCTGCTGTTAGTGGGCTCCAGAATCAACCAATCATTAATGCTGTTATCGATGGAGATGACATAATTTACAGAGATTATATTGACATCAGTATTGCCGTTGGTACTTCAAAGGTCAGTCACCTGTCCACTTTATTATAATGAATTTTTGGATCATCTATGATTTTTCGTTATTACTAGATTAGTTTTTCAGGCTGTTATAACTTAAATATACAAGTTTTTGTATGAGGATGAGTCATAGAAATATCATATTAGAGATGTCGTTGATTTTTACATGGTGTTAGACCCCTTAGTAGTGAATGACCTTACCTAACATGGCCAAATTCCATACCAGGTCTCATACCTACTATAGTCAACCACTGAGATTAGGACGGATCACCATTTTGGACATTGGAACTGTATGCTTCTGGTTTACCGCAATTTTCAAATATTTTATATCAACTTATTTAGGTCTGCCAGGAATTAATGAGTTTTTACCCATGTAAAGTGGTTATATCACATATGTTGACTAAGACATACTCCTACTATTAATGTCCCACACTGGATTTCTCCAACATCTCCTCCATGTGCCACACTGGATTAAAAAGACACCTCTCTCTCTCTCTCTCTCTCTCTCTCTCTCTCTCTCTCTCTCTCTCTCTCTCTCCTGATATTAAGAAAAGACGACTCTCTTTCTCTTTTCAAAGAATCCTAAAAAATGCAGCCTCTGCTTCCTCTCCGCTCACCTCTGCCTTTTCCCGCCACGCCTCCACCTACTACTCGTTCGTCGCCATCTTTGTGTTGCTGCTCTACCTGCTGGCTGCTACTTCCACGTCACCCCCGCCTTGTCTCTGCCTCCCTCCTATTTTGATGCAGCTACTTTGCGTTCGGACACACCACCTCTACCTCTCTGGCCTCTGCCACCTCCAATTGGTTTGAAGATGTCATCTCGGCCGGTTCAGAGCGTAGCTTTACGCGAGATGGAACCTTGCCCATTTCACACCGGATTTTGATCGATCCGGTGCATACTGCCAGACTAACCGGTTCTAAACGAGATTGATAACTATGAATTAAATCATGTATGCATCATGCGGACATCAGTTAGTCCTCTTTCTCCTTGTTTTTGATGAGGCCACATGAGTACGAGTGGCTTGTCGATTCCAGCTGCCTGACCCTCGGGGTTCCATCGTTTCTGGGCATCACTATGCTTGCTTTGTATTGAATCACCCAACTTATGGAGCTGATGCGGCAATTATGTGGAGATGAAATGTTGGACCCTAAACCAAGCCCTCATATGTTTTATTTTTTTTTAAATAGAAACCATCATATCTTGCTTGCATGTTTACTAAATATAATTGTAATTAAATGTTCTGGCATTTGTATTAGTGGTATCATCAAATTAAGCTTGCAATCGTCATTCACATGGATTACTATCTAAACTTTGTAACTTTTTGCCATATCCTCTTCAGGGTCTCGTTGTTCCAGTTATTCGTAATGCCGAAACAATGAACTTTGCTGAAATAGAGAAGACGATCAATACTCTTGCAAAGAAGGCAAATGATGGGTCTATTTCAATTGATGAGATGGCTGGAGGTTCATTCACCATATCAAATGGTGGTGTCTATGGAAGCCTTCTAAGTACTCCAATCATAAACCCTCCGCAGGTATGATGCTCTTCACGGGCAATTTTTTTTCTACACTGCAACTTGAGAGTTGAGACCTACTAGCGCATAAGTAAAAAGAAGATTTTAATATTTTCCTGTCATAAGATTAGTGTCCATCTTTGAGAAAAATTTATCTCAAATTAGTGTCCAATTCTTGAGGAAGCTACTTAATCTATCCTTAACTATCATATCATAACATTCACTTTTGATGATCTAGTTTGAACTGATAGAGATACTACACAGTATGAGGCGCACGCCTCACATAATACCATGCGCCCGCCTCATCTCTGCTCCAATCTTACCACCGATGTTACGGCTCTGCTTCTCTCGTGACGCTCCTCGCCCTCCACGCGGCCGCCACACCAAGAGTCACTGCATAGATACACGCAACCGATGACTTACTGCTCATAACTTGCTAGATCAATGTATATTTGCTTTATACTTTGTATATAAATACTCGCCTGAATAATGAAATAATATCATCATTTCGTATATCTCTTTATGGTATCGAGCCAAGATCAATCATCTTTTTCTAAACCGTGTCCTACCTTTCTTCTTCAACGGTGCCGCCGACTTCCAAGTTCTTCCTAATTCCGCCAACCAAATGTCCCTCTTATCGTAGTCTCTCTCTCTCATATCCTCAAACTCACATCCACCAACTACATCGCCCTCGGAAAACTGTGATCGAAGCTACTCTTCCTTGGCCTTTCGATCTATACAAATTCATCACGGCTCACATCTAGCCCCTCCTCAAAATCTCCCCGCCACCACCACCAATACAACACCGCCCACAAAGCCAAACCACCCCTCGCAACTCCCTCCACCAATGCATCCGTCACAGCCAAACTAATACAACACTGCCACAAAGCCAAACCACCTCCGTTCCTAATCCAAATTATAACACTGTTCCGTCAGACAAGTTAATCTTAAAAAGGTCACTCACTGAACCCTATCACCCTCTCGCCCCTCTCATCTCGCTGTCTTCTACCACACCGATGCCGAAAACCTTGGCAAAAACATACGCCAACCCTTTCTAAGTGGACATATCAAACAAATGTTTAAAGCACCGCCTCAAAATATAACCAAAGAATCCCGCCCATCACCGATTTTATGCAAGAGATCAAATCACGATCGATCAACTTGCTTCCTCGTCGTCCTCGATCCCCGAAGACATCATCGATCGAATCCTAGATCAAATAAATGACTCCCGCCTTACATGAGTGTGACTCGTTCAAAATCGCGAAACTCCCATCACCTGATGAGCTCCATGAGAAACTCATTACCAAAGAGCTATCCTCAAATGTAAATTCCAAATCCATCCCTTCTTTTCCATCCTCCATCAACTTCGCGCCAAAAATAACAACAACCGCCACCCACCTTATCGCTTTCCATCTCGCAACACCAGTGACTCCTTCCCACACCCGCATCAATTCCTCGCATATTCTCCTCGACCAAACTCCCTTTAAGGATCTGCGCTAACGGTGCCGTACTGTCATTTCCTCGTTTCAATGTCCCCATGCTCCGTCAACAATACCCACATGCCACCATCCCAAACTCTAATCCCAATCCCAACTATAATCCAAACCCTCCTCGTAACCCTCCTCGCCATCGCCACCAACAGTCCTATTACCGAACCAACTCAAACCCAAGACCAAGCGCCTATATCGGCCACAACTAATCCCTCTCCCTCACCTTCGCTCTCGATAAACTGGGCAACCCATCACGCTACTAGTGACCTAGATAATCTTGCTTTGCATTCTCCCCTACGATGGCACGGAGGAACTTCTTATCACGGCTCGTGTTTATCCATATCAAATATTGGTTCAACTTCACTCGCTCCTACTTCTCAATTTCATCTTAATAATGTTCTTCATGTATCATTCTCGTCCCGTAATATTATTTCTCGTTTCGCCTTGCCGCGATAATAACTCTTCCATCACTTTCTCACCTAACTCTTTTATTGTGAAGGACATTCGCCAGCACCACTCTCCTTCAAGGTCAACATAGCTCGAATCTGCGAATGGCATCCACTCGTTCCGCCGTTCATTCGCTTCGCTTGTCCTCGACATCAAATCGCATCATAAACTAGCCATCCTTCCCCTCTATTTTACGCTTTTATTAGTAATAATTTTCATTCAACATTCCGAATCATTGTGTCCTTTCATTGCACTACGTGATTGCAACAAAAGTCACAAGTCGCCTTTTTCATAATAACAAGATTCAATCCTTTCGTCCATTAGATGTCATTTATAGTGATGTTTGGACTTCTCCCCGTCCACTCTTTTCGACTCTTACAAATATTACATAATTCGTCGATCACTTCTCTAAATACATATGGTTCTACCCTCTCAAAATAAAACGATGCCACCATCTGTTTTCTCACTTCAAACTCTTCGTTGAAAACACTTCGATCGATCTATAAAAACAATCTTTAGTGACCAATGCGTGAATATATTGTCTTCAACCACTTCTTAAATCTCAGCGGCATACAAAGATCTCACCTCTCCACCTCACACACCCGAGCATAATGGTTACTCTAACGCCGACATCGTCATATTGTGCCGAGACAAAAGTCTATCTCTATTAACCCACTCCTCCACGCTCTAAAATATCGTCACTAGCCTTCTACAAACTCATTTGTTACCCGATAAACCGCATGCCTACTCCTACTCTAAAATTCAAATCCCCATATCTAACTCTTCACAACCAAAATCCAAACTACCTAAAACTCCGTAGTTTCGTTGTCTCGTTATCCACGGTTACGCCCATATACTTCTCATAAACTTCAACCTCGTTCCGCTCCTCGTGTTTTGCTGCTACTCGTCTACACAAAGTGCCTTTTATTGTCTTCGATTCTACCTCTAATAAAATATATTCCTCTCAAGCATTTAAAATTCATGATAACATTTAATTTCCCCTTCTCAAAAACTACCACCCCTAATAACCCAATTTTACCCCCTCACGACCGGTGCCAAGTATCTCTTCCTCTTCTTATTCCACAAAACGTGCCTCATACCGGCCTCCACTTCCCCACCACAACATGTCCCTTCTAACCCAATCTCGATCGAAACACCTACATCCTCTTTAATACCTTCGCTACCTCTTCTCGCTACTCATCAATCAACACCACCGCCCCCTCCACCACCTCCTCCAAATCGTCCCATCACCCGCTTACGTAATAAAATTGTCAAGCCAATAAATAAATTAAATCTTCACACCTCTCTCCATACACCTTCTAATAACCTACAACCACAAGCCAGCTCTCAAAAATCCACCTGGCGTAAAGCCACGCAAAGCGAATATGATGCTCAAGTTCAAAATCACACTGGGATCTCGTTCCACCTTCTTCGTCTCAAAATCTAATCGCGCAAAGTGGGTTTTTCGCACAAAATATCATCCCGACGGTTCTATGATCGTCACAAAGCCCGTCTTGTAGCTAAGGGTTTTCACCAACGCCCGGTCTTCATTACTCAAACATTCACCCGTCAGAAACTCCGCCACTATACGCACAAATGCCCTCTCGTCACATTATTCACTGGTGGTTTATTCGTCGCCGACATTAACAATGCATTTCTTCAAGGACATTAAATGAGGAAGTTGTTCATGGTTCAACCTCCCTAGCTTAATCCTTCTCTTCCTTCCTATGCTCAGTAAATTGCAAGGTCAAGCTCTCTACTTGGCCTTAAACAAGCTCCTGTGGCTTGCACAACGAACTACGTTCCTATCTCATTTCACTGATTCAAAAATTGTGTATCTCGACTCTTCCTTATTTACACTACGTCATTCTCAAGGTCTCATCTTCCTTCTTTGCCTATGCCGACGATATTATCATCACCGGCTCCAATCCCTCTTTTCTAGAGTCATTTATTTCTCAATTCTCCGTCCGGCTTCTCCCCAGGATCTCGGTCCCTTCTTTTCTTACTTCTCGTGTAGTTATCCCACATCCTCGTGGAATTTTTCTTAGCCAACATCGATACATTCAGATCTTCATTCGTTCCAACATACGTCCTCGCCTAAACCCGCCTACACCAATGGTAACTCATCCGCCTCTTTCTTCCAAAGGTGGTACTCCTCGCTAATCCTTACCGAGTATCGTGCCCCTTCGAAGTCTTCAATATCTTTCACTCACTCGGCTAGATATCTCTTTCGTTGTCAATCGTCTTTCGCAATATATGCATTGTCCCACCGATGAGCACTTGGTTGCGCTCAGCGTGTTCTTCGATTCTTGGCTGAACATCTACTCACGGCTTACTTCTTCGTAAAGAATCACCCTTTCTCGTTCATGCTTTCACCGATGCCGATTGGGCCGAGATAAGGATGATTTCGTCTCTACAACAGCTATATTGTCTACTGGGTACAAACCCAATTTCTTGGAGTTCTCGTAAACAACGTGCTTTAGCCCGTTCCTCACCGTAATCGAATATCGTGCGATAGCTTCTACCACGGCAGAAGTGTTATGGGTTAAGAATCTTCTTCTGGAACTTGGTTTTATTTCTACTTCCCCTCCGGCAATTTTTTGTGATAATATGGGTGCTACTTATGTCGCTGCAAATCCAAAATTTCACTCTCGCATGAAGCACATTGGTCTCGATTATCATTTTGTTAGAGAACATGTCCAGAACAATGATCTTCGGGTTTCGTTCATATCCAGTAAGGATCAGCTTGCTGACGTTTTAACAAAACCCCTTGGCCGATCTTCATTTCAAACTGTAATGTCCAAGATTGGACTTCTCAACCGGCCGTCCATCTTGCGGGGGCATGATAGAGATACTACACAGTATGAGGCGCACGCCTCACATAATACCATGCGCCCGCCTCATCCTGTCCAATCCACCACTGATGTTACGGCCTCTCATGCGGACGCCTCCCTCAGCTCCATGCGGCCGCCTCACACCAAGAGTCACCAGATAGATACACGCAACTGATGCACTTCCACTTCTGTTCATAACCTTGCTTAGATCAATGTATTATTGTCTATACTTTTGTATATAAATACTCAGTTGAATAATGAAATAATATCATCATTTGCATATCTCTTTTATGAACACCAAGTATGCATGCACAACTTAATGTATTGAGTTGACTTCCTTAATATCCTTGAAATAATGAAACCGGACACTTATTTTAGGATGGAGGGAGTACTTAAATCTTATGACCTACTGCCGCTTAGGATCCCACGTTTGAAACCAAGCATATGTTAAGGATTAAAAGAAATTGATGCTCACATGATTAGTATTAATAGTAAAAATAAATTGGTTTTTCTAATTGCACTTATTATGTACTATATCGCACTTTCCATTTTGGTTTGTCCCAAAATAAATGCCGTGTTTCCAAATAAGGAAAGTGAATGAGTGCTCAATATGATCATTGTACAAGTAATGTACAAACTAGTAAAGTCTCTTCTTAAAAACATTGATAAGTCAACTACGACATTTATTCTGGCACAGAGGTAGTGGTAAGGATATACCCCCTCCGTCTCAATATTCTTGCTACTAAAATTGAATGCACCGGGATTATGGAAAAAATAAGTGTTATAAGTATGAAAAGTAAAATATGAGAGAAATTGTGGTATGGAGATTTTTATTGTGAGTGTGGCGAGTGGGTCCTAATGACATTTTTTTGGGTAGTAGCAAGAACATTGGGGCGCCCAAAAAGAAAATAAGTAGCAAGAACATTGGGATGGGGGGAGTATTTAGGATTGAAATATATAAGCTCAACTCTTGAAACAAGACAGTGGATGCTAAAAATATGTAATCTGGGCTGATTTGGTTTGGTATGGAAAGGTCAGACTGCAAAACAAATTGAACCATGTGGTTGGCCAATTTTCGATATCGAACTGAAACATCGAACTGAAACGCTCATGCTTGAAAACCGAACCAAATCACATGGTTTGGTTCGGTCCGAACCATGGTCTAGATCGAACCACTGACACCCCTGCCTGATGTTGATTGAGCTAGAGCTCTTTGGCTGTCATTTGCTTACTCCCTTACATTTTGTGAGCAGATGAGATATTTATGTGGACAAATTTACCCAAAGTTTCCAGACTGTATCCAAAAGTGTATTGGTTGCAAGCATTATCCTCTAATATTCCATTAATATTAGTTTTTTTTTTGTCCTTTCATTTAGCATTCAAAGGAACCATCTCATTTGTTGTCATTTTTTTTTGTAGTCGGCTATTCTGGGAATGCACTCAATCGTCAACCGCCCGATGGTTGTTGGGGGCCAAATTGTATCAAGGCCAATGATGTACGTGGCTCTCACTTATGATCACAGGCTGATTGATGGTAGAGAGGCCGTCTTCTTCTTGAGGCGCATCAAAGATGTTGTGGAAGACCCCAGGAGATTGCTCCTTGACATATAAACACAGAAAGAAGATGCACCCATGACTTGTTCTTATACTCGAGACTGGGAACTCCTAATTTTGCAAAAAATGAATAAAAATTGTCTTAAAAATTCAGGATTTGGGGGATTTGTTGTCCCCCTACTAAGTTATTTTTATTGCGGCAGCAATGATTATTTTGAGAATGAGTTTATCTAATTATTTGCTTTATCTTGTGCTTCATTTTAAACGTTTATGAGGCAAGAGACACTGTATTTGTTTGGTGTTGCCTTTTGCTGGCTTCAAGCTATTGTGCAATTTTGGAGCATCTTAAAATTTATCACATCTATTGAATATCATATGCATTTCTTACACCCCATGATTGATTGTCCATTAAAAAAAATTCAAAATGTTTGTCAATTTTTAATACTTCCTCCGTCCCGGTCGAAGTGTCCCAACTTTCCTTTTTGGGTGTCCCATTTAAAATGTCTTAACCCAAAAAAGGAAAGTTTTTTATTACTTTTTTATTTGTGTGATCCACTTGTCATACTCACAATAAATATTCACTAACTATTCTCTTTCCCACTTTTTTTTTTTTTCCTACATCACTTTTCATACTCACAACATTTAAACTTTTTCTCTTTCCTACATCACTTTTCTTATCTCCCGTGCATGGACCATTTTGAGACATTTGGACCGGGACGGAGTGAGTAAGATTTATTACACATTACAATTACATTTCTCCAAATTTTTATGGCTCTAGGATCACTAAAAAGGGAGGATACATCAGTTCTTCATTTCATTAGAATAAGCTTACCTTGGAGACAAGCATCTTCTTGTAAACTCAGAAAAATGGCAAACAAAATACCATTATTTTCAGAATGAAATTTTACCAAGTACATGTTAAAAAGAAAATGAGAGACCAATTAAAACAAGAAAGTTTCCAAGTCCGTACCAAAAATCTATGTCGGCTTGTAGTATTTTGTGGGTACAAAAGGCATCTTCGTCACAGTTCCCTCATAAGATTTCCCTCGAACTATGACATTAACTTTAGTTCCCGCCTTGTGGGAACCAGATTTCACGTACCCCATAGCAATGTTCTTCTTCAAGCAAGGACTAAATCCTCCACTGGTGACTTCTCCCATGTTTTCTCCTTTCGCATTTTGAATTTCACTATGGCTTCTAGGAGGTGGTCCGGGGGAAAATAAACCAACTCGTCTGATTGAGGGGCCCGTTTCAATTTGCTTCAGTATGACATCAGCACCAAGAAAACCGCCTTCTGCTCTTCTTCTCTTTCCTATGGCCCACGTGAGTCCCGCCTCTACAGGTGTAATGTGTTGTTCCATGTCATTGCCATACAGGCAGAGCCCTGCTTCTAGTCGAAGACTGTCTCTAGCACCTAGGCCTGTTAGCCTTACTTTGTTTTCAGATTTTTCTAGGATGGCCTTGGCAAGATCTACTGCATGCTCAGAGGGAACTGAGATCTCGAACCCATCTTCACCAGTATACCTGAAAACATTACGCAATACAAGTTCAGTCAACCAAGTATGATTCTGGAGTCAAGTAAGGAAGAAACGACAAGGGTCCATTGCAATAGTTCAATCAGGGAAGTGAATTAGAATTAAACAGAAAAGCCTCAATAAACGGAAAATATTTATGTTGTTAAAGAATTCAACATCAGGGAATATGTTAAACTTGCATGCATTCACACATTGCCAAAGCTCATTTATGATATTTTTAAGAGCAAGATTTTCTTTTCAGCTTCCTTTTGCGTTTCTAACATATAAAAAGTTTGTCAATGTCCATAACAGAGAAAATGAAGTTTTAAAAAGGTCGGTTATATTGTTCGTTAGCCTAGTAGAAACCAGTTCCCCAGAAAACATGATAGATGCCATGAAAAATTGATGGCTAGAGAATTGACAGAAACCTAATATGATTATCAATTTGACTCTTGAATTAATATTACATGGACTCGAGGTGCATGTATTTGTCTAGAAGCTGTAGCCTTGGAAAACATGATATTATGATACTTGGAGTCGGCTAAAAAAAAATACTGAATGTGAGGTATGAGTACTTGGACACTGCCTATGGCGGTATATGGAAATTAATGGAGTAAATCAAAAGTTCAAAACTTTTTGGGTGCATAGGTAAAAGACAGTGTAATTGCTGCATATTGACATCAAGAACCTGACTGAAAATCAAGTTCTTGAAACTCAGAATGCACACCCACATCTGCAGGGAGTCAGACACAGATACTGCGACCGAAACAGCGAATCCATGTTACACAGCTCTTACGTCATACTCTGTAGACATGCTACCAAATATAAGTGAACAGGCTACAGTTTTACCAAATTGAAAAACGGACGGGTCCAAAACAGTAATTACCACAAGAACCAGAAAACAGAATAGTCATTAACGTCCATGATCCATCTAGTTGGTAAAAGGCAGCGGTTACTAAGGAGTTAGTAGGAAGAGCAATGTACCCAGTTCTAGTGAGAAAGCATTTAGCCCCATTGATATCCAGAATGCGGAAATCTCCAAAGTAAAACTTGCTCAAATCATCTTTTGTTAGCTGTTGAAGGACTGGGCCTGAGAGAGGACCCTGCATCACACGTCCTCAAAACATTCTATCAATGACAAAACAAGGACAACAATGGAAGCACTGGCGAAGCCACCCTAGGCTATGGCTTAGGGGGTCATCCCCTTTAATTTTGGGGAAATGAAAATCAGTACCTTAAGATTTGGAAGAAAAAAATTTGACATTTGCATCACTAAAAAATCATGATTTTATCAATTTTGACCCCCCACCCCTTTAGTTTACAAAAAATAAAATAATAATAATAATATATTAAATTGCACTATGTACAAATTTTGACCCCATTTGAGCTAGATTCATTTATTAACATGTAATTTTTTAATTTTGAAATAATATTAACCCCCTTCTATCAAATTTCTGGCTTCGCCACTGATTGGGAGGGCCATTAAGAAGATACTTCAATGTGCTTGATACCAATTTGATAATAGTCACCATCCAAGGAATCAAAACACACATTTTGGAAGCCCCCAGATTCAGTTATGGTAAAAAAAATGATGCAAGAAAAAGAGAGAAAGTACTAACCTGGAGGGCTAGAAGAGATCTCTCATCATAGATCTGCCAAGACACATCCCCACCTTTGGATGTAAACGCCTTCATATGTTCCTCAATGTGAGCAAGATCTTTATCTCGACAGCCTGCATTGACGACCAAGTATATATGATCATCTGTCACCTTGGTGATCACTGAATCATCAATTGCTCCTCCATTCTCATTAGTGAACACAGTCAATGTCCCGGTCCCACAGGGAAGTCCAGCCACATCAGCAACAACAAGCTTTTCAAGAAAAGGGATTGCATCTTTCCCTTTCAGACTTAGACCACACATGTGGGAGACATCGAAGAGGCTACCATTTTCCCTGCAGTTTAGTGTGGAATCCATGATTGAGTCCTTGTACTGGATTGGCATACTCCAACCAGCAAATGGGACCATTTTTCCACCATGGGCAACATGGAAGTCATAGAGAGCCGTCTTCTTGAGATCAGCTTCAGTGGCATATGCTCTACGGGCAATAGTCTTTTTATCAGCTTGAGCAAGACGTCGGGTGATTGCTTGGCCTAGTTGCCAAAATCCCCCTCCTCTCATCTTGTTATTAACTGAATATGCTGATAAATGAAAAAAAGAACAATGAAAGAACTTAAGGAAAATAAAAGGATTGTCAAGATTACAAGAATATGTGTATTTTGATCTCAGAGTATCCACACAAAAAAAAAGGCAATCTAGTGCTAAAAGAACTGGCACAAATAGTAACAAAAGGCAAAATAATGCTACAAGAGCTTGCCTCAGATTACGGATAAGGAAAGAAGAACAATTAGATCACTCTAGTTCTACAAGAAATTCAACAATGGTAATTCAATCTAGACCTCGGGAGACAGCAATTGCCATCCAACATTGACGCATAATAGAGATGCACATTATAATCCGCAATCATATTGAGTTTCATTCTGCCCCCATTAACTTGTTCATACATTGCATTCCCTCCGTCACAAAATGAATGTCCGTTTTTGTTCTCGATTAAAAATAAAAATGGACATTCATTCCATCCGACTAGAATACTATTATCGAACTCCCCTATAGGCTAGTCAAGAAAAAGGGGCATTCAAAACTTTAAAATGACAAACTCGTCATACACTCATTAGCTCAGAATTAAAAACATCATTGACTGGACTTTAACCAACCCCATTCATCCCTATTTCAAATAATAATAATAATGGGGTTCATTCAAATTATAAAAAAGATTAAATCTTGGCAAGTTATTGAGATCTTATAAGCAATTTAGCTTTGTTCAATCACATCTAAAGATCTATCAAACACCCAGAAAGAACATCTCTATACCTTGAAACACAAACACAAACACAAACACTGCTAGTAGAGGAGGGAGGGAGAGATTTGAAGGAACTTACAATTAACCCTTTTGGTGGTTGTTCAGAAAGTGAATCTGGATGGGTATGCAGAAAAGATTGTGGCTTTATATATGTGATCGTAATTTATAGTGGTAATTTTTTGGAGAAGTTATTAATTTGTACAGAAAATGGGGAAGGGTTTGGTGGTAAGTAGTGGGTGGAGGAGAAATCGAACCTCATCGTCATTCAGTGGTGGTTTGGGTATTGCCATTTGCCTCTCCCATTTATTGTTTCCCATATGCTCCTTTCTATTCGAAAATTACATAAAACACCCCATAAACTATTCAGATTACTGATTGTACCCTTATTCTATTTCATCTGCGACAAAACACGCCCAAAAAGTATGTGACTCGCGCATTGTTCTCCCACCCAACTAGATCCCATTAAAATTCTAACAAAATATGAATCATGCTCCCACCATCCCACTCGAATTAGAACATTTGTCATTTTAAAATTTTCACTCGAAATAAGACAACCTCAAAATGGAAGTGTTTTATTCAGTGTGACCTACTCTAACAACAAATTTCCACTTATTATTTTATAGCTTACTTTCTCTCTCCTACCTCACTTTTCATATTACAACTCATATTCCAATAATATTTTTTCTTAATTTCTGTGTCGAGACCAAATATCGTATCTCGAATGAGACGGAGGGAGTAGTTTGTACCCAATAAAAATAAAAAGGAAAAGACAGAATTGAGAAAAAGAAAGGGAAAATTATCGATGGGTCTTTCACCCCAAGTCAATCAATTAAGATAAGAATTTTGAAATTTAACTAACTAATCTGGTATCATAATCAAAATTTCTCTTAGTCCTCCCTTACCCAACAATATAAAATTATCCCCTCTCTCTCTCTCTTCTCTCACTTTCTCTCTCTACCACCCCGTCCGGTGACCCTTCCCTCCCCTCCGGTGACCCTTTCCTTTCCCACCTCCGGTGAATCTGCCCATGTTAGGTGGTTGGGAATGATGAGGCTTTGATTTATTATACGTTGGAGAAGAAGAATTTGTTTAGTTGGATTCAAGGTGAAATCGGTTTGAAAATATATTTCGTCAATGAAATTCCGCCTTCATCTATGCCGCCGCATGAGGTAGTGAAGATCGAGGAAGCACCACCAACGCCAACTGCAGTTGCAGTAGCTCTGGGTGTTTCGCCAGCGGAAGAGGCGAACACAGAAGCCGGTAAATCCGAAACTCCCGCTGCATCGGAAGATCTGCCTTCACCAGCTGAACCTTATCCACCATCAGAAACTGCTCCCCTCGCTCACCTCCGACGATATACTGCTTTCTCTCATTTTTTCGATTTTGTTGATTTGTATTCAACCTTTTAATCTGTAAATCGGGTGAATTTTCTTGTTAGTATAGTTCTTGAGATGATTTGGGATGTGGATTTATTTGTGGGATTGGTTGAATGAAAACTAAGGGATAACTTTCTTGAATTTTTGAAGTATATGGTGATGGTTGTGGAGAAACCCACTGCTTAGCAGTGGTACTTGTTGTTATGTTGTCCATTTTGACTTCTTGTGGCAATGAAATAGTAGTGATATTGTACTCAATCAAAACTAAAGTACTATAATATTACTATAAATATTATAGGATAAATTACAATAATAACAAGCTTTGTTTTTGTTGAAAACTTCTTTAAACTACTGTTTTTTTTTTCTTAGAGAGAAAGAGAGGAAGATATTAGGGAATGTAGGTGACAGTGGTGAATGTTGAAAAATGAATTGTGTAAGGGTGGGTGGAAAATGACGAAAATGGTAATGAGTTTATGTTACAATGACATTTGTCTCTATGTGTGTATTGGTAGTATAGTGTTTGTTGTGTTGGAGGTTTTTAGTTACCAACACTTTGGCACTATTTAAGTGATTTTGTGGTTGTAATGGTGAGATTTTGTGATTAATTGACCATAAAACACTAAAAACAACAGTAAACTTAACTAAAAACAATTGTGAACTCAAAACAACTGTGAACTTGTCAAATATGTCAAATAAAACAACTATGAACTTAATTAAAAAAAACTGTGAACTTATCAAATATATCAAACAATTTCATAAAGTAGCAAAAATATAGACCATAAAAGACTAAAAACAATTGTGAACTTAACTAAAATCAACTGTAAATTAATAAATATGTCAAATAATCTAATAAAATTGCAAAAAAATAAAGGTCATAAAATACTAAAAACAACTGTGAACTTAATTGTAAACAACTGTGAACTTAATAAGTATGTCAAATAATCATATATAAGTGCAAAAATATAGAAATACAAGACTAAAAACAACAGTTAACTTAAGTAAAAACAACTGTGAATATAACTGAACACACCAAAAGTGTCAAGTTGGGCCAAACGGGTAAAGCCCAATCACAGACAGCCTTGACTCTCACATTCTCAATGAGCCTGGTCCAATCAGAGCAAGGCCCAAAGCCCGTCTCAAGTATCAGTCGACTAAGTCCATGGTCCGACCTAACAGGTCCCGACCTAACTTAGTCCGACCTCAATATCCCAGCTCTAATATGGGTACGATCTATGCTCTACTCCGTCGGAGTCGACCATTCCTCAAATGGCGACCTCGACCAAAACAAACAAGTGACGACCTGACACTTGCCGGCGTATTTGGTTGAACAATTCTCATAACCACATCCCTACAAATTAGGGGCCGTTATAGACACGTTCCCATGACCAGTAATCGTCGCTACAATCTCGGAGCACATGTCGCCTCCCCAAAAATACAACCACCAACGCCTTTATAAATACTTCATCACTACCCAACGGTGAAAGGTAATCGCCATTTTGTTATCTCGAATTCATTATTCAATACATTTTGAGCTATATACACCGTTATCTTACTCACGCCCGAGCGTCTTCGCCGGAGACACATCCCGGCTAGTCGCTGGGTTCTCGATTTCAGTCAAGAAGCCAGGTGATTGGTCCCGCCACGTGGAGGATTACCGATAAGCACAATTCTGCGGCATCGGTTTGGTTCCATTACGGAATCGTGCTTTAGCTTGACCTCGAAGATCTCATCAACCTACAACAATGGTGACTCCAGACGGGCATGTCGCGAGACGCTTCGAAGAGTTCGAAGAAGTGAACAATAACAACAATACGAACGCCGGAAATCTCAACACTAATGCCGAAAATGCAAACCTCCACCCCCACCAAATCGCCCTCATGGTAGAGCAACACGCTCTACCGTGTTGCTGATGGCGGGGATTGCCGGATACGAGAAGGGGGAAAAGACACATGGAGGGACAAGGAGCTCCACCTCCTCCTAAGCGTCCAACCGCTCGGGGAATGTTGGAAATAGGGGCGGAGTCCCTCATCCAACCCATTGAGCAGAAGGAAATGTTATTGGAGCGAGCCCGCATTTGGCCGAGCTATCGGGCAATAGAGGAGGCCGAGAAGGCGGATGTAAGATCGTAGAGGGTGGCTCCTCTCAAACCTCAAACAGCAACAGGCCGGGAGTGTTAGGCCCAATGAGGGTGTGGGTCAAAATGCCGATCAAAGAATGGTAGCCCGACCTCAATCGCCCGTCCATGTTCCGAGCAATGACTTAAGGGCTAGCCTCACTGTGAATAGGGAGCGGGAAGCTCAATCGGATTTGAGGACGCATTTAGAGGCTAATAGAAGCCGACGTGGTTCCCCGCACGGACACAAAGATCAGATCCCATAGGGACAGGAATGGGCGCAGTCGCCTATCGAGACGAGAGGCGCAGTCGCCACTCGGGGGTAATAGGCGCAGTCGCCTACCGAGATGATAGGCGCAGTCGCCACAAAGGAATGACAGTAAAGATCTCCCGGTTCGATCGTAGCGGGCTCATTCTCACGAGAGACAGGAGGAGTAGGCAGTAACTCCCCCGTAAGCGAAGGTCGAGGTCGAATGTTGTTCCCCCGCGGAGATGAAAGACCCGACGCTAGAGAGTGGTTGTTGATGAAAAAGAAATTCGAACAATGGGAGGAGGAGAAGAAAAGGAGATTGGAAAGGTCGAACGAATTGACTTTTCTCTTCGACCTCTATCCAAGGAAATCGTAGATAGTCGACCTCCTCCTACTTTCAGTTGCCTCTTACGGAGAAGTATTCGGGGTCGACCAACGCAAAGAGTCATATAGCACATCCGGAAGCCACAATGTGTTTTGTCCCCAATGAGGATGAAAATATGTGCAAAGCTCTCCTAAGCACACTGACAGGGGCAGCCCTAACTTGGTTCAATGGTTTAGCCGCTGGTAGCATCACCACTTGGACATGCTTCAGGACAAAGTTCCTAGATCGCTTCGACCGCCGGAGCTCGGAAAGTGGATCACACCGATCTGAATAACTTGGTACAGGCCAAAAATGAAAGCTCGATGAGCTACTTCACCAAGTTCAAGGAAATGGTTGATAAGATAGAGGAGGACCTCACTGATAGGGAAGTCATCAATTGCTTCCGAAACGGTATTTCCTCGGCAGACATGGATTATGAACTCACAGTTCGTACAGTCGAAACTCGACAAGAATTGTTCGAAAAAGTGTATAACGTGGCACTTGCTGAGGAAAGGAAAGAAAAGAAAAATGGGAAAAGCCCCAAGGTGGAGGTCGCCGATGACAAGAAAGACTCCAACAAGAATGGAGGAAATAATAAGAATGGAAAAAACAGGACTAGGGCCACAGAGAAGGTACCTGAGGTTTTCACTCCCCTTACGGTGAGTCGAACAGAAATCATGAATGCCGTCGAGTTGGCACCACCTGCCCCAATGAACCCAGGCAACAAGTTCAGAAGGGACAACAGCAAATACTGTGATTACCACAAGGACACGGGTCATCTCACGGAGGATTGTTTAGGCTTGAAGCGTATTATCCAAAGAATGGTCGAGCAGGGGAGACTCGACGCATATGTGAAAAGACCTCAAGCTAGTGGAGGCGAGCAGCCGGTGGACAACAAGGACCGAGGCAACCTGCATCGAACTTGGGGGTCATTACAGAACAAGCAAGTAACACTGCTATCAAGCACAAGATCTTTCAACTCAGTAAAGCCCCACACGTGCCTCCAAGGAGAAATGTCAGAGATGAAACGATCAGCTTCTACCCCCATGAGTTGGCAACTAATATGGCATCTAGGGAGCAAGTTCTCGTCATCCCAGGTCTCATAGACGGATGTACGACGAAGCGTACTCTTAGTCGACACGGGGCCCGCAAAGATATTTTGTTCTACAAGACTTTCAAGGAGATGGGTCTTAATGACGAGCAGTTGGAAAGATATGATGGCAGGTTGGAGGGCTTCACCAACCATCGAGTTGATGCTAAAGGCCGATAGAGCTCGACGTCGACTGGGCCAAGACCCTTACAGGTCGTGTCAAAGGTACAATTTATTGTGATTGATGTAAACAGTGACTATGCCGCCATACTTCGTATTCCCGGACGAGTCGCTCTTGGAATGGTGGCATCGATCCCTCATCGCCGAGTCAAGTTCCCCACACCCGCCGGGAGTAGGCCGCGTACAAGGCACAACTCGAGCATACCCGGACCATGTTCTCCGGAAAGAAAGAAGAGGGAGTTAGAAATCGAGACCTCAATGGTTACTCAAGCCGTCCCGCCGGTCACCAAAACTACTCGACTGTCAACAATCACCAATGTGGAAGAGTCGACCTATCGCTCAAATGACGAGGTCATGATTGAGTCGACACGTCACTCTGAAACCACAGAGGTCGATCCAGATGTAGTTATGGTCGATCAAGTCCTCATAGGCAACCTATGCCTCCAGATCGACAATAACTCGGGGGCCACCACTACCACCAGCGAGGTTGCAGACAAGTTGGATGACATGATAGCTGAGGAAGCTCCACATTTGGGGGTCGAGGAGAGACACAGGGTCAGAGAGATAATCATTGAGACTCTGCAATTCAGGGATGGACCAGAGCTAGAGGCCGTGGACGAGCTAGAGTCAATAATCACCAACCCTTCTTACCCTGACCAAAAAATTCAAATGGGAAAGCAGCTATCTGTTGAGGAGCGAGCAGAAATCATTGAGCTACTCAAGGAGAGTAATGACGTCTTCGCGTGGAGAGTAGAGGACATGAGGGGAATCAAGGAGGAGGTCACCGTTCACAGACTTGAAGTTAACCCGACCATAAAGCCTAGACCCCAAAAGTTGAGAAGTTTTGCTCGCGACAAGGAAGAGGCTATAAAAACTGAGGTACAAAAACTTTTGAGTGCAGGGATAATCAAGGAGGCCACTCATACAACGTGGTTGGCCAACGTGGTCATGGTGAAGAAATCAAATGGTAAATGGCGGATGTGTGTCGACTTCACCACTCTCAACCTTGCTTGCCCTAAGGACAGCTATCCTCTTCCCAGAATCGACAAGCTAGTCGATTCCATTGCTGGTCACTCAACCCTCAGTTTCCTCGACGCTTACTCAGGATACCACCAGATTAAGATGCATGAGGACGACATAGTCAAGACGGCATTTCAAGTGGCTGGAGGCATCTATTGCTACAACATGATGCCATTTGGTTTGAAGAATGCGGGTGCAACCTATCAGAGAATGGTGAACAAAGTCTTTGCTTCTCAAATTGGCCAAAATATGGAGGCTTACGTTGACGATATGGTCATCAAAACTAAGGCCGGACGACACGTAGTCGACCTAAAAGAAACATTCGCCAATTTGCGAGCAAACGACATGAAGCTCAATCCCAGCAAATGTGTCTTTGGAGTTGCAGCTGGCAAGTTCCTGGGATTTATGGTATCTCAACGAGGCATAGAGGCTAATCCGGAGAAGATAAAGGCCTTAGTCGACATGAAGGCTCCCACCAGTATCAAAGAAATGCAACGACTTAACGGGAGAGTGGCAGCTCTTGGTCGCTTCATATCTAAGTCAGCAGAGAGGTCTCTCCCCTTCTTCAAGGCCTTGAGGGGGACGAAAAATTTTGAATGGACGACCGAATGTCATTCGTCGTTCCAACAGCTGAAGGATTACCTCGCTACTCCACCTCTCCTGAGTAGCCCGACCACTGGTGAAACCTTATTTGTGTATCTATCCGTAGGGGATAAGTCGGTTGCAGCAGTCTTGATCAGAGAAGAGGAAGGGCTTCAAAAGCCAGTATACTATATCAGCAAGGCCTTATCAGATGTGGAGAGCAGGTACTACAATGCAGAAAAGGTCGCCTATGCTCTAGTCGTAGCTTCAAGGAAGCTACGAGCTTATTTCTTGGCTCACCCTATTGTGAGTGCGGACCAATGCGCCCTTGAGAAAGATATTGCACAAGCCGGAGAGTTCAGGTCGATTGCTCAATTGGTCAATTGCCCTTACTGAATTTGACATTGAATACCGACCTCGAAAGGCACTGAAGGCTCAAGCTCTAGCAGACTTCTTGGTCGAGCTTACGTTCACCAAGGAAGACGATGAGCAGCGAGTCCCAAAGGAGAAGACTAAAGGAAAAGAACACGAGCTTCAGCCCGCCATTACTCTACCCGACGATTCTTTGGAAAGTTTACTCGGATGGATCGGCAACCAAAAGTGTTAGTGGAGCTGGGATTGTCCCGATCGAGCCGAGTGCAGGCAGGTGTACGAGGAATCACTACGGTTCAAATTTGATGCTTCCAACAACCGAGGCCGAATATGAAGCCTTGATAGCAGCTATAGAATACGCCAAGTGTTTTGGAGCAACTAAAATCATGGCTCATTGTGATTCCCAACTGATAGTCAACCAGGTCAGAGGCGAGTACGAAGTGCTTAGTTCCACGTTGATTAAATACTGCGACCTGGTGAAGGAGCTAATAAAAGATTTGGAATTTTGGGAGATTCAGAGGATTGGAAGGGAAGATAACGAGCTAGCCGACCTCCTCTCGAAATTAGCCACTTCAGATGAACCACATGGTGAGCCCATCTCTTTCCTCGAAAATCCAGCTTATGAGAGGGTAAAAATTCAATGTGTAGATGATCCCTCGAGAAATTGGATTTATGAGAGGTGTTGGATCGAAGAAATGAAGGCGTACATAGAAAGTGGCGAGCTGCCGGATGACGAGAAGAAAGCTCGAGCAATCAAAAAGAAAGCTCCGAGATACGTCATTCAAGGAGGCAACTGCTCGAAGATCCTACACTCGACCATTGCTAAAGTGCATCCACCCTCAAGAGGTCGCCCTATTGATACATGAAGTACACAGTGGAATTTGTGGCGGACACCCGGGGGCCAGGACTCTTGCAGACAAGTTAATTACTTTGGGGTATTACTGGCCGCACATGAGAGCTGATACTCACAACTTTGTTCAACAATGTGATCAATGCCAAAGGTTTGCCAACTTACCTCATATGCCTACCACCGAGCAGACACCAGTAATTGCAACTTAGCCATTTGATATGTGGGGTGTCGACTTGATTGGACCCTTCCCTCACGCCTGGGGAAATTGCAAGTATGTGATAGTTGCCATAGATTACTTCACTAAATGGGTTGAGGCCAAACCATTAGCTCGTATCACAGAGGAGAATGCCATCAACTTCATTCATGACTTCATTTGGTGTCGGTTTGGTTTTCCTCGAGCTATAGTGTCCGACAATGGTTTACAGTTCTCCCAAACCTTCGAAGCAGAGATGAATCGAGTAGGAATCAAACATTGGAAATCTTCTGTAGCCTATCCCCAAGGCAACGGCAAGCCGAGGCGAATAAACTTGTACTATCTTCGCTCAAGACAGGACTCGTAGGTCGACGCAATAATTGGTTGGACGAACTCCCCCTTGCTCTTTGGACAGTTCGTACAACCACTCGGGGGCCTACGGGGGAAACCCCTTTTGCTCTCACATATGGATCGAAGCCGTAGCACCGGCGAGCTCGAGATTTCCCTCTTGCTAGAGTGACTTTCTTCAATCAAGAACGAGAATGATATCAACAGATTGATCGACCTTGATTTAGTCGACGAGAAGCGAGGTACAGCCTACCTTCGAATGGTCAACTACAAGCAGCGAACTAAAAGTTACCACGACAAGAGGGTCAAGGCAAGGTCGTTCCAAGTGGGTGACTATGTACTAAGGAAGATCGAGGCAACATGAAGTAGAACCCAGCAAAATCAGCTATCTCCTACCTGGGCAGGTCCCTATGTGGATACTCGAGTCGTCACGGAAGGAACTTACATGATAGCTCGTCATCCAGGGGAGAAGAGTTAAAGCATCCTTGGCACGCCACTCACCTCATCAAATATTACTTCTAGTTTTCAGTTTCCAAGTTTAAGCATGTCTTAGCTCTAGTTTTCAGACTGATGTAAGCGTTTCCCTACTTCAATAAAAATTGCACCTTTGCTCAACACGACACTGTGAAAACAATAACTTCAACAAGCTCGACTCTTAGTTAGCTTCGTTTTAACAAGCTCGATTCTTAATCAGCTTTGTTCATCTAACAAGTCCGACTCTTAGTCGACTTCGTTCTAACAAACTCGACTCTTAGTCAGTCTGTTCTAATTAGCTCGATTCTTAATCAGCTTTGTTTATCTAACAAGTCCGACTCTTAGTCGACTTCGTTCTAACAAACTCGACTCTTAGTCAGTCTGTTCTAATTAGCTCGATTCTTAATCAGCTTTGTTTATCTAACAAGTCCGACTCTTAGTCGACTTCGTTCTAACAAACTCGAATCTTAGTCGATGCATTTCTAAGTGACTCGATTCTCAATCAGCTTCACTCCTGAAAAACAAGTCCGACCTAGGATCGACTTCGTTCAAATAAGCTCGACCCTTGGTCAGCCTTGATGAAATGAACAGGATCGATTCTTGGTCAGTCTTGTTCCAAAGGCCACACGAGTCTGAGGTCGACCTTAGACTTAGGGTGGCCCACTTGCCCAACTATATCTAGCTCGATATATACCTGCTAAAGCTAAAAATGTAAAGCATACAAGGGTATAGAGTCGACTACGATTAGATAATAAACAAGTCTCCCAAAAGCGGGCTAAGACTTGGGCAAAATAAACTTACAAAAGTATCATGCCTCCCAAAAAATCGGGCCAAGGCATCCAAGTATCCAAAAAACCAAAGGAGCAAAAAGTGTTTTGGGGCTTGTTCCATTACACAGTTTTCATCAAAAAATCAAACAGCTTGATCGGAGGCATTGGGGTCGTCGGTAACGGCTCGATCTTCATTCGTGGGTTCATTACATTGAGGGCTCGAGGTTTACCCGACTCGTAGAAAACTTGTTGGTCGAACTCACCCTCCACCTCCATCTCCTCTTGTTCTTCCGCATCCTCCATTTCTTGGAGCACGGTATCAAAGGTCCTAGGAGCTAATTCGGGGCGAGTCCAAGGCTCATGGGCTTCCTCTTGGTCCTCTGGGCAATAAAAGCTAAATCATTCTCGGTATAAGGCACAAGCGAGTGGCCACCTCGAGCCGCCATATCATATTGAGGCTCTCTAGCCCGGCGAGCTAGGCTGTTCAAGTGAGACTTCGGAATCGGGGTCGACCAAAGCTCGACGTGCCATATGGCGTTTACCCCAAATCCAAAAAGTCCACGGCCTTAGCAACGACAGCATTGTAATAATCATCTCCACCCTTGAACTCGTCTACGGCCTTACGGGAAGCGACCTTGAGATCCTCTTGCCATTTCAATCTTGTAAGCTTTGTGCTCCTCATTTAGCTCGACCGGGAAGGTATCTTTCTCTTTAGCTTGGTAACCGTCGCCGGCTCTGTTCTAGTCTTCTCAAGCTCCGATCGATCCGAATCTCTCTCTTTGGTCACCTCGACCACCTTGGCATCGAGAGGCCTTCGGATCCTCCAAAGCTTTAGCCGCATCCTCCAAGGCCTTCTTCTTCACCATCTCACGGGCCTCAAACGAGTTGTCCGGATCGTTGTACTTCTCCTTCATATCCATGAACTCCCGAGCCTTTTGGAATAATCATGAAGGGCTTGCCTTTCTCTCTCGATGGAGGCTCTCCAAGAGCTTTTAACTTGCTCGACCATGGTGAGGTTACGCATTTCAAAGAAATCAAAAAAGTGTTAGCTCGTAGGTCGAGATGATCGAGTAAAATAACAAACGACTAGAATGAAAAAGAAAGTAAAAAATTACCTCGCATTGAATCATCCCAGAACGAGCAGAAAACTCTTCAGGTGTTATTCCTTTATCCGCAAAGTGAGCCAACGGATCCACATCAATGGCTCTTCTCACAACCACTTGGCCCGGGCTCGTATCGGGGTAACGGCGACTTAAGCTGACCCCTACGAGTGGAGGAACATCACTCAACCTCCTCATCTGGTCCTCAAGAGACTCTTTGGTGGGAGGAGGAGAAGGCTGGTGGAGGCATCGGCTTGAAGACACGATTTCCCTTTCCCGGGCGCGGCCTCTTCCTTGTATTCGCAGGTTCGTCATCGCCGTCTACCTCCATGATGTCATCCTCAACAAGCACAACGTTTGAAGGACTTACCCCGGCCATCTCGGCCCACGAGGTCGCGGCATCAACCTCTGGATTGGGTCGGAGCTTAGACTTGCTCTAGCCGAGGCACAGTGGACTCGTCACCCCCATCGTTAGCGTCCACAGACCGGGTACCGCTCTGCAAAGGGTCATCTTCTTCAATCCCCTCCATTGGCACCATCCCAATGTTATCCTTTGACAAGGCTGGTCACTTTACTTGACGGCCTCCCCTGCATGTCTATGAGCTCGAGCATTAGCAGCTCTATGAGCTTTCTTAGCTTTCTTCTTATCAGAGACGCCAACGATGCGACCCATATTAGCTTCTTGGTCGGGTGTTAGAACTGCAACAAAATCAAAATAGAGAAGGGTTAGATCGACATACGAGCAAAAGTTCTATATACGAGCAAAAGTTCTATGTATGAGCTCGTTATGAGCGATTTGAGCATATTATACGCGAGTTAATAAGCTACGAGCTAATCATGGACGAGCTAATTATTCTACGAGCGGAGAACCTCTACGTACGAGCAAGCTATGTACGAGCTGCGAGTCCGGCTGTGACTAACTCATCCAAGGCACATTGTTCATACATACAAGTTACTTAATGAAGGGCAAGTAAGGAAAAACTGAACAGGGATATCTTACCACCAGCGTGCTCCCCGTTGTCCCTACAGTAGTTTTCTGTCTTCTTACAACGTTGACACGTATCTCCAAATCTCCCCAGAGAATGAGTAATCCAGTCAGGATATATTTGGCCTCTCAAAAACGCCTTTGGAATAAGGGGCTCCACTACTCCGTCTCCGGGACATCATCCCATCTTGGATGAAATTATACTTGGTGGTGAGCGGACTCTCCCGGTGATGGGCCTGCTTGGCAACTAGTCGACACAAAGTCTTGTACAAGTTAAGGTGCCAGGATGGCTCCCGATAGTCCCTCTCATCTATGGTCTCTGTCTCATCATTGGGTAAAGGGAACTCCCATCCCAACCTACTCTCTCTGACCAGCTACATGCGAGTTCCGGCCATTTGTGCTTACTAGGGAGGTTGGTGAAGAGTTTGGGAGATTTGGGTTTAGAAGGGTGCGATGCTCGAGATCCTCCCCACTATACTTGATACTAAAGAATTCCTTAAATACTCTCATACGGGGTTCGTATCCTAAGAATCTACGAGACCATAGCAAAGCATGCAGAACCCTACAAGTATTGGCTCAGCTTGAAGGGGTAGGGCATTAGCACATTCTAAAAATTCGTTTATAAAGGGATCAAGAGGCAACCTGAGGCCGGCTACGAATTGACCATAGAAGAAGGCTACCCTAGTGGCGTCCTTGGTGAATGACGACCTAAACAATTTCATAAACTCCTTCTGAGTGTAAATGGTCACCCTATAATCTTCCTTACTTACCTCACAGAAATCCCAGATCAATCCATACCTAGAGGGTAAGTTTTTCTTTCCCATGATGGCCCTTGAGCGATGTAGCCTCTCTCATTCTTCCTGGGCACCACGGATGACCCAAAAGCATCCACTATCAGAGGGCCGGAAGAAGTTGAGCGGCGTTTCCTTCCTGAGTCGCCATATACGTACAAGAAGAAGGAGAAACAGGAGTCGGGCCTATGAACAATTTCGGTCGACCTACTTAAGGGCGACCTGGGCTCCACGGAAAGCCTATTCTATTCCTAAGCAAAGAGGGTTTGTGGACATCCCTAACATAAAACAAGGTGATATAGTCGAGCAGTTCATGGAATAGATGGAAAGGGACGACATTTGAATCATCGACTACTAGGTTTTCAACATCCCCTACAATGGGTAAACCTATCTCACTAAAATTCAATTCCCACAGGTCAAGACAAGTACATTCATTCAAAGACATCTCTCTCCACTCACCGTTCACGTTCTTATACACCCTACGGTTAACGGTGCGATAGCCATACCGTATGCCCCTGGTTCGCACTAAAGGTCCTAGCCATGGCGGAAGTAAAGACAGTAACGAAATTAAAGCCCTAAAGGAAGAATAGAAGAGAAATACCTTCGTAAATGTCGGAATAGGAAGCTGTTGCAGAAGACGGCGGCCCAATTTAACTCAACTGTTTCTTCGCTATTTTCGCCAGAGATTCTCAGAGTTTGAAGACGATAGGAATTCGAATCTGAGGGAATTACGAGCATTTATATTTTCCTAAATTTGGAAAGGAAAAAGAAATTCAAAATTGATTTTCCAAAATTAAAATCCGAAGCGGTTTCGAGAAGGACTCCCAGCGTCGAGAATAGCAATGATGACAGAAAACGGCGCTCGTTCCGTCGACCGTTCATCGCCAACGTCCGGGATGGTGCCACGTCATCATTGTCGACCTACTTCAAAAACTAGCGGCGACTGCGAGTAAAGTAATTCCCATCAAAGATCTTCTTAACTTCCAAGTCGACGAAGTCAACTCGAAAGTTGGGGGCCACCGAACACACCAAAAGTGTCAAGTTGGGCCAAACGGGTAAAGCCCAATCACGAGGCGGCCTTCGACTCTCACATTCTCAATGAGCCTGGTCCCAATCGGAGCAAGGCCCAAAGCCCGTCTCAAGTATCGATTGACTAAGTCCAAGGTCCGCCCTAACAGGTCCCGACCTAACTTAGTCCGACCTCAATATCCCAGCTCTAATATGGGTACGATCTATGCTCTACCCGTCGGTCAGGTCGACCATTCTTCAAATGGCGACCTCGACCAAAACAAACAAGTGACGACCTGACACTTGCCGGCGTATTTGGTTGAACAATTCTCATAACCACATCCCTACAAATTAGGGGCCGTTATAGACACGTTCCCTGACCGATGAACCTGTCGCTACAATCTCGGAGCACATGTCGCCTCCCAAAAATACAACCACCAACGCCTTTATAAATACTTCATCACTACCAACGGTGAAAGGTAAGCTTGCCATTTTGTTATCCGAATTCATTATTCAATACATTTTGAGCTATATACACTGTTATCTTACTCTCACGCCCGAGCGTCTTCGCCGGAGACACATCCGGCTAGTCGTGGGTTCTGATTTCAGGTCAAGAAGCCAGGTGATTGGTCCTGCCACGTGGAGGATTACTGATAAGCACAATTCCTGCAGCATCAATAACAAATATGTCAAATAATCTCATAAAATTGCAAAAATAGAGGCCATAAAGGACTAAAACAACTGTGAACTTAATAAAAAACAACAGTGAACTTAAGTAAAAACAACTGTAAACATAACAAATATGTCGAATAATCTCATAAAATTGTAAAAATAGAGGCCATAAAGGACTAAAATAACTGTGAACTTAACAAAAAACAACAGTGAACTTAACAAATAGGTCAAATAATTTCATAAAATTGCAAAAATAAATGCTATAAAAGACTAAAAACAACGTGAACTTAACTAAAACAACTATGAACTTAACTAAAAAAAATCTGTGAATTAAGTAAATAATAGTCATTTTCATGCAGAAATTATGAATTTAGCTAAAACAATTGTGAACTTCTCTTAATTGTTATTGGAATAAATGTAAAAAATAACTGTGAACTTATAAAAAACAACTGTGAACTTGTAACAACTGTGAACTTCTCAAATTTTCTCCAGATTATATGTTGATGCTACTAGTTTGGTTCATATTGATAATACGAACACAACAGTGGTTTCAGATTTTTTTTTTTTTTTATTTTTTTTTGATTTCTAGATCTTAAGATATTTCATTTTAAAGTTTTGAGGGAAAAAAAAAAAGAAAGAGAGAGAAGAAGGAAAGGGAAAGCGCAGAAAGGCTGAAGTAGGTATGTCCACGCGTGCCACGTCATTAAATGAAGGGCACGAGTGTAATTTTCCCTAATTTGACAAGGACATGCATGTCCACCTATAATGTTAGGACCTGATGGTCAATTTTCAAAATATGAGTCCTTGATGATCATTTTTATTAGGATGAGGGATGATCCGGTAATTACCCTAAAAGAAAATGGTTACATTATTACGAGACACGCATCCTTGAGTACGACGTCGTAGCTTGCAAACGAGATAGCTGAAAGCTCCCTACCAAAGTCCAGTAACCAGAAATAATTTTGCAGAAGGAATTGGGGCAACCAAAGAAGCTTCAGAGCCATTCATAAAATTCGTGGGCCCCACTCTCATTCTTCCTTCTTATAGCGTTGAGTTTCGACCTGCCATAAAAAAGCTTTATTGTTGTTGGGTTTAATTGATAATTTCTCCGAAATCTCCTTTGTTTTTGCAGATGGGATCATCTTAATTAATCCTGGTATGTTCACTAATTAATTCTTGATTGTGTCGTTAGTTTCCGGGTGTGTTTTTAATTAGTGAAAAGTACTGTATATGATTCTTGATTGACACCATCTTTTGTCTTCTTTAATTTCAACATGTGATTGAGTCAGTATTCAGCCCAGCTCCGTCTCTCGCAACTTTTCTTTTGATCCGTCCCAAATTAAATGTCGCGAATAAACTTAGTGCAATTTTATCATTTTCTAAATATGGCTATAGACTTAATGCAATATTATCATTGTGCAAGCGATGCATAAACAAATAAAGTTTACTCCCTCCGTCCCAAACCTAGGTGCCCATTTTGCCATTTTGGGCGTCCCAAACCTACGTGCACATTTCCTAAAATGGCAAAGAATCTTTACTATTCCCTCCACTCATTCTCTCTCCTATTTTACTTTTATACTCGCAACACCAATCAACTTTACTATTCTCTCCGCTCATTCTCTCTCCTATTTTACTTTTACACTCACAACACTTTTTCCATTATCCACTTTCCTTAATCTACGCGCAAAACACCAAATGTGCACATAGGTTTGGGACGGAGGGAGTATTTCTTAAAAACGTTAACAAGTCAACATTTATTATGGGAGGGAGGGAGTATGATTTTGGTTGAGCCCCAACCTAAGTATGTACTAGGTGGGGGTCAACTTGAGCTATGAGACAAGTGTAAGAGAATCGGTATAACGCGTTCCATCGGTCAGTGATTTTTGGCATATTGGTCAGTTAGTAGAAATTTTGCATTGGAATGAAGAAATGCATTCAACATGAAAGATCTGACTTGTCAACTATATGTCAATCTTTTTTTACAGAGAGAGTATGCCTTCATCTTTTTAACCATTCGGTCCATTCAACAATGCTGCATATTTGATGAAATTTATCTTTGGATCACTTCTAACGCCCTTTCATAGCTGATACTTTACTAAAAATGTGAAGGTGATAAAATTATGGTTCAGCAATGCTGAGTGCTCAAAGTCAAGGAGCTATTACCAAGTGCTGCACCAACTCGGATGTCTGCAACCGACGTGAGTCGACTTCCAGCAATGTGACACGTGTTTCGCTACTCACGAATGCCATAAATTCCCCAATCTCCACAGTGAGGTCTTGCAATAGCGGATTACGTGTTTCCTATTTCTCCCGGAAGGGTTGTACCCGAGTTAGACTTCATCAGCTATCAAACCAAACAGCTTCCAAGAGATGTCTGGTAAATAATAATACAACCTCTATTTTATGAATATTAGCTTTCAAATTTTTTTTTTTAATCAAATTGTTGCTACTATTGTAGTGCCAGTTGGGTGATTCTATTTCCCCTGATGATGAATATCGCTCGTCACGCAACATAGCTATCAGCTTATTTAGGCGATACAGAAACGTAGTTGATCGTGGAGGAGGCGACAACCTTAAAGTACATTCTTTGGTTCATTCGATGATCTCTCTCTCTCGCTCTGAGTTTGACCAAGCTATTTCATGAAATGATATTCTTGTTATTATTAGGAGTTCATCAGCGCTGGGGTGAATGCATATGCATTGGGATGCACTGATGAAGGATTGAGAAAGGAACTTACGAATATGAAGGAATCCGGTGTTGAAATTGAAGAAATGCAAACATATGGTGGAGGCACAAGTCTAAAATTCAAGATATGTTTCGAGGAGGTGGGTTCCATTTTTTTGCTTTTAATCATCGAATGATTTTGTAAATGGCTCGGGAAAAAAGGCAATCTATGTGTGGGGTCCAGGAAAGTGAACTTAATATACACACCTTTTTTTGGCAGTGCAGGTTAATGAGTGTATTCTGTGGTTGAGCATTGTGTTCATAACTATCTTGTGTACTCCGCAACCTACTGTGGTTCGATGGTCAGATATACCTCCGGTATCTGAAGAAATATTGCTTCAATGGAAAGGCTTTTGTGCTATTATAGCAAATGCTTACTACGTGAGAGGAATGGCATGGTGAGATAAATGGTGTCTTCATTTTATTCTGTCCTGCATCTTCTTTATGCTCGTGGCCTTCTATGATCTTTATGTGACATTATGTTTCTTATATATGTGACATGAAGGCTTCCTTTACGTGAACTTATGTTTCTTATATATGTACGATGAAGGCTTCCTGTGAAGACACTTCAACTAGAGCAAATGGCTGTCGTGGGTAGTACGGAGGAGCCATCAGTTGTTGCTAGCCGAATGAGATTAGTGTTTAGCACGCTTGAGGTTCGTTCTATTTCCTTTTTACTACTCCCTTATTAGAATTGGTGGAGAGTGTATATTATTTTATGTTATTCAATCTTAAGTAGTATAAAGTCTCAAATAGCATAAAGGCATTAGCCCCATATTTATACATAATTCTAAAATTCCTAATACTTAAGGAATATTCTTCCTACCTAAATTATACTCCCTCCGTCCCTAAATGTTTGAAAAGTCAAATGGGACAAACATTTAGGGACGGAGTATTACATGACGGCGGTGTATATTATCAATAATTTTCAAAGCGTTCGTAAAAATAATCAAAATTAAAGCTTCAAAATCACTAAATTAAAATGTTTGAAAAGTCAAATGGGACAAACATTTAGGGACGGAGGGAGTATCACCTAATTTAAGGTAAGATGATAATTATAAAGTATATGCACAATCTCCTAATTCTATCACATATCTTCTATTGGTTTTGGATTGATCTCGATATCGTAATCGACTGGCTCAGTCCAGCTCGACTCCGCTCCATCTCGATCCCGCACTTCATCGGAGCGCTCTCCTTTCATACAAGCCCTTCCTCCTAACCCGTCTTAAAATGAATGTCCATTTGGGATCTAAGGGTTATTTTGAAAAGGTTGATTTTTTAATAGAAAAAAAGAATCATAAACTCTCTTGTTTTTCACTTTCAAAATTTTAGTTTTGCAAAAAAATAATGAATTATAAAAAAAATGTTGAAAAAAAATAAAATTGGGGCAAAGTTATTTGAAGGTAAACTTTTAAAAAGCCAGACAAAAAAGGATATTCAATTTGTGACAGAGGGAGTACATTTTTACCAGGAAGGTGTGTACGGCTGAAGATCCCTGCAGCACATATATACAGTAGTTGTGATTTCTGAATTAGGAATTGATAAATTTCTTGGCTTGTGCAGGTTGTGAGTCCACAGTGGCCAAGAGTGTGATGCATAGCATTTTCAATGATTAGAAAATATGCATTTCCCAAGGACATACTGATATTTATTCCTCTTAACAGGGTTAGGAAATAAAATGTAAATTACATTGGTATAATTTAAATATTTACAATTTCGCGTACATGTTTATTTCTCAACAACATGTGACTCTGCTATAAGTCCAGCCATATTGTTAAGTTTTGTCATAAAGCAAGACAATATTGGGAGCTACGGAAAGTAAAGTAAGCGGGAGTTTCCTCTTCATGACCGGCACAATCGGAAAAAAGGATTTTAATGGGGGTTGATGGCAAGTTTGGAAAAGCAGGAACAAGGAGAGTATATCCCGACAAACCTGCAAGAGAAGTTTCTTGGGCTTTTAGTTCTCAATTGTCTTTCTCTTTCATCTTAAGAAACGTCAGATTTATAACTCCACCATCCGGTTTTCTTAAATTGAACACTGATGGGAGTTTGCAAGGCTCTACAAGTAAATGCCTGCAGTGGAGAAGAGATGAGGGGTTACTACTCAAGACTTGCTCAAATTTGGAGATCAAAGTGTAAGGCCAGAGAGTTACCAAAAAGTCACCCCTTTAAATTAGACCTTAATAGAGAAGAAACAAATAGTTCTATGCACTAAAAGAACTCCAACATTGCATTATAAATGACAATTGCTAATACCCGAGTAATTTAAATTCCTAGCTGGGGAGCCGTATTCGAACATTGCAGTGAGGAGGGATGTCAACCAAGTCAAAAAGCCCTATAGCTTGTTTCTTATGGCAAAAATGTGGTATTGGCTTTAACTGTCTTCCGTGCACGCCATATGATATCAGCAGCCGTTTCAGATGTTCCCATCTGTAATCAGATAAAAAATAATCATCAGTAACTTACGCATAAAAAGGATTTTCTAGAGCTTAGGTGCTTTAAAGTGGAGCAATTCTCGAGGGACAAATCTTTTTAAGGAAAGTAAGACAATCTTTTTTAAATGGAGGGAGTCCATTAGTTCAATATAGTGCAAATAAGATGGAAAGGAATCATCATTCTTTAGTACCAAATGAGCACTAAGAACCATTGCAGCTCTACAATAATCTAAAGTAGATCTTCATACACTAAGAGCATCTCGAATCCAGCAGTAACTTTTGAATCAATTTTTCTTTCTAAATTTGCTTCAAAAAATTTTTCCTCTCCAACACATACCATAAATTTTGACTATGATATTCTAAGCATTTTTCCCTTACACCTCATTATTCCACTACTCTTCTATATACTGAACCCTCTCTTGTTTTAGATTTTAAATTTTTTTATAAAGTATTTACAACCTAAATTACTATTAAAATAGATTTTATTATTAAATATAATCAAATTAATAAGTACTTAATTCAAACTTTAAACAATAGATGCTCTATTATGTAATATTATTAATTTATGTTGTTATAAGTATTATTATGTTTTTAATTTATGTCAAATGTATTTTGAAAAAAAATTAATATATCCGTCTTACTATTTTATTTTGTTTTGTCTCAAACAATTATCCCAATATTAAAATAAAAATTATTTTAGATAATTAAATATAATAAATATATACTCCCTCCGTCCCACCAAAACGGATACCAAATTTCTGGACACGCGGATTAAGGAAAAGTAAGAGAGAGAAAAAGTGAAAGAAAATGTTGTGAGTATGAAGAATTAAATAGGAGAGAGAATGAGTGGGAGGAATAGTTAGGAGAGAGAATGTTGTGAGTGCAAAAGTGAAATAGGAGAGAGAATGAGTGGGGTAAATAGTGAAGATTCCCTTGCCATTTTGGGAAGTATCAGTTTTGGTGGGACGGACCAAAAAGGAAATAAGTATCAGTTTTGGTGGGACGGAGGGAGTATTTTTTAATAAATAACCTGTAACTTTTAAAAAATAGAGGGACTAAATTGCACTTTTGTAAATCTTCAAAAAATGAAGTAGATGAATAGTGTTGCTTCATATTTGAAGTAAACTATTCATTTACTTCATTTTTGAAGCAACATTTGAAGTGCATTGGAGGAGTGAATAGTTGCATATTTGAAAAAATGAAATAGGATTTGAAGTGAGTTGGAGATGGTCTAAAGAACGTATACAAAAGGAAAGCCAATAATAATACCCCGTAATAAACTGAACTTACCTTGCACTCCAAAGAAGAGTAGTCTTGCCACAAGCTTGCATCTTGGCTATAGGTTGCAAGTGCAACTTCATATAAGTTTCGAGCTTTCACAAGAGAATCTTTTTCACCAGCAGACATAAGGTTCAATTCCAGCTCTATGCATCTTTTATATAATACAATGCCAGGGCGAGGTAATGCAAGGTATCTGCACTTGTAGGAAATATGCAATTAGCAACCTCAAGTTGCTGCTAATAAATTACTCCAGTGTTAAGTGGAACAAAAAATAACTCCACAGCCGCATGTAAAACTAACAAAAAGTATTAGTAAAACAATTGGTAGCAACTACTCTTGGGAGCAATTATTTTATCTCATTTCATCTTTATATAGTTCGATAAGAATATGCTGGCATAAGTAGACAGTCAAGTTTACGAAGGAGTTCAAGACTATTAAGACATTTTTCTAAGTGTGTCAATAAGAATGTTGCAACCACTGTATATATATTATAGCTATTGTATGTTTGAACAAAGTAGAAGAAATTAAGCAGCTCATGATCAGCGAGGTACCTCTTATACATGTCTCTTGCACTCTGAACTCCACTCATCTGTAAGATAAAGTTTATTATTGCAGTAGAAAGAGAAAACCCATCATCACTACCACCATCTCTGGCTAGCATCGTCAAGGATGTCTCTACTAGCTTGTCAAAATAAACCCTTTGATTTGCGAAGAATTTCAAGCCCTGCAAACAGATGGTAAATGGACTCAATATCTATAGTTTTCAAGCATAAATTATATTTTGATGATATGGGAGCGAAGGAAGAGGAATGTGGGAGAACAAATCAGAAGACCTGATATAACAATAGTGACAAGAGGGAAAGAGATACACGAAGAAAAAGAGGAACAAGGATCTTTTGTACCCAAACAAAAAAAAAAAACAATTTACAAAATGTCCACATGCACCCGAGACAGGGGCAACTACGTAGAAGATGCACGGTGCAAATATATTATTGTACTGTCTATCTAAGAGCACTTGTGATTTCTACATACTGGTTTGAGAGACAACACAGTGCTCTACCTAATTTCTTCTTCACAAGTATCATATCTCTAGTGCAGTTGTTCTACAACAGATCTAAATCCGTGGTGCTCTTGTAGTCCAGATACAATATATTAACCTTCTTTTCGTTCCCAATAGGATATTTCTAACCAAGGATTTCAACCATACTATCACATCCTTACTAGAAAAGATGATTACTTATGATTACTATGAGGAAATGTAAAATATCATTCTCCGTACTTATTCTTTAGAGAGAAGTTTGAAACTTGGAAGATTTTTGTTTGACAATAATTCCTTGTCATGTAAACAATCTCAGAATTTGATCTTGACCATGTATGGACAAAATAAAACGACTACAAAAGACATACACGACTGTCGACTGCTATACTGCCAAAAACATTCCTCAGCATGAGTGGATCTCACGTTGATTTTGAGTTCTCAGAATGGAAGACATGACAGGAAAAGTACAAGTCATGACAGGTATTCTAGATTCATATTTAGATACTCTTCTGATTAAGCGTATAAACCGGGAAGAGTCAAGATGCCAAATTTAAGTTGCCTATCACGACAGGATTCGTTTTTTTAGAAACAGCCCAAATTCAAAAGCAATTTTGAGTTTGATAGAGCGGAGGAATAAGCTTGCAAAGAGTGTTCACATAACATACCATAAGCCAGAGGCGCTCAGCTTTTTTGATGGTTACTTTCTTCAAAACATTTTGTAGAAGATCAAAGATGAATGATAGCTCAGATTTGCTCTGGGTCTTGACACATCTCATCTCTATAGAGAGACGTAAAACCCATAATTGTACAGCATCAGCGAGTTTCCCATTACAATGCTTTTCTGCTAACTTTCTAGCTTCATCTATTCTCCCCAATTCCAAGACAAAGGATATATGTTGACAAGCAAGCTCTTCAGTAATGAACACCATGCTTTCAGCCTTCTCAAAGACTGTCAACAGATGTGAAACAGGATCTATGCTATGATCCAAGGTGCAGGAAAGCCCAGAACTTCCAGTGTCTCCATCTCTGCTAACAATCACATCCATCAAAAACTTGGTATAAATACTTATTCCAACTGAAGGGACGGTCTTTAAAGCCTCCTCATAAACCTACATATGAAAAAGCAGGCAAGTTGAACATCAAATTCTCATTAGTCTCCAAAAAAACATGGTTGTGAGAAAGAGTAAGAAGATCCATTAAATGGTCTTCTCAGCATGAAATAGCAGCGACTAAATGCAAGGAATCCACCTCAACAGCTAAAGCAAAAAATCAAAGAAGAATTTAACCTATATTTCATCCAAAACTGCAAATACTCTTCCAGTGCTCAATATTGATAATACTATGCGTTAAACTCAAATAATAGATACGCTAACTTAGCAGAATGGTCATTTTCACAAAGGCAACCATGAATCTAAGCTACAAATACCATTATAATTGTTTGAGCTGAATGCATATACCCCGTACATAATGCACTTTATTTTGTAATGACCAATCATCAAGTTGAAGATCCCATATGTGAAATCATCAAGACATATACAAATAAACGGATTTGAAGAATTTTCTGGAAGTACTTAGGCACGAGTGCAAACACAAATACAATGAAACAAGGAGGTTTTAACTATTCACAATACCATACCTGAATTGCTTTCAATAAATGTTCAGGGCTGGTCACTTTACATATATCTTGTGTGGTTCCAATCCCAGCTATTTCACGTCTCGCAAGCCAGTCCCAGTATTCAGGTTCTTTAGAAAATTTATTTTTTATGTCTGCAAGTATCTGCTGCTGCATTTCCTCTGAATTTGCTAAGTCCATTGCTTCAAGTATCTCCAAATACCGCGTCCGCAAGCTGAAACTGGTAGGTAGAGCTTCAACAGCACTACTATAAATAGCCTGAAGAACACTCAAACCTTGCTCCCTAAATAAATTTAAGTTTTTCTTAGGGTCCTCGTTTAGCATCTCTGATGCTTCATCGCTCTTTGGTTCTCCATCAAGAGCCATAAATAACTCTTTGTTCTCATTTTCCCATTGCTTGTCCCCATGTTCACGAATCAGTGGTCCCTCATCTTCCCCGAGAGCAACCTTACGCGCCTTTAACTTGTTAAGGTAAGTAAGTTCCATTCTGAGATACTCTACCCATAGATCTTCAGAAGCTGGGCAAGCTCTTAAACCGCTTTGCATAAGAGCACGAGCGGCTGCAGTATTTAAATTTGTATCAAACTCCCAAGCGGCAGCATAAATCCATACTCCAGCCACTTTCGGATGAAATCTAATCACCTGAGCCAGAACCTACAACATACATCGAAAAAATGAAGTCTTGTTTCAGCTGGCATTGCTCTTTTCTCAATCTCAACATAAAAAACTCAAATCAGTCAAACCATGATACTGTATTGTCGTTAATGCAAAATTTCAAGCAAAAGAAACGACGGAGCATGTTTAACTTCAACAAATTGAAAATAACATGTAAGCATAAGAAGAAAGTAAAACCAGAAACATAAACTGAAATACCAGTTTCTGACATTATATGATAATTCATGTTGGTCTCAAAATGCAATTGACAACAATTTACACAAAAACACAAAGTCATTGTTGTACTCTGGAGCAACACACATGAACTCTGTGTAGAGCAGGGACTCATTACAACCTAATTTCATAAGAACATACTATCCGAACGTCAATTTGTCAACAAAGAATACCAACAGAACCAAAAAAAAAAAGCTTATATATTCTTAGTTACAACGGCGATATAAAGCTGCTATCACCAAGTAGAGGAGTAATAATCAGCTCAAAAGACATGCATTATTTATTCCATTTGCTTTATAAAATGATCCACTCCATAAATTTACAAACAATCATCTAACATTTTAGCAAAATTATGACTGAACTCCAATAAATGAGTGAATTTCAACCAATCGCTCCCTCCATTTGATTCTCAATATTAAAATAAAGAAGAAAATTGCGAAAAAGCACAAATGAAAGCAAAATATACCTTCTTCATGTGTCCATTCCGGCGTTGTCTACAGAATTCAAGAAACTGGAACCAGAGCTGGATATCTCCCTTGAACCGATTAGTCGCCAGTCGATAAATCTCGACAATTCTCGAAACGCCGGCGAAATCAGAGATAGATTTCTTCATCTTTTTGTTGCCTTTTTCCTTCAATTGACGACCAAGAGCCTTGCGGCGGAGAAGGCGGAGGGTGTCAAGGGACTTCTCGTAATCAATGTAGGCTAAGTAGTCGCTTTTAAGCGGACTTGGACGCTTGAGGCGGTACTCGAACTTGCGGCGCTGCTTGACAATCTCGGTAATCTCACGGTGGGAGAAGATGCCTCGGCGCTCTAGGTCGTCGAGTTCATTGACCATGCGCTCGAGCTTGTACTGCACCACGTCCGCCATTGTTGGCGGTTGAGTGGAGATGAGGAGGAGTAAGGAAGTTAGGTTATGGTGGCTGAAACTCAGCACGGCGAGGCAGGGTTTTTCCTAGGACCCTTTTCGAAGCGCTTCTGTAAACTCGTTTTACAAAATCTTGGGGTTAATTTGACTGCGCAAACACAGACCCGACGGCGCAGATCGCATGCGAAATCATCCACGATTACGTATATAGAAAAAAAATGAGCCGAGCAAAATGTTACTCCCTCCGTCCACTTCAAACTTCAAAGAGCCAATTTTTGTTTATTTTTTTTTTTTTTTGACGTTTCACTTTAAAGAGTTCATTTTTTAAATGGAAATACGTACGTAAACAGTGTTTTGGACATTTATATTCTCATAATATTTATATATTTACAAAAAAATCATTCATTATACCCTTATAATATTAACATATTTACAAAAAAATCAATCATTAATTTACTCAATTAAACTAATTTGCTGACTTAACTTAAGATATTTAAACTCCTAATCACAATTAACTCACTAATCTAACACTAATGACCCTAGATATAATATCAAAAGAAAACCTAACCCATTCACAAATTGAGCAACTCGCCGTTCTCTCTCATCTTCTCAGTTCACGCGATGCCTCCTTCATGGCTGATGAACAATTCTCCACCGGCAATACGCTATAGATCTTCTTTTCTCTCTTCTCCTTTCGTTCTTCCCCCATGATTTGACGCCCATTCACAATCTCTCTCTTATTCTCCACCGGCAAAACTCTAACCCATTCACAATCTCTCTCTTATTCTACTCTCATTTTCAAAGCCTTAACCCTGTTTACCTATGGATTCGCCATCATTTACTCAAAATTGCTTCGAAGTGAGGCTTCCCACCGTTGGTTCCTCCGTCACCGTCACTGTTCCCGTGACTTGCGATTTGTGGGTTTTTAATCCAGGTGAAGAATCGGGTTTGCCGATTCAATATGGGGTTACTGACTCTTATCAAGGTTCAATTTCGATCAAATTTATAGCTTTTTCGTTCTTTGATTCGCCTCTAGATAAAACCCTTTTGCCGAAAACAATGTTCTCCACCCCCACAGACAATGACTCTGTGTCGGACAAAGAATTGATTTTGCCGACTGAAATTGGTGTTGATTTGGGGATTTCGAGTCCAATATCCGACTGGGCTAAAGCTTATGGGCATCGGTCTACGCCGAAAATGATGCCATCTTCCTTCCTTGAACTGTTGGCCCCGATCCAGACATCAACTGATGAAGTTAAAAAAGCCTTCTCAAGTACCCGCTAGACATGGCCGGTTCGGTTCAACCGCCGGTTCACGGTTGAAAACCGGCGGTTTGAACCTTGGACAAACCTCAACCGGAACCGAACTGTCAAACCGGTTACGGTTTTGACGGTTTACGATTTTAACGGTTTTCCGGTTAACTTCCGGTTTGACGGTTTGGATCTGCTCGGTCGAGTTTTGGTGTTGCTCGGTCGAGCATACCAACCGGCGGTTTGAACCTTGGACAAATCTCAACCGGAACCGAACCGTCACACCGGATAAACTGGTTACGGTTTTGACGGTTTACGATTTTAACGGTTTTCCGGTTAACCTCCGGTTTGACGGTTTGGATCTGCTCGATCGAGTTTTTGGTGTTGCTCGGTCGAGCATACCCTTTTAGGGTTTAGGGGTTGAGGGTTGCTCGGCTGAGTCTTTGGTGTTGCTCGGTCGAGCATACCCTTTTAGGGTTTAGGGGTTGAGGGTTGCTCGGCCGAGTCATATATACTGCTCGGTCGAGCATACCCTTCAAAAAAATGCCAACTTTCTGGTCTCATATACTCGGTCGAGTCTATAGTAGTGCTCGGCCGAGCATATCTTTTTTCTGTTAATTTTTTAATAGTTTTCGTTAACTTTGTATGTAGTATATTAACTTTTTTTTTCATTTTTTTTTTGGATAAATAAGACTATTTTAGACTTAAGTTTACTGCATACATTTTTTGCAAAAAGGTTTATAAAAAAAGTTATGAATTTTTAAAGAAATACAACTTAACGGTTTTTTGAAAAAATTTAACTTTTAATTTTTTTCAATTTTTTTTTTTTGGATAAGTAAGACTATTATAGACTTTTGTTTACTACATACAATTTTTGCAAAAAGTTATATAAAAAAAGTTATGAATTTTGAAAGAAATAAAACTTAACTTTTTAAAAAGAAACGAAAGTATATAAAAGAAAAAAGGGACGATACCCTTAAATTTTATTAACTAAAATAAAATTACAAAGAGGGAGACAACCAACCTTACCCTTTTATAAATAAGGGGGGACATTTAGGAGCCTTTACCTCAACCTAACTATTACAATTAAATAAAAATAAACCTAATCTAAAGTCTAAACTAATCTAATTAAAATAAAAATTAATCTAAAACATCATTAATTCATCACTACTTTTAGTGGAGTCCTCGACATCATATTGATATCTTGGATCCAATAGATCCTCATCATAAGGCAAGTCTTGTTGCCTTTTTTCCGCTCTAACCCAATCACCAAGTAAAAGTTGATGTTTCAAGTTTTCACTTGTTAGTTGGGAACGTCTTTCATCCAAAACATTTCCACCAACGCTAAATGCCGATTCAACCGCCACCGTTGAAGCGGGAGAGGCTAAGACTTCTTTAGCAACTATGGAAAGTATAGGATAAATGTCTTTCCTTCTTGACCACCATTGTAAAACATCAAATTCATTTGAATTTGGGTCTTGGTTTAATTCAAAGTTTGTAGTGAAATAAGTTTCTAACTCCACGGGAATGTTTGATGATGATGAAGATGAACCTCGAGAAGTACCATATTTTTTACTATACAAATTTGCAAAAAAGCTATATGGATCCTCACTAGTAAAACTTGGTTGAGAAGTAGAGGAATCATCTTTATGTTGTTGGCTTTGAGAAGTGTTTTCATATAAGGCATTATACTCATTAAAAAGGTTAATCAAATCATTTTTTGTGTCATTAACAATAATTGACGGAAGTTCATTACTACCGTCACCATCGGGATATAATTTCATATAATAATAAGTTATAATGGACTCTAAATCATCTAATTTAACTCGGAGATCTAATAACTTTGCAACTAAGAAAAGAGACAGAATAGTGTCAAAATATTTAAGCCACTTTTGTCTCATGTTAAAAATACATTGGTTTAAAATAGGGCATTCTTTTAAATTGTCAAAAATAGTAACAATTGCAATGCTAGCACCAAAACGGAAGTTGAATAATAAACTCCCGAAAAAGCCAAAGTAGCGATATTAAAAATCTTTAACAATTCACGTAAATTAATGCATGCATTCCAATGATAAGTAAATAGAGGTTCATGATAGCCAATTGACATAAAAAATTGCATTAGGAGATCTTTATAAGCAAAATCATCGGTTAACATTTTATAGGTGAAATTCCACCTAGTTGGAACATCGTAAGTAAAATATTTGTCCGGCACACTTTTACTTCTTAAAAACCTTATCCATTTTTTTGTATTAGAATTTTTTTTTGAAATAAATTGAAGAGCTTGTCTAATTGGCTTAACATGAGTTTCTAATGCATCTAAACCATCTCTAACACATAAATTAATTATATGACATAAACATCTAATATGTAAAAACTTACCCCCAAGTGAGGGTTGACAAACGGTAATTAAATCGGGCAAACTAGCCGTATTAGCACTTGTGTTGTCAAATAAAATAGTAAATATTTTATTTAAAATACCATATTCAAGAAAAATATCAAGCAATTTCGCACAAATATTTTCCGCGGAATGCGGTGGCTCAAAATCTTTGTAAGCAATTAATCTTTTTTGGAGTTTCCATGAATTATCTATCCAATGGAAAGTAACGCCCAAATAAGTATTTCTTTGCCAATGATCACTCCAACCATCGGCACAAATTGAAACTTTATTTTCTAATTTTGATAAAACACCAATTAAATCTTTTTTATATTTTTGAACCACTCTAGTAATATCACGTACGAGATTCGTACGTGGTACTCTCGTGGCGGCGGGGTTCAAAGAAAGGCGAGCAAAATTTTCATAAAAATCACAATCCGCAAAATTAAAAGAAAGGCTTTTAACGCAAATAAATTTGGCTAGTTCATCCCTATAAACCCACTTGTCAAATTTAAAAAGGACGGAAAAAGGGGAAGACGAATCTTGTGCACCCGAATCCGAACTACGTTGTTGAAATTGTAATTGAGTTTGCGTAGTGGAAATGCCAAGTTTCTCGGGATGTTTTGACGCCGTATGCCCGTTGAGCGTCCCATGCCCTCCGCCTCTTTTGAATGCGTAAGACGCATTACAATAGTTGCAACATGCTCGAAAATTATAATCATCGTCGGCATTAATTTTTCTTTTGGTGAAATGGATGGCGAAGGTATCGGATTGCGGCGCTCTTTCCGTAGGAGGTTGTCGTTGTCCCTGACCACCTCCCCTAGTAGCTCGGCTGCCCCTACCCCTCCTAGCAATAGCACTACCACTTTCAATTTCAACTTGTTCTTCTTCCTCATTTTGTTGAATATTTGGATTTCGATGATCAAAATCATCGTTGGGGGAGGAAGAATCAACATGTGACTTGCCTAAATTGCTTCTTCTTTGATTTGCAGCCATTTGTGTAAGATAAAATGAACTTTGGAAATGAAACGGAGCTTAAAAATGGATGAAAATGAAGAAAAGCACTAATTTCGTTAGAAAACTAACTAAAAATTGGACAATATTTAACTGAAAATTGGATGAGAGTGAGAGTATATGTGAATATTTGAGAGTAGAGGAGAAAGAGTAGAGAGAAATAATGTGAAAATAAAATGGAAGGAGGGAGGTGATATTTATAGTTAGTAAATTAGGCAAAAAAAAACATTTTTTTAAAAAAATTTTGACTGTCCCAAGTTAAAGTTATGACGAACATAACGGCTAGTTTGAAAAAGTAGCCGTTGGAACATGTTCTGGCGTTCTGCTCGGCCGAGCAACTCATATGACTCGGCCGAGCATGACCTTTATTGGAAATTAACACACTGGAATGACCTGCTCGGCCGAGCAACTCATATGACTCGGCCGAGCAACTCAAAAACCGGCGGTTAACCGTTTTTTCAGAAACACAAATCTTAACCGAACCGACCATTTACCGGTTTCGATTAGCCGGTTCCGGTTAACCGGCGTTGACCAATTTTGACCGATTGAAAACCGCCCGGTTGACCGATCCGGTTTATAAAATGGACACGTCTAGTACCCGCATGTTATTTCTTTCTTCGTTTAATTTTTGTTTCAAATTTCTGGTATGGTTACTGTTTTGTAAATGGGTCTTGAATATGTGAAATTTATGGTATGGTTATTGTTTTGTAAAAGGGGCCTTGGATATGTGAACTTTGGCTCCCCTATACCATTTCGACGCCGAGGCGGATGGCCTGGAACAGGTTTCGCTGACTGATCAAAGTGACGATATGCAGATTCTATGTGTTGCACCGACCTGCCTTCTCATGTACCCGCAGGTTATTTCTTTACATTATTTTCCAACATTTGTACAGAGGAAGAAGCTGCGGATTAGGGAATTTATAGTTATCAGTCTTTACATTCTCAAAATATAACTCATAGTTGTTCATTACATCATTTAACTGCCATTCATTACATCAGTTCACAAATGGCCAAAAGTGTAGTACTTACAATTACAAAAAGTGTGCACAATTTTACATCTCAAAAAGTGAAAACATTCACGGTATACCTCAAAAAGTGTCTTCACCACACCATATGTCTTCATTGATCTATGTAACCCATTTGTATCATCAACTCTTCAATATCATTTGTTTGTTGTTGTTGTAGCAGGTAGTCAATGCAGCCTCTCACCATTGCACTATTTATTTGTACATCACTAGGAAATAGTCCTTGCCTTTCTAGTGCAGCTTTACCCATATGAGGCACATAATAATTATTGCTCCCAAAAATCTTTATAATCTCTACCATGAAATTTTGTAATGACAAAAATACTTTATTCAAAGTACTTGCATCTAGTTCATAAAAAGCCTCATGCACTGCAACTAGTAGTTCATCAAGGGTATAAGAGGCTATTTCTGTTTGCAGCGATTGTATTGCCCTGAAAAACCCCAAGTATATACATTAAGTTCTGGAGAGTTAGGTGGTTGGCAAGCTAGGATAATGTTAAACCCTTCAGAGGAAGTTGCTGCCCTAAAATCTTGATCATCATCGCTAATATGTGGTCTTGCATTATCTTGTTGTATAGTGATATTCTTACTTGCAAAAGGTGGCCAAAGTTGTTTGATTGATGGTATGATTTTATTGATTAGGGTATTTTTGATCACTTCTTTGGTAATTGACTCAATAGATTTGGTCACTAGGGTTCCTCTTGGTCTATTTTTGCTATTCCTTTTTGCGGGCTCTTTGAAGGTAAAAGGGAAAATTCCAATCTTTCCATCAAATATAACCTCCCCATTACTCCCAAATAATGGCCTAGCCACTGCACACATAAACATTATTTTTGGAATGAAATTTTTTGACTTGCATGTTCTATATGGATCTCTTTCATTTGGTAGCATGTAATATCTCTCGCTAACTTGTGAGAGATTAAACCATTTTTCATCTATGTTCACATCGCAATGCATGTCCTTAAATGTAGTTGAATTGAGCAAGTTTTCATGCATTAACTTCGAAACTGAGAATCGTAACCTGTGAATTTTGTTTGCTTCACTGAGTTCCAGACGGATTGCATTTGTGTGACTTCTTATAACTGTGAATGTGGTGCCCAAATTTTTGTTGGATTCACGCGAGTTTGAAGACATCCGGTTTAATTTGAAAAACGGAGTCGCCACGCCATTTTGATTACCTCAAAACTTTGAAAAAAAGGTTTTTACTTGGGTTCGGAGGTTAAGTTACCCCTTGGGAAGAACGTTTGGCGTTCACCCAAAGTGCCTTGCCGGAGCAAGTCTCCCAAGATTTCAGTGATCGTGCTTGCTTGCGTGCTTTCTTGTGTGCATGTGTTTGAGAAAAAGGGGGGGAATGTCCCAAGTTGTCTTCCGGACGTACAAACCATTTGTTGGTTGTCGCTCGGGATTCCTTGGAATTTTATGTATTCGGGATTATGATCCCGTCCTCATCTTATGACTTGTGATCATCGCATTTTAACCTCGGGACCCTCGGGACTTGCGTGATCGAGAGAATGACTCTCTTTTGGTCAAAGATGAGGTTCTTTAGAAAAGGAGGGTCCTTAGCCCATCAATCCTACGCTTTAAGACGGTCGAGCTCGTATAGATGCTTCATACTCTTTCTTAAGCGATAATCGGAGATATAGGGTTCAAGGTGTCCCTTTCTAAAGAGATATGGAACCTTTGATGGAAGGAACGATGTAAAGATAGAATCTTTTACACCGGTCCATTCCTAGGTTGTTAATGGGGGAATGGGGGAAATGTATGTAAAAATGAATCTTTAATGAAAAGATGACATTTTTGGGTTGCAAATGATGCACTTAGTTTAAAGAAATGATCTTTATTGCAAATGATGCATAAAGATTTGATTTTTATGCAAATGATGCATTTTTGTTGAAGAAATTGGCATTCATTATGCAAATGATGCATAAAGATTGCATTTTGAAAAGCATATGATGCTAGTTTATGGTAAAGACATGGTCTTTAAAGCAAATGATGCTTGAATAAGGGGTTTTTGGATGCAAATGATGCATTTTGATTAAAAAAGATTTGATTTTCATATGCAAAGGATGCATGAAGATGACATTTTTATTTGAAAATGGGGGTTTTAGGTGCAAAGGATGCACCTTTATGGGAAAAGACTACATTTTTATGACAAATGATGTCTAATGCATGCAAAAGGGGAAGGGGAATATAAAGATAGGATCTTTAATCTACCAAGTCCCAAGCAATATAAAGACAATGCAATGAGCAAATTATAAAGCAATTAGGATGCAAAGGTAGGGCGTGCGAGGTTACCAATAGCTTCCTTCTTCTTTGGTCGGAGCTAGGAGGAGAGGTTGGTCTTGGATCTTCAAGGAGGAGGGAGGGAGCTTCTTGGCCTTCTTCTTCACCTTCTTGAGCTTCCAGCAGTATTCTTCACGTATTTGGAGTGTTTGTAGGTGACTTGCTATGGATTGTGTGTGTTGAAATGGGTAGAGGAGGGCTCTATTTATAGGCAGTCTGGATAAGGCTAATGAAGCCGTGCGGCTAGGGACAGCGAGCTAATGCAGCCGTGCGGCATTATCCATTGTGACTCAGCATTTCTAGAACCATGCAAGGTGGCAAATTCTAGAACCCTCTTCCTAATTAAGAAAAACGTGTTTCTTAATTAGGAAGGCTCCCTTCAGCCCTTAATTTAATTTGGGACTGTTCCAGAACATTTCCGGAACACTAGGAAGGTCCGGGAATTACCGAAACTTACCGAAATTGCCGGGAAATTTAACCGGAAGGCATGAGCCAGATTTGGGTACTTACAGAAGCCCCTCGGCAACGTCACTTGCAAGGCGAGTGGGGTTGTCGATAGAAAAGGATCCGATCTGGCGAATGCCGAGATGGATTGGGTGACCAAGGTGGTCGAGTGGCTGAACCTCTGGGAGGCTACCTACGTATCCCGGAGGAATCAAGCCAGGCCGTAGTTCGGAATTAGGATCTGCTGGGGAAGGAAGAAGAGAAACTGGTCTCTTGCTAGGGAAATAGAAGAGAAAATGACCTAGGAGGTCAAGCAATTGATCCTACTGGGGATATGCTAGGAGTGACCAAGGTGGTCGGATATCTGAACCTCTATGAGGGGCTGCTTTATCATTGAGGAGTGACAAAGAAACAGGGTGACCAAAGTGGTCGAATGGCTGGACCTTTTATAAAAGGCTACCTACGTATCCCGGAGGAATCAAGCCTTGATCGTAGTTCAAGCATCACTAGATAGTTAGGAACGATGTCTAGGATTCTTGAGATTTTGACAATTAATGGAGGCTATCACCTGATTGAAACTAGAGCTTACGTCACTGTCGAGTGGATAGAGGTAGCTAGAGTTTGGTGAACTTGAGCATACGTCTCAATCTCTTTCGAATCAGAGATATGGATTGCCAAAGCTAGAATGATTTAAGCATACGTCTCAATCTCTTTCGAATCAGAGATATGGGTTGCCAATGACTTGAGCATACGTCTCAATCTCTTTCGAATCAGAGATATGGGTTGCCAAAGCTTGAATGACTTAAGCATACGTCACTATTCGGGATAGAGGTAGCTTAAGTTGAGAGAAACTTGAGCGTACGTCACTATTCGGGATAGAGGTAGCTTAAGTTGATAGAAACTTGAGCGTACGTCACTATTCGGGATAGAGGTAGCTTAAGTTGATAGAAACTTAGCATACGTCACTATTCGGGATAGAGGTAGCTTAAGTTGAGAGAAACTTGAGCGTACGTCACTATTCGGGATAGAGGTAGCTTAAGTTGAGAGAAACTTGAGCGTACGTCACTATTCGGGATAGAGGTAGCTTAAGTTGATAGAAACTTGAGCTTACGTCACTATTCGGGATAGAGGTAGCTTAAGTTGATAGAAACTTAGCATACGTCACTATTCGGGATAGAGGTAGCTTAAGTTGAGAGAAACTTGACAATTCGGAGGTTGTCACCTAGTGTTATCCCGTTATAACGGAATTAACGGAGGCGACTGAGAAGAAGGCTTAATTGCTAAAGAGATAAGGGATATCTTCTGAAGAGGGTGTTATCTTGGTTAAAAGATAACGGAAATTACATGCCCAAGTGGAAGGTCCGGGTGGATTGTAATTTCTGCCGTAGCGAATGAAGCCGCCCGGCATGAGATGGAGAAAAAGGAGCCGTACGGCTAGAGACCTGTTTTTTCCAGATTATTTAAAATCAGATTTGAACGGGCCATTGGCATTACATTGCCGCCCAAGAACGCAGAGAGAGAGAGGAGAAGGGAGAGAAATTTTGAAATTCCTTCAATTCCCTTTGGCTCTACTGATTTGGAATGGATCCGGAGGGGAACCCAATGCCGAGGCAAGCTAGAAGGAACATCTCCGCGGCTGCGAGAAGGAGGAGGAAGGAGCTCGTTCGGACGGAGAGGAAGTATGACTTCCTTACGCCTCCATCGGAGCTCTATCCGGGGAGAAGGGAGCATAAATCAACGAACCCTCGATCGGTTGGGGTAAGCATTCTCATTTTGCTCAAATCCATCGATTTTGATTGAATTTTGAATGATTTAGGGCTTAACCCGAACTTAGGAATTTCCTAGGATTTTTCTAGGATTTTTGAATGATTTTGAGATGCATGAACAACCTATGAGGCTAAGAATATGCATGTGCAATTTATTTGATGAAAATTATGAGAATGACTCACTTTTTTCTCGCAAATGAAGTAAGAATGAGAATTGTCTAAATATGAGACGGAGTTCTTGCCTTGTGCTAGAACTAGGTCAAAATTCTGATTTTCAATGAGAAAACATGATTTTGGAAGATGAAAATGATTCATGCGTGCCATTTTTTGAAAGAATAATGCTTATGTGCAAAGAATTGTGAAAATTGTGATTTTGTGCTTTAGGAAAGTAATGAGACTTGACATGACGCGTTTCAAGTGATGAAAGACGCTTTTTGATGCAAATGATGCTAAAAAAAACTTTTGTGAATGCTTTTCTTTTGAAAACATGTGCACTTTCGTGAATATATGCATGCTTTTGAAAATGACGAATGATTGACACACTTCTTTTTGTGCTTGTCTACAGGAGAACAAGTCTAGAGGACCATCTGAGATAGCGGTCAGGCTTTGGCAGAGGATGCCGGATTTTGAGAAGAATGGGGTGAACCCCAAGAATTTGGTGAGGGCTACCGGTCTGGATGCGTTTGTAGAGGCCATCGGCACGGGGATTCACATCACGTCTAAGAGCAAGGGCTTGGTCCAGGCCCTATCTGAGTTTTGGTGGGATAGCACCCATAGCTTCCACACAGTGAGGAGAGGGCGCGGTGACTCCTGCCGATTTTACGGCGGTGCGGCTGCGGTTCACCGGGAGGCCCGTGACTTGGAGAGACCACATTACAGGTGAGGAGTTCCGAGCTTTGGTTGGATTTGAGCTGATTCCCGAGGGATTGGGTATGGAGACGCGGAACGTCGAGGTGGCGGTTTAGACTTGCATGCGAGAACTTTCTTTGCTAATGATGTGGCTTGCCAGCGGTAGCTAGAAGCATTCATATGGTTGATGCTATCGATCACTATCTTTGCTAATTCTGGGACGCTGGCCATGACTTGCCTCCTTGATTCTCTGGAGGATGTGGATGGGATAGGGACGGTCTCTTGGGGAGAGGTCGGATTGGCTGAGTTATACTTCTCATTGGACATGTACAGTCGAAACAAAGCTGCTTCTATGGACTGCTTCTCATTTGCCCTTGAGGTAGCCTCTCTTTCTCTTCTCTTTTCTCTTTTATTTGTCTTGAGACTTCTTATGAGAAAAATGACCTTTTTGATGTTTTTGAACATGCGGGCTGGTTTTGCGAGGTGATCGGGTTCTTTCCTTGGAACCGGCAGAGTGATATCACCATTTTCCCTGCGATGGTTATTTGGAGGAGATGTGAGGGATAGGTTCACGGGGAAGACCCGGATCACTTTCGACTACAAGATGGTGAAGCACATGTGCTCAACAAGGATGGACCGGATGGAGTGGACTTCTACCCCCTGGCGAGTATCCGGAGATTTTCTTTGGGAGATGCTATTGAGGTGACAAGGTAGAGGAGGTGGCTCACTGGGCTGAATTGCGACATCATATATCCTGGGACCGTTTCTCGAGGCGGCATGGTCATGTCCCTCCATTGGACACCATTACTCCACACGATCCTCCAGGCACGGATCTGCCGGCCCGAGGGACCTGGCAGCGGGCGGATGAGATTGAGAGGTACCAGGAGGTATAGGCTGCGGAGGAGTATTTTGACATGGGTACCCCCTACGCTGTGTTTGTGGAGCGGCGCTGAGGACGCCACAGAAGCGACGAAGCTGGCGGTCACTCGGGGATATGGGGAGGATGAGCCTGCGACCCGCCTATCCCTCCCCGCACACCTCTCATACGTCATACACGGAGTACCGAGGAGGATGAGGATTCCTGTCCACGACGCGAGGGAGCCCCAGTATACCACTGCCACTGATAGCACCGTGAGTATACTCTTAGGGTCTTATTCCTTTTTTAGCTTTCGCATTTTACGTTTTTTTTTTGCAATTTTCTAGATTTTTACGAGATTTTACGAGATTTTCTTTTATTTTCTCGGGTTCCGGCTCGCACCTATGACGGAGTTGGTCGGGCGAACGGGGGTTGGAAAGACGTGTGCCGATCCTTGGTCAAGAAGGCGCTGCGCTACTAAAGCGTCAACAAGCGTGCGAGCACGTGCGCAAAGGAGGCATATCGGGGGCGCAGCATCCTCTTCCTCGGCTTCGGAGTATTCATCCAGTGCCAGGCCTCAGGGGCGAGGTCCTAATGCTGATATCTTGGAGCAACTGGCGGAGTACGAGCACGACAACATCCCTCTTTCCGATGCGAGCGACCAGGAGGACGTGATGAGAGAGCCTAGCGTCTATGAGCTGAGTAGTGATGAGGAGGAAGAAGAATCGGAGGCCTAGGAGGTCTCTAGAGTAGATTTGGAACAAAACAAACAATGAACACTTTTTTATGCACAACTTGTTTATTTTTTGCTTTATTTTGACGCCGGTGGGGCGAAGACATTGTATTTACGCTTTATTTACTTTTCTAATTTATGCTTTTTCAATTTGCATATTATCTGAGCCTCGGGCGACTTTTGCTTGGAATTGGGGCTGGCTGGGCCAAAATAATATATAATGATATAAAACTGCTTGGGTGGCTTCTGGACATGTTTTTGTACAGGTTTTGGTTGAAAAAGTGGGGTGAAAACTCCCTTGGGCAGCAACTTTGGTTGCTGCAGATTTTTTTTTCTGCAGAGGGCTAATGTAGCCGTGCGGATAGGTCTCTGGGGCAAATGAAGCCGTGCAGCTCACGGTTACATGCAGGCTGGTTATTTTCTGAATAAAAGCAAGGCTTGGCCATTTCATTTCATTTTCACTCTAGACTTGTCCCAATTGTTCCCAGAGCACATTTTGGACCTAAAAGCACCATCTTTGATCACTTTTGCGATGGAGAGACCCGTTAGACTACAAAGGGGGAAGAGAGACCATTTTCTGTCCGGTCTTCAATATTGGGCGAGACATAACTTCCAAAATCACAAGGGGCTGATTGATTCTTCCTTCAAGATCAAGTCTTTATGGCATTTGAGGGATCTCCCGCCCGATTGGGACCTGTTGAGAGCCGCAGCAAAGTTCTGGGACGTCCGGAGACATGTTTACTGTTTTTCTTACAACGAAATCGTCCCAACGCACGAAGACTTCAGAGCCTTGATTGGGGGTCCCGAGACTGAGGCTATATCTATTCCGCTGATCGGAGACGTGCCGGTTGTGAATGTGGTGCCCAAATTTTGTGTTGGATTCACACGAGTTTGAAGACATCCGAGTTATTTGAAAAACGGAGTCGCCACGCCATTTTGATTACCTCAAAACTTTGAAAAAAAGGTTTTTACTTGGGTTCGGAGGTTAAGTTACCCCTTGGGAAGAACGTTTGGCGTTCACCCAAAGTGCCTTGCCGGAGCAAGTCTCCCAAGATTTCATTAATCGTGCTTGCTTGCGTGCTTTCTTTGTGTGCATGTGTTTGAGAGTAAAAGGGGGAAATGTCCCAAGTTATCTTCCGGACGTACAAACCATTTGTTGGTTGTCGCTCGGGATTCCTTGGAATTTATGTATTTGGGATTATGATCCCGTCCTCATCTTGTGACTTGTGATCATCGCATTTTAACCTCGGGACCCTCGGGACTTGCGTGATCGAGAGAATGACTCTCTTTGTGGTCAAAGATGAGGTTCTTTAGGAAGGAATGTCCTTAGCCCATCAATCCTACGCTTTAAGACGGTCGAGCTCGTATAGAGGCTTCATACTCATTCTTAAGCGATAATCAGAGATATAGGGTTCAAGGTTATTCTTTTCCTAAAGAAATCATGAACCTTTAATGGAAGGAACGATGCAAAGATGAGAACTTTTACACCGGTCCGTTCCAAAGTTTGGGGAAAGGGGGAATGCATGAAAAATGATTCTTTAATGAAAAGATGACATTTTTATGTTTGCAAATGATGCTTTTTGATTTAAAGAAAGGATCTTTATTGCAAATGATGCATAAAGATAGGATTTTTATGTAAATGATGCATTGAAAAAGGGGGTTTTGATGCAAAGGATGCATTTTTATTGAAAAAGATTTGATCTTTATATGCAAATGATGCGTAAAGATAACATTTTTATTGGAAAATAGGGGTTTTAGGTGCAAAGGATGCACCTTTATGAAAAAGACTACATTTTTATGACAAATGAGGTCTTAATGCATGCAAAGGGAAGGGAATGATAAAGAAATGATCTTTAATCTACCAAGTCCCAAGCAAGATAAAAGCAATATAAGAATGCAATGAGCAAGTATAGAGCAATTAGTATGCAAGGTTAGGGTGTGCGAGGTTACCAATCGTTTCCTTCGCTTCTTCGGACGGAGCTAGGAGGAGAGGTTCGTCTTGGGTCTTCAAGGAGGAGGGAGATGGCTTCTTGAGCTTCTTCTTCGCCTTCTTGAGCCTTCAAGGGTGTTCTTCACGTCTGATTGTGTTTGTGAGTGTATTGTATCTCTATTGTGTGTCTTGTTGTTGTTGTGTCTTGAAATGGGTAGAGGAGGCCTCTATTTATAGGTAATCTGGATAAGGCAAATGAAGCCGTGCGGCTGCAGGTCCTTTGCAAATGAGGCCGTGCGGTCTTATCCTGAATGACTCAGCATTCTAGAACCATGCAAGGTGGCATTATTCTAGAAGGCTCTTCCTAATTAAGAAAAACGTGTTTCTTAATTAGGAAGGATTCCCTTCAGCCCTAATTTAATTAAAAATAGTTCGGAATGCTCCGAGGAGCATTTGGGAAGAATGCAGGGAATTACCGGAAAACTTACCGAAAATGTCGGGAAAATTAACCGGAAGGCATGAGCCAGATTTGGGTACTTACAGAAGCCCCTCGGCAACGTCACTTGCAAGGCAAGTGGGGTTGTCGATAGAAAAGGATCCGATCTGGCGAATGCCGAGACGGATTGGGTGACCAAGGTGGTCGAGTGGTTGAACCTTTTGGAAGGCTACCTACGTATCCCGGAGGAATCAAGCCTTGATCGTAGTTCAAGCATCACTAGATAGTTAGGAACGATGTCTAGGATCCTTGAGATTTTGACAATTACTGGAGGCTGTCACCTGAAGAAGCTAGAGCTTATGGCGCTATCTCTTTTATGACGGAGATAGAGGTAACTTAAGTTGGGAAACTTGAGCGTACGTCACTATTCGCGGATAGAGGTAGCACAAGTTGGAATGACTTGGGCATACGTCACTATTCGCGGATAGAGGTAGCACAAGTTGGAATGACTTGGGCATACGTCACTATTCGCGGATAGAGGTAGCACAAGTTGGAATGACTTGGGCATACGTCACTATTCGCGGATAGAGGTAGCACAAGTTGGAATGACTTGGGCATACGTCACTATTCGCGGATAGAGGTAGCACAAGTTGGAATGAATTGGGCATACGTCACTATTCGCGGATAGAGGTAGCACAAGTTGGAATGACTTGGGCATACGTCACTATTCGCGGATAGAGGTAGCACAAGTTGGAATGACTTGGGCATACGTCACTATTCGCGGATAGAGGTAGCACAAGTTGGAATGAATTGGGCATACGTCACTATTCGCGGATAGAGGTTGCACTGAAGTTGGAATGACTTGGGCATACGTCACTATTCGCGGATAGAGGTAGCACAAGTTGGAATGACTTGGGCATACGTCACTATTCGCGGATAGAGGTAGCACAAGTTGGAATGACTTGGGCATACGTCACTATTTGCGGATAGAGGTAGCACAAGTTTAGAGTTTTGACAATTCGGAGGTTGTCACCTAGTTGAAACTAGAGCTTACGTCACTATCGAGGGGATAGAGGTAGCTAGAGTTTGGAAAACTTGAGCATACTTCTCAATCTCTTTCGAATCAGAGATATGGGTAGCTAAAGTTTGGAAAACTTGAGCATACTTCTCAATCTCTTTCGAATCAGAGATATGGGTAGCTAAAGTTTGGAAAACTTGAGCATACTTCTCAATCTCTTTCGAATCAGAGATATGGGTAGCTAAAGTTTAGAAAACTTGAGCATACTTCTCAATCTCTTTCGAATCAGAGATATGGGTAGCTAAAGTTTGGAAAACTTGAGCATACTTCTCAATCTCTTTCGAATCAGAGATATGGGTAGCTAAAGTTGGGAAAAACTTGAGCATACTTCACTATTCGTGATAGAGGTAGCTAAAGTTTGGATTTTGACAATCCGGAAACTGTCGCCTGGCGTTATCTCATTATAAAGGGAATAACGGAGGCGCTTTTTTGGAAGAAAATGTTAGCAATTGGCACGTTACTTGAGCTTAGGGGTGATTTTTTTTCTTGGAAACATGGTAGGGGCCCAGTGCGGATGTACATATGGAATGTGTTTGAAAATTGTTTAAGACGGGTTTCAAGCGGTGGGGTCGTATCCCTTGGGTGCGGACCGAAGCTAGCTGTTATTCTTTGAGATGTTGTCATCGTGGGCTAGAATTCCTTCTTGGGTGAGGCTGGGTTTAAACCTCGGGTCTTGATTAAGGTCCTTTTCTTAAACTACGGCGCTTGAAGGCGATGCGACGAGGCTTTTATAACCAAAGCGGATGTTGAAGTGACCAAACCTCTCTTCTAGGGATGGATGTGACTCATCGGAGCCCTGGTGCGAGGAAAAACTTTACAAAGCCCCATGTCTTACTAAAGCAAGGAAATATCCTTTCATTTGGCAAAGCCCGGTTGAATGAGCTGAGTAGGCGAAGTGACTTGGCGAAAGCCCGGTCACAGTGACCTAGCAAAAATCCAAATCGATTGAGTACTGCGAACGTGATCCTGGGGTTAATCGACCAAGGCGAATCCATCTAGGGACCTAGTGAAGAACTCGATGCGACCCCAAAAATGGCTAAAGAAGCCCTAGTTTAAAGGAATGGCTTGGCAAAGACCCAACTTTGAAGAGTTCCAAGGCGGCCACAATGCGAATTGTAGCGAGAAGAGGAAAACCTATCCCTTTTTTTTTTTTTTTTTTTAGTCAATCAGTCAACCTTAAGAAGATGTGAAAGAAAAGATTTTAGAAATGTATACATGCAGGGGCATATCTTTTCGAAAGGTGGGAATAAATCCCGATTTTGTGTTATTTTGATGGCCTTATTCGATGTAGGCACAAAAACTCGCTTTGGGTTTGACTCTTTTGAGAGAGTATAAGCGTAGAAAGGTTGGTAAAAGTGTATGGAAGCCCCTGCTGACAGAAAATCAGTGTTTAGCACTATTTTTCCTAAGATGTAGAAAAGGAAGACTTGTCAAGACATCTGAAAACTTGTTTTATTTACAATGATCACAAGATTGCTTAAAAACCCTTTGTTAATGTTCGGGTTATTCAACCACTAATCTCGATATGAAAAAACATTCTTATTAATCATGAGGAGAAAGTCAACCAGTGTCGTGGATCAAGGTTAGCTGGTGTGAAAGAAAGGTTTGTGTATAGGGAGGTTATTGATGAGATCGGGTTTTCTGGAATCTGACTGTGTCTTATGGGAGAGGTCATTTGATGAGACCGGGTTTTCAGGAATTTGGATATGTTTATGACCGGACCATTTCTGGTTGCCTACGTTCCCCTCGTTGTGAGGAGCTCAGGTCGCCATAGTTCGGCCTTGGCCGTACTGTGTTTGGGGGAATGGGATTTGTGGTTCCTTTTAGTGAAAAGGCTCGGATGAAAAGATTGGATGGTGAGGCTTGGGCCTCGGGATGATTCCTTGACCAAGTCATTTTTGGACGGCTGCTTCAATTGCTTCCTCTTTCATTGGGGGAGAAAGGATCTACAGGCTTATGAAATGCTTCTGACTTTGTTTCGACCGCCCGATCGACAACTTTCATTCTCTGAGCTTTGATCTTGCCTTTCCGTCAAGCTTTTTAATGGGCGGTGCTGGGTCCTTGGCCTCTTTTTTTTTTTTTATGTGCAACCCCTTTTTTTTTTTTTTTTTTTTTTTTGCCTAGGCTGTCCTTTTTGGGATTTTCGGCCTAGTGGGCATTACTCTTTTTTTTTTTTTTTGCACTAAGATTTTTTTTTTTTTTATATATGTGCAACCCTGTTTTTTGCCTAGACTGCCCTTTTTTTGGGATTTTCAGCCTAGCTGGGTATTACTCTTTTTGCACTACACATTTTTTTTATTTTCTAAAGTACTCGAGGACCAAGGCAAGCCCCTGCTTGAACATTCTTGGCAAGCTCTTAGGTTGTTGTTGACATGGGGTCAATCATTCGAAGCTGAGTGGCCTTTTGTTGTCCCTTGATGTTGCCGCCGTCGTTGACTTGATCAAGATGAAGGTGGGGGCATGATTGGGAAAGTGTATGGTTTAATGAAGGCCTTTTTGTGAAGTAAATAAAGTGTATGGCTTGATGGAGGACTTTTGTGGGGTAAGGAAGGTGTATAAGGAGAGCATTGGTTGACTTTCTCACACCGATTAATCAGAACGTGAATTATTTCGAGAGATTACTTGTTGAGCAATACAAGTGATCATATAAAATAAAACCATTTCATTAAATGTAATGTAGGTGTGCAAATAATGTCTTAAGTCTAGCAAGAAAAGAAGAAGACTCTTTTATAGAAAATTGAAGATTAAATACAATGTCCGTAGAGGACTTGATTGAAAGAGAAAAGTACTAGAACCTACGAAGGTTGGTGAGAGACTATTTTTCTTTTTTTTTTTTTTCTAATCTTGCTTAAGGATAGGTAGACCCTAGTCTAGCTACTCTTATTTGTCGGACTACATTTCTACCCGTGGCATTGGAAGTAAATTCTTGATGCTCTTTGATCCGAACCTTGGTCATTGACTTGGTCACCATTACGAGCAGTGCGTCGGTTTTGGTCCATTGGGGCGCTCGAAGCTTGCACTGCTCCGATTAACCCTTGGACCGCTCTCTTCAAGGCTATACGGTTGTCGGTTGTGTGGCCATAATGACTATGGAAGGTGCAATGCTCATTCATGTCGAGGAGTGTATTTGAGCTCTTTGGATGGTAGTCTCTAAGGGAGCTCCGGGAGGCCTAGCTTTACTAAAGCCTTGAAGATTAAGCCCATGGGTATCCCAAAATCATCAAAATGTTCTCGTTGTCTCGGAGGACCACTATTTATTGGTACCTTCTTGATGTCGTCCATTGTACACAATGCCTTCTTTCCTTTACCGAGATGTTGCGGCCGTGTTGGAAGGGTAAGGTCTATAGCGGCGAGACATTTTCAAACCGAAGTGCTTCCCGTGCACGAACCCTTTTTATGTAATCATCAATGTAAGCGTCAAGATTCGACTCCTTTGTGTCAGATGCGCGAGATTGGTAGGGTGAGATGGCTTGAGTCGAGCGATTGTCGACACTTTCGCTGCTAGGCTTTTCCTGTATTTTCTTAATTGGCTCTACCAATATTCCTTCGAACGAGTCAATAGGAGCATTAAGACCACACGACCCCGCCACAAGATTGGCATCAGCAAATGAAACCACAGTAGGAAGTACCCTGGTGGGAGAGATGACGATCGAGCATTCAAAGCGTGACCGTGACCGTAACCTTCCTTGTAAGTCAAACTTGAAGCATAAGAATACGAACCAAAGGATCGGGATTGGTGAGACTCATAAGGGGCCTCATAGGGTCTGACAGTTGTCGAAGACGGGGATATATGGCTCGTAATAGTTGAATACCAGGGAGTACTGAGCGCTGATCCAAATGACTGCTGAAGATATGAGGTTCGAGGCACCATAAAAGTAGGACTGAACGTGTCTTGACCACACTGAGGGACGTGACTAGAAGAACAATGTGTATACTGTACTTGGTGAGCAGAAGCAACTTGCGTAACAGCTGAGTGCAGAATTGGATGAGGAGCATTTGACCTTGTCTGACTTCCTAACTGGAGGAGAGGGGTAGAGCTTGGAGCCTGAGGAGCGAACTGATCCAAATTGGTTTGCGGGGTCATGTCAAACTGTCGGGCTTGGGAAGCTGCAAACTGACCCATTCCAAGATGATGACCTAAACCTGACTGGGGCTGTGAAGCGGTAAACTGACCCATTCCAAGATGATGACCTGAACCTGACTGGGGCTGAGAAATCGGGGTAGCTGTAGCATTTGCTCTCTGTTGGTGGTGAACAAAGCTGGGTCTTATCTGAGGAGGTGAGGGCATCGGGACCCTGATGGCTTGGGACATTGGAAAGGACTGCAAAGGGGTAGTCCTTGGCAAGGGATCATATGTGGATGGAGGAGGGCATTGGTTATAGGATAGAGGAGCTGAAATTGCTGCATCTGGAGTTTCATCTTCTACCAGGGAACCATTGGCTTCGACCACTATCTGAACTCTATGGCTACGGAGCGCATCAATGATCATGGCTTGTTGTTCCTCATGGACCTTATGACTCTTTTCCAGGGCTAAGGCTAGCTCTTCTTCCCTAGTCATCTGATTACTCATCCCACTGCTGTTTTCAGTCAAATCGGCCATTCTGACTCTCTGAACTGACAAAACTGAGGATTCTGGCGAACTGTCTGAGAATTTTGCGCTAACAAGTTGCTGACCCGGTATTCTCGTCCACTTCTTTCTCGCTGCGGGAAAGGGATAGGTAAGGTTTAGACTAGGGGTAGGCAAGATTTAGACTCGGGGTAAGCAAGGTTTAGACTCAGAGATGGGTGAGGTTTAGACTCGAAGGTGGATAAGGTTTAGACTCGAAGGTGGATAAGGTTTAGACTCGGGGTAAGCAAGGTTTAGACTCGGAGATGGGTGAGGTTTAGACTCGGGGGCAAGTGTTTAGGCTGAAAGCTCAAGTAACATGCACTTATCGCTTAACTTTTGCTTAAAACACATTTTCTCCTAATCCTAATTGATCGGAAAAGATGAGACCTTGAAAAGACAAGATCGAAAATCGGAGATCGGACCGAAAAGGTCTCGATTAGGGATTTGACCATGAAAGGTCGGGATAGGAAAATAGGAAATCGGACCGAGGAGGTCTCGATTAGGGATTTGACCATGAAAGGTCAGGATAGGAAAATAGGAAATTGGACCGAGGAGGTCTCGATTAGGGGTTTGACCATGAAAGGTCAAGATGGAAAATCGGAAATCGGACCGAGGAGGTCTTGATTAGGGATATCAGAGGTAGGACCATGCAATTATGATTACATTAATTGTTCAGGTTTACTTAAAGTCATGTCTTTTATTAATTTCTATTTGGTTGGAAAAGGGGGTTTGCCCTTCTTTTTCGCAACTACTCTAGATCCTGGATCAGTGGGTTCCGTCACTACGTCTATAAGCCCCTCGTATTCCACCTGTATTTCGACCTCCCAGGGTGGACAGCCCCGGGCGAGGGTCCTATAGGGCACGCGGATCCCACCGACCGAGAGTAAAGAACGCTCCTAACGGGTCTAGCGGGTCATAGGAACTTTCAACGCACGAGCGATGCGGATTATGGTCAAGGCAATACCGGGAAAGTCTCGTCTCTCTGCCTTAACGGAGTTTTGGCAGAGTTTTGCTTGAGCGAATGACGTTTTGACTTTCGGTAATGTCCGAGAATATAATAGGCATAGGTCGGGCGGCAAAAGCCGGATGACACAGTGTCACATTGAACTTCGTTGCATACGCCGGGCGTGAGTTGGAATCGAAGTCAATGCCGGGTCAAGATCTTGCCAATTTTTCCTTGTCGGAATTTTAGCAGAGCTTCGCTTGAGCGAAAGATCTTTTGTTTTGTTGGCAAAGACTCGGTCTTGACTCTTACGCATTTCGTGCAGGTCAAGGTCAATAGTCAATGTCGGAGTTGAGATCTCGCCAATTTTTCCTTGTTGGAATTTTGGTAGAGTTCTTCTTCCGTTATGAACTAAGGCTTGACCTTTACGAGGGTATGCAACTGGGCTATATGACACGGACTAGACCAAAAACCAACCAAAAGTCACGGTTTTTTGAAACGTGTGACACGGACTGTGCATTGGTCGACACTGGCTGCCATGGGGAGGTTGGGATGATTCCGTGCGCGCCCGGGAGCATCGTAAGGCTGTCCGTGACTGCAGCTGGAACCACCCTCGGGTTTGAAGGACGTGCGTGCAAAGTGTACAGGATATATCAGGTGCGCGTAGTGTGCGGTCTCCTAAAAATGTTCCTTTTTGAGTTAAAACAGAGATTTTCATAAATGTGTTTTAAAGGAATGATTTTCGGGACGGGGAAGAATGCAACACATAAGCACGTAAATTTTCTGGGAGCCCTGATCCGTCATGGAGCTGAGTAGCCCCAAGCTGCTAGGACTTCCAGATTAACCATGATTTTTTTCTGGTGGAATTGCCACTGAGGTCGCCCGGTCAGAATCCAAGGAGGATTGAGCCGTACGACTGCATGGATCAATTTTCCAGGTTCCACTCCTTTTGCTATTTTTTCGGGTTGTTTCCCGTTCAAAGTATGCACAGATTCCAAGATGCAAATGATGCAATGCATGGTAAAGAAAGCAAGCATGATTAATGAAATCGGCGATGGGAGTCTAACCCGCTCAAAGGGAAAAGCTTTCTTTTATTTTTTCAAAATTTTTTTTTCGAAAAGGGATAATGGTACGTGGATTGTTAAACCACCGGTTATCCCAACTCCCACGTCAGGGAGTGTACAGGAAGGGCAAGTGGTTTCCACCTATATACCAAGTATCGATTTTAGTTTGTTTTGAAAATAGAAGCTTTTCTCCTTTGGGATATCCCCAGCGGAGTCGCCAAACTGTGAATGTGGTGCCCAAATTTTGTGTTGGATTCACACGAGTTTGAAGACATCCGAGTTATTTGAAAAACGGAGTCGCCACGCCATTTTGATTACCTCAAAACTTTGAAAAAAAGGTTTTTACTTGGGTTCGGAGGTTAAGTTACCCCTTGGGAAGAACGTTTGGTGTTCACCCAAAGTGCCTTGCCGGAGCAAGTCTCCCAAGATTTCATTAATCGTGCTTGCTTGCGTGCTTTCTTTGTGTGCATGTGTTTGAGAGTAAAAGGGGGAAATGTCCCAAGTTATCTTCCGGACGTACAAACCATTTGTTGGTTGTCGCTCGGGATTCCTTGGAATTTATGTATTTGGGATTATGATCCCGTCCTCATCTTGTGACTTGTGATCATCGCATTTTAACCTCGGGACCCTCGGGACTTGCGTGATCGAGAGAATGACTCTCTTTGTGGTCAAAGATGAGGTTCTTTAGGAAGGAATGTCCTTAGCCCATCAATCCTACGCTTTAAGACGGTCGAGCTCGTATAGAGGCTTCATACTCATTCTTAAGCGATAATCGGAGATATAGGGTTCAAGGTTATTCTTTTCCTAAAGAAATCATGAACCTTTAATGGAAGGAACGATGCAAAGATGAGAACTTTTACACCGGTCCGTTCCAAAGTTTGGGGAAAGGGGGAATGCATGAAAAATGATTCTTTAATGAAAAGATGACATTTTTATGTTTGCAAATGATGCTTTTTGATTTAAAGAAAGGATCTTTATTGCAAATGATGCATAAAGATAGGATTTTTATGTAAATGATGCATTGAAAAAGGGGGTTTTGATGCAAAGGATGCATTTTTATTGAAAAAGATTTGATCTTTATATGCAAATGATGCGTAAAGATAACATTTTTATTGGAAAATAGGGGTTTTAGGTGCAAAGGATGCACCTTTATGAAAAAGACTACATTTTTATGACAAATGAGGTCTTAATGCATGCAAAGGGGAAGGGGAATGATAAAGAAATGATCTTTAATCTACCAAGTCCCAAGCAAGATAAAAGCAATATAAGAATGCAATGAGCAAGTATAGAGCAATTAGGATGCAAGGTTAGGGTGTGCGAGGTTACCAATCGTTTCCTTCGCTTCTTCGGATGGAGCTAGGAGGAGAGGTTCGTCTTGGGTCTTCAAGGAGGAGGGAGATGGCTTCTTGAGCTTCTTCTTCGCCTTCTTGAGCCTTCAAGGGTGTTCTTCACGTCTGATTGTGTTTGTGAGTGTATTGTATCTCTATTGTGTGTCTTGTTGTTTTTGTGTCTTGAAATGGGTAGAGGAGGCCTCTATTTATAGGTAATCTGGATAAGGCAAATGAAGCCGTGCGGCTGCAGGTCCTTTGCAAATGAGGCCGTGCGGTCTTATCCTGAATGACTCAGCATTCTAGAACCATGCAAGGTGGCATTATTCTAGAAGGCTCTTCCTAATTAAGAAAAACGTGTTTCTTAATTAGGAAGGATTCCCTTCAGCCCTAATTTAATTAAAAACAGTTCCGGAATGCTCCCGGAACGCTGGGAAGGTCTGAGGAATTACCGGAAAACTTACCGAAAATGTCGGGAAAATTAACCGGAAGGCATGAGCCAGATTTGGGTACTTACACCGGTGGCGGTAAAGCTTGCATCTTTTCTGCAGATTCCTCTGGGAGAGGCTGAGGAGATGATGGTAGCTTCGGACAGGATTGACCTTTCCGAGATCCCGGGCAGGTTTGGATCTCCAGCTATGGCTGCTACCGTGATGGCTATGGACGCATTTATCCTTTGCGTCTTTTCTGTTCTGTTTACTGCTGAGTCCGTGGGGATTTGTCACGGTGGTCTCCTGGACATGGTCAGAGACTGCAGGGCTGGGAAGGATATCGTCCCACTGGTTTTGGGGGAGACTTTGCATGGGATCGACAGGATGGCTCGGGGAGAGCATTTCATGAGGTCCGGGAGTCCGGCTATGTTGACTTTGTGGCTGCCGGAGAGGCTCGGGGCTTTGCACGGGGCTTTGCCGACTCAGTGCCCTTGGGTGATTTCTCGGAGAGGTGCACCTAGGCGGCGGGAACAGGGTAGCTGGGAGCGATGATGGCTAGGCTATCCACTTCGGACATCCGTTGGTGGATACCACACTTGGAGGTTGCGGACCAGAGGATATTTCAGAGTCTTATGTTGTGAGGGTTCCAGGATTCTGCTGGTCATCCTTCTACATACCCTGCTTGGTATCCAGGCGGTTTGGGGCTTTACAGAGCCTTTGAGTGACTGGGAGGACATCCGGACCATGGAGGTGATGTCTCTAGACATGAGGGATCCAAACCGGCTTCACTTTTTTCTCGAGGGCTTGGACATACACCGCTTTCCCACCCGGGGCTATCTTTAGGAGCGGGAAGAGCACGATCTTGACCACCGTCTACTTGGATCGGTACGAGAGGGAGATGGGAGCGACTCGGAGTTATCTTGGAGGATAGACGCCGAGTTTTATTGGGGGCGACCACGACTCGAGTAGGACTCTCGAGGAGACCGAGGCTAAGGCGAGTTGCCATAACCAATCGGGTGACTTGGTCGGGGACATGGAGGCTCGGTACAAGAGGTTGTCCGAGGTTGCTCATTTGACCGAGTCTCGAGGGAGGAGATACGGACTCGTGCTCATAGAGAAAGCGCTTATTGACACGGGGTTGGTAGAGGCTCCAGTGAGGATACCGAGAGGTCGGGATGAGGGATACCGACATTATTGAGAAGAAAAGGAAGAAGACTCGACGAGGCCGAGGAAAAGGGAAGAAGACCGAAGAAGACTTAGCGAATGACGACGACAAGTCTTTTCTCAAGATCCTCTTATTGCCATTTGCAAACACATTAGTTTATTTAGGCATTTTATTGTATTTTAGATCTTTTTAGCGAGGTTAGCGAGTCAAGAGGTAGACGTGCTTGAACTCATCAAGAAATTTTTGACTTGTAATGAACAAGAAATATTATTTTAGAAATTAATCAAGACATGTTTCATGGAAATTCAAATGTCTTATTACTTGGGACCCGTTTTATGAAAACCGAAATACCCTTTTATTTATTGCTAAGGACGCACTTTATGAAAGCTTTATTGCCCTTTTTTATTGTTTAGACCGAACCATATATGGCCGCCTACGTTCCCCTTTTACAAGAAAGGCTAAGGGGCTCGGGTCTTCGTAGTTCATTACGGTGAACTAACAAAACTAAGTCTCTTTTTTTTTTTTACGTGCAACCCCGTTTTTGCCTAGACCGCCCTTTTTGGGGTTTTCGGCCTAGCCGGGTATTACTCTTTTGCACTAAGATTTTTTTCTTATATATATATATATTTTTTATTTTTTTTTTCGTGCAACCCTGTTTTTGCCTAGACCGCCCTTTTTGGGGTTTTTCAAATTTAGGCGGGTATTACTCCTTTTGCACTAAGATTTTTTTTTTTTTTTTTTTTTTATTATTAGACATAGTATCTTCGGAGTTTATCACCGTTATTTGGGTGGACAAAGGGATTGCCATCCAAGTGCGCAAGCTTCATTGCTCCTCCCGACGGTATCTTACGCACTACATAAGGGCCGATCCAAACGGGTTCCCATTTTCCCGGGGTTGTCTCTGGTAGGGGGCTTTACTTTCAAAGCACTAAGTCACCCTCTTTGATGTTTCGGCTTTGACTTTCTTATCAAACGCTACGGCCATTCACCTGCGGTAGGCTCGGGTGTGCTCCATGGCTTTGAGCCTTCTTTCATCGAGCAAGGCCAATTCATCATGCCGGCTTCGTAGCCATTCTACTTCGTTGACACTGTTTTCGGGAGGACCCTTAATGACGGGATTTCCAACTCCATGGTAACACTTGCTTCCATCCCGTAAGTTAGGGCAAAAGGAGTTTCTCCTGTGGCCGTTCGACAGACGTTACGTAGCCCCGAGTGCTAGGTGCGGCTTTTCGGGCCAATCACGACCACGGGTGGCCATTTTCCGGATGATCCGCTCGAGTGTCTTATTAGCGGCTTCCACAGCTCCATTGGTCCGAGGTGCATACGGGGACGACTTGTGGCGAGTAACTACGAATTACGACGGCGGTCTATCGCGGCCTCCTTCGAAGTGCGACCCATTATCGAAATGATCTCGTTGGGCACCCCATATCTGCACATTATGTTTTCTTTGATGAACTGGGCCACTTTTACGGAAGTGAGGACCTTGTAGGACTTGGCCTCTACCCACTTGGTGAAGTAGTCGATGGCTACCAACACGAACTCGTGTCCATTGCTTCTGTCGGGGCTATTTTCCCTATCACGTCAATGCCCCAAGTTGCAAACGGCCAAGGAGTCGTCATGCGGTCTAGTCATGAGGTGGGAGATGGTTGAGGTTGGCAAACCGCCGGCACTTGTCGCGAGTTCGGACGTGCTTTGGGCCGATCTGTCTCCATGGAGATCCGGTAGTAACCCATTCGAGGATCACTTGCATCGGGGCTCGCATTCATGTGAGGACCGCAAGGACCATTGTGGACTTCGGTCATCAACTCTACGGCTCTTTCTTGAGTGACACATAAGAGGAGTGGTCCTTGATAGCGTTTCTTGTACGGGTTGCCTCCTAGGATGACATAATGGGAGGCCAACCTTTTCGGGGCTCGCAAGCTTTTGGCTCGACTCCTTCTTTTGGTCTACCTTCTTCGTCTCACGAAAGCCGACTCTCCGTCTTTGAGGAATTGGTAAATACGATTGTACCAAGGTTCCTTTATAGGCTCGGGTCCCGAGGTCCACTTCACAACGGAAAGGTGGGGCTTCTCTTCTACCCACTCTGAAGGGCTTTATGGCTTTTCCCTCGGGGATCTCTACCAATGAGGCTAGAGTAGCTAGGGCATCTGCGAATCTATTCTTTTCCCTCGGCAAGTAGTGGAAAGTCACTTCTACGAAGCTGTCCGATCCAACTCCTCCATATGGGCATGATACCGTTGTAGATTAGGGTCCACAGTCTTCCACTTGTTGGAGACTTGGTTGATGATCGGGGCCGAGTCTCAGTAAACTTCGAGCTCCTTGACATTTCTTTCTAAGGCGGCCTCCAAACCGGCAATGCGGGCTTCATACTCGGCGACATTGTTCGTGGCGGGAAAGTTCAACTTGAGGGCTATGGGGGTATGCTCATCTTTCGGATCGACCAATAGCATTCCTACACCATTTCCTCTTTTGTTAGCGGCTCAGTCAAAGAACAATTGCCATCTATTCTCGAGCTCAACCGCAAAGATCCCTTCATGCAGGAATTGGGGTTCGAGGCCCTCTGTCTTCATTGCGGGAAGTTCGCCGGGTGATCGACAATGCTTGACCCTTGATGGCCTTTACGGTCACATAGTTGATGTCGTATTACGCCAGAAGAAGGACCACTTCGCTAAACGCATTGAGAGGGAAGGCTTGTCGAAGATGTACTTGATGGGGTCCATTTTCGAGACCAAATTCACGGGGTGGGCTTGCATATAATGCTTCAATTTGCCGACTACCCGGACCGATCTGCACGAGTCTTTTCACATCTTTGAGTAATTGAGCTCACTCCCTGTAGCTTGGTGACAAAGTAAATGGCGTTTTCTACAGAGAGTCTTTCTTTTCTGAGCAAGCATAGCCCCATTGCCGTGTACGTGACGGTGAGATAGAGCGAAGAGGCTTACGTCTATGTGGGGGGCATAGTAGGGGATGTACTAAGTATGCCTTGATCTGGTCAAAGGCATCTTGGCATTCTTCGGTCCATTACGTGTCCACATTCTTCTTCATGAGCTTGAAGATGGGCTCGCACATAGTGGTCAGCTGATTGACGAAACGGCGATGTCTTGCAATTTACCCATGAAGCTCTTGACTTACATGCAGGTTTGAGGTGGCCTCATATCCATGATGGCTTTGATCTTTCGGGGTCAACTTCTATACCTCGCTACGTGACCATATACCCAAGCACTTTTCCCCTTGTCACTCAGAAGGTGCATTTGGCGGGGTTTAGTCTCATGGAATCTTTGTCTCAACCTCTCGAAAAGAATTTTCGTAGGTCAACAAAGTCTTTGCCCACCCTCTCCTTTGGAGTGGATTATCATATCATCTACGTAGACCTCAATCTCCTTGTGGATCATGTCATGAAAATGCGCGGTCGCTGCCCTTTGGTAAGTAGCCCGGCATTCTTGAGCCGAATGGCATTCTTGTATAACAGTAGGTTCCCATGGTGTGGTGAAGGCTGTCTTTTCTTGGTCTTCCTCGGCCATCTTGATGCGGTTGTAGCACGCAAAACCATCAACAAAGGATTTGACTTCGTAGTTGGCGGTGGAGTCCACCGGGATGTCTATGTTTGGCGAGAGGGTAGTCGTCTTTGGGGCTGGCCTTGTTCGGATCTCGGAAATCCACACGGCGGCGCACCTTCCCATTGGCCTTGGTTACGGTCACGATGTTGGACAACCATGTCGGGTATTCAATGACTACGATGAACCCTACCCGCAGTAGCTTCTCAATTTCTTCTTTGACTGTAGAGACCATTCCGGCTTAATCTTTCTCGGTTTACGCTTTGCGGCTTAGCATACGGTGCTAGAGGGATTACGTGTTCTACTATCGAGCTGTCTAGCCCCGGCATATCCTTGTATGACCATGCAAACACGTCGACGTATTCTACGAGCGGCTCGATCAATCTGTCCCTTTCAACCCCACGGAAGAAGCTTCCAATCTGTGTCTCTTTAGGTTCCTCAATAGTACCCAAGTTCACACTTATCAAAACCTCCTCGGCGGCTTGGGCCCGGTTTTCCTCTTTTACGAAACACCTTAAAGATTTCTTTAATGTATTGTTCGTTTAGTGTGTTTGCATCTTGTTCAAATGATTCATTATTAACTATTGTTAAGTTTTGAGTTAATTTATCATTTGTTAAGTTGTCAATAAGAGAATAATCAGAAAGATTTGTCATTTCATTCAAAATAAGGGGAAAGATGACATCGATTACATTTTCATAATCTTCAGGCGTGAGGCCTTCGGATGACTACGAGGGCTGGAATTCAAAGATTCCTGACTCGGCGAATAGACGCTGCGACTCTGGACCCTACGCTACTTATTGACTCGAGGGGACTTGACGAGGTTGGGCCAGGGATCTCACTCCTTCTTCTTTGTTGCCACTGGGGAGTAGCGGTCTTGCCGGCGTTCTTGAGAAAGTTGGAGACTTCGAGCGATCAAAAGCTTGCCGGAAATCATTGACGGGCGGTGCGTGGAAAGATGGTGAGGGAACTAAAGTAACTTGTTGCAATCTTTCGGCTAGCTCTTAGTAGCGGCTGGACTCATTATTTGAAGTGTCTGGCTCATTTTGTCGGCCTTAGCTGGCGATAGGTCATCTTTTCCTTGCCAATCTTTGATACCACCACCTTGTCGGTATAGCCAATAGGAGGGTTGGCTTGAATGATCTTGATAAAGTCTTCTTCGGGAGAGACTTTGATCCTTCCACTGATTGGCCAAATACTCTATAGGCTTTACGTATTCGTCTTCTAGATCTGCTAGCTTTTTGTTGAATCTTACAATGGCAACAAACTCGAGAATTTTCTACTTCAAGAGGATCAGCGATCATAGGGATATCGAAATTTGGGTGTGCTTGGGGTGACGGGTTCCTTGACGGGTTCCTTGGCATAAGCGACATAGTAGTCGAACTTGCCCGAAGGCTCTCCCAAAGTTCCTACGTTCTTGTCCCCGGCTTCGTATCTTTCCTTAAGCCTGGTTTGTGTGGACTTTCTCTTCTTCTTCTTCTTCCTTGAAGGAGCGTCCTCATTGATCCATTCTTGATACTCATACTCTAGCGGTCTTCACAATCACATACATCATACCGAGATGTGAGGCTTGGGTTGGCCAGGATAGCCCCTCCAAGCTGCTTGGTCATTACCGTTGTGGATTACCATGTTGGCCATTTTGACACCGAAAAGGCGACAAAGCGAGGATTACAGCGGCTGTAGAGGATTACGTGCTAACAAGTCACGACCCGGTGTTCTCACCCACTTCTTTCTCATTGCGGGAAAGGGATAGGAAAGGTTTAGACTCGGGGTAGGTGTTTAGGTGAAGGCTCGGGCAATATGCAAATTAGAATCTTCAAGTTTACTTAAAACAGTGTCTTTTATTAATATCTATTTGGTTGGAAAAGGGATTATGCCCTTCTTTTTTTCACAACTACTCTAGATCCTGGATCAGTGGGTTCCGTCACTACGTCTATAAGCCCGTCGTATTCCACCTGTATTTCGACCTCCCGGGGTGGACAGCCCCGGGCGAGGGTCCTATAGGGCACGCGGATCCCACCGGCCCAGTAAAGAACGCTCCTATCGGGTCTAGCGGGTCATAGGACCTTTCAACGCACGAGCGATGCGGATTATAGTCAAGGCAATACGGGAAAGTCTCGTCTCTGCCTTGACGGATCTTTGGCGAGTTTCGCTTGAGCGAATGACGGTTTTGACTTTCGGTAATGTCCGAGAGAATAATAGGCATGGGTCGGGCGGTAAAAAGCCGGATGACATGGTGTCACATTGAACTTCGTTGCATACACGGTGCGTGGGTCGGAATCGAAGTCAATGCCGGTCAAGATCTTGCCAATTTTTCCTTGTCGGAATTTTGGCAGAGCTTCGCTTGAGCGAAAGATCTTTTGATTTTTGGCAAAGACTCGGTCTTGACTCTTGCGCATTCTGTGCGGGTCAATAGTCAATGTCGGAGTCAAGATCCCACCGATTTTTCCTTGTCGGAATTTCGGCAGAATTTCGCTTGAGCGAAAATCTTGGCTTCCGTTATGAGCTAAGGCTTGACCTTTACGTGGGTATGCAACTGGGCTATATGACACGGACTAGACCAAAAACCAACCAAAAGTCACGGTTTTTTGAAACGTGTGACACGGTGTGCATTGGTCGACAAGGCTGCCGTGGGGAGGTTGGGATGATTCCGTGCGCGCCCGGGAGCATCGTAAGGCTGTCCGTGACTGCAGCTGGAACCACCCTCGGGTTTGAAGGACGTGCGTGCAAAAGTGTACAGGATATATCAGGTGCGCGTAGTGTGCGGTCTCCTAAAAATGTTTCTTTTTGAGTTAAAAAAGAGATTTTCATAATGTGTTTTAAAGGAATGATTTTCGGGACGGGGGAAAATGCAACACGTAAGCACGTAAATTTTACGGGAGCCCCGGTCGATCATGAAGCTGAGTAGCCCCAAGGCTGCTAGGGCTGCCCAGATTAACCATGATTTCCTGGTGTAATTGCCACTGAGGTCGCCCGGTCAGAATCCAAGGAGGATTGAGCCGTACGACTGCATGGATCAATTTTCCAGGTTCCACTCCTTTTGCTATTTTTCGGGTTGTTTCCCGTTTTCAAAGTATGCACAAATTCCAAGATGCAAATGATGCAATGCATGGTAAAGAAAGCAAGCACGATTAATGAAATCGGCGATGGGAGTCTAACCCGCTCAAAGGGAAAAGCTTTCTTTTATTTTTTTTCAAAATTGTTTTTCGAAAAGGGATGCTGGTACGTGGGATTGTTAAACCACCGGTTATCCCAACTCCCACGTCAGGGAGTGTACAGGAAGGGTAAGTGGTTTCCACCTATATACCGAGTATCAATTTTTTTGTTTTGAAAATAAAAGCTTTTCTCCTTTGGGGTTTCCCCAGCGGAGTCGCCAAACTGTGAATGTGGTGCCCAAATTTTTGTTGGATTCACGCGAGTTTGAAGACATCCGGTTTAATTTGAAAAACGGAGTCGCCACGCCATTTTGATTACCTCAAAACTTTGAAAAAAAGGTTTTTACTTGGGTTCGGAGGTTAAGTTACCCCTTGGGAAGAACGTTTGGCGTTCACCCAAAGTGCCTTGCCGGAGCAAGTCTCCCAAGATTTCAGTAATCGTGCTTGCTTGCGTGCTTTCTTGTGTGCATGTGTTTGAGAAAAAGGGGGGGAATGTCCCAAGTTGTCTTCCGAACGTACAAACCATTTGTTGGTTGTCGCTCGGGATTCCTTGGAATTTTATGTATTCGGGATTATGATCCCGTCCTCATCTTATGACTTGTGATCATCGCATTTTAACCTCGGGACCCTCGGGACTTGCGTGATCGAGAGAATGACTCTCTTTTGGTCAAAGATGAGGTTCTTTAGAAAAGGAGGGTCCTTAGCCCATCAATCCTACGCTTTAAGACGGTCGAGCTCGTATAGATGCTTCATACTCTTTCTTAAGCGATAATCGGAGATATAGGGTTCAAGGTGTCCCTTTCTAAAGAGATATGGAACCTTTGATGGAAGGAACGATGTAAAGATAGGATCTTTTACACCGGTCCATTCCTAGGTTGTTAATGGGGGAATGGGGGAAATGTATGTAAAAATGAATCTTTAATGAAAAGATGACATTTTTGGGTTGCAAATGATGCACTTAGTTTAAAGAAATGATCTTTATTGCAAATGATGCATAAAGATTTGATTTTTATGCAAATGATGCATTTTTGTTGAAGAAATTGGCATTCATTATGCAAATGATGCATAAAGATTGCATTTTGAAAAGCATATGATGCTAGTTTATGGTAAAGACATGGTCTTTAAAGCAAATGATGCTTGAACAAGGGATTTTTGGATGCAAATGATGCATTTTGATTAAAAAAGATTTGATTTTCATATGCAAAGGATGCATGAAGATGACATTTTTATTTGAAAATGGGGGTTTTAGGTGCAAAGGATGCACCTTTATGGGAAAAGACTACATTTTTATGACAAATGATGTCTAATGCATGCAAAAGGGGAAGGGGAATATAAAGATAGGATCTTTAATCTACCAAGTCCCAAGCAATATAAAGACAATGCAATGAGCAAATTATAAAGCAATTAGGATGCAAAGGTAGGGCATGCGAGGTTACCAATAGCTTCCTTCTTCTTTGGTCGGAGCTAGGAGGAGAGGTTGGTCTTGGATCTTCAAGGAGGAGGGAGGGAGCTTCTTGGCCTTCTTCTTCACCTTCTTGAGCTTCCAGCAGTATTCTTCACGTATTTGGAGTGTTTGTGGGTGACTTGCTATGGATTGTGTGTGTTGAAATGGGTAGAGGAGGGCTCTATTTATAGGCGATGCTGGATAAGGCTAATGAAGCCGTGCGGCTAGGGACAGCGAGCTAATGCAGCCGTGCGGCATTATCCATTGTGACTCAGCATTTCTAGAACCATGCAAGGTGGCAAATTCTAGAACCCTCTTCCTAATTAAGAAAAACGTGTTTCTTAATTAGGAAGGCTCCCTTCAGCCCTTAATTTAATTTGGGACTGTTCCAGAACATTTCCGGAACACTAGGAAGGTCCGGGGAATTACCGGGAAACTTACCGAAATTGCCGGGAAATTTAACCGGAAGGCATGAGCCAGATTTGGGTACTTACAATAACTCCTTTAGATACCCATCTTCCAACTGTAGTTTTGCTCACACCAAGCTTTTGAGCTAGTCTCCTTATTGTGCACCGTGATTTGAGTGGTATTGCCATTACTTTTGCCTCGTCGATTTTCATTTGCTTAGGCCCTTGTCTTCCAAACTTTTTTGACTTTAAATTGATTGGTAATCCAGCTGCCTTTTGTTGTTTTGCAGTAGTCCAGATTCGTTTAACTGCGGCTCTGCCAACTCCCCACTTTTTTGAAGCTTCAGCTAGTCCGCTGTTGATAATTCGCCCATCTTTGTGATTTTGAAGCAAGAACTCAGCTATGCACTGCTTTTCTTGAGTGGTTAATTTTTGTTACTCATTTGAAACTCTGTAATGAACATGCTGTAAATAGTTGCTGTAATGAACTTGCTGAAGTTGTTGTAAATACTTGCTGAACTTGCTGAACAATGTAGTCCCAGTATATGTATATATAGTCCAGTAGATGGTGTTTTTTAAAAAGAGAGGGAAATTGAAATCTTCATTTTTCCCTCCTAATGATGCACAGCTGTTTGTACTTTTAATTACTTGGGTTAGTGGAATCAAAAAGAGGGGGAAAGATTAAATTTTTAACTTTTACATTCTCTCTCCTCTAATCTTCTATCCACTTTCAATTCTTTATTCATTTTTTAAAGGTTTTCTTAAGAACCGTGAAATTATACCATGGGCTCTTTGAAGTGGGACGGAGGGAGTATTAAAGAAGTGAAAAAAATGAGAGCCATTGAAATATAAATGAATGACAAAATCGTAAAGCCTCACAATTGCTATGCGGTTTGAAAGATTTGTAGCTAGAACTAATCAAGCTTGTTTGGTTGATTGTGCGTATAGTTGTTAAAATTAGTGTCCTAACAACTACTGTATAAACAAATCGACAGTAAAATAACACACGAACAGTATTAAATGCAGCGAAATAATAAACACTTTAGCAAGAAACTCTTGATGGAAACCTTTTTATAAAATCACAACTTTGTTTGAGAACAAGTTGAAAAGAAAAAACTTACAATTAAAAGAAAAACAATATTACGAAAAGATCAAAAATGTTCTAACCTAAAATCAATAAAACATAAAAGCAATCTTGAAGTATCAAATATTTGAACTTCAAGAAATAAAGAAATAAACTTAAGGAAATTCTCTAAGCTCAGTTTTTGCTATAGGAAATCTGTGTCGAATAATGATAGAGGCGGCCTCTTTATATAGTGATAACAATCCTTCTTCAACAAGGATTCGCCCAATCTGTTCCTTATAAAAAATGATTCTTCTTTTTTATCAATCCAAAAGTCCTTACCTTCCTTAATTACATAACTAAAATATAGAAAACATGTCAAAACACAAAAGTTATCCGTTAGTCAAATGAAATATAATTTTCTGTTTACAATTATTTCCTAATCTAATTATATAAATTATACAAACTAATTTATAAATCAGAATCACAAAGATTTAAAAAGATATAAGAGTATTTTCATACTCTTTCAATCTCCCCCTATATTTGTGGTTCTGATCAAAACCTATAAAAGATTTGTTAAGTCCAAAAACATAACTAAAGATAGAAAAAAAACTTCAACGACAAAAATCATAGTTCAAAGTTATTACAACCCAAAAGATATATTGTTTTTAAATATCAGCATAACTGTCTTCTCCTATCATTTCCTCCTCCATTGCAGCAGCAGCAGCTTCAGCATCTTTTTCAATATCAAACACTAGATCCTCATCATCATTTGCTGCTCCCCCTTGATTAGCTCCCCTTACACTTGTCATTTCTCCCCCTTTTTGAGAAGAACCATGAAGAACAGCTATAGACTTTTCCAGTCCAACAATTAAAATCTGTCTTCCTTCAATTTTAGCTTTGTGGGAGATAACCTGTGCCTGGAAGATCGCAATCTAAGCTTGTATGGAACCTTTGTCTGGAGAACCAAATTCTGTGTGCAAAGTTGTGTGGACAGTTGTTTGAACAACTGGTTGAACAGGTGGTTGCATAGAAAATGTAGGGCAAACAGACCCAACAAATATAGCAATATCATCAAATCTAGAGCTGTCATCCATGTGTTTTGGGATTTTAAACTGTTCAGGGATGAGGGACAGAGATTATTTAGGAATATCCTTAACCCCTTGGTCTTTTAGCATCGTATAAATCAAGCTTGGGTGAGGGTAGGCATAATTGGTGTTGGTGCTCTCAGCAAAACTAAGGATTGTGTCAAAAATTACCTTCCCCAGGTTAAACTTGTTTTCACCTATCCTAATTAGGAGCAAAATCTGGTCTTTGGTACCAGAGGAGGAATTGGAGGTAGGCAACCAGTTTGTCCTTAAAATATGATGAAGAAAGACAAACAATTTTGACAAAAGATTGGTTCTAAAACCAGCTACCCATTTAGAAATCTTACCCCCAGTAACAGTTCTTACTACCTCATCATAATCAACAGACAATGAATCAAGAGGGGCATTAGGGGTGCCAAGAAAGTGGTTAATCCTTGATGGACTGAAATTTACCAACTGATCCCTTACAAAAACCTTCCCAAAATTGGGTGATCTATCCACCCCTATATCTCGACTGAGATTAGCAAAAATTCAAGGACCAAAGACCTAGAGTAGGGGATGGGGAAATCTAAGGAATTGTCCAGACCCCTATCATAGAAAAATTTCACCGAACCAAGATTTTCAAATACCCCCAAATTCCATTTCTTTTCTACCACAAAAAAAGCGATGAAAATTTGTAGAAAAACGAGTTTCAGCCTCAGGGGTGAGAAAATTTGTAGAAAAACGAATTTCATCCTCATGGGTGAGAAAATTTGTAGAAAAACGAGTTTAAGACTTAGATTATATGGGGATAAGGGAACACGAACAGAAGGCTTACGTGCCCGGGAGACAAATTTAGATAAATGCCACTTGTCTGAGCAGTTGTGTGGCCAGTTGTTTGAACAACTTTGCGTGCAACTGGGATTTTGGGATGAACAGGGGTGGCCTGTCTAGGCTTTTTTTTTCTGTGAATCCCAGTGTCGCTCAGAGTGTCTTATGTGCCTAGGGAGGCAGTTTATCACTTGAATCATCAAACTGCGATGACGATCCTTCCTCAACAATCGCCGAAGCAGCTTCCTTTCTTGTTGAGCTTCTGGTCTTGATCTTGTAACTGCTCTCCCCCTGAATTTTGGCCGGAGTGGATGCCTGAACCCTAGCCGGAGATGTCCTTTTCGCCGGTGATTTTGCCTTGATCAAAGTGACAATAGGTAGGTCATCCTCGTTGAATCCTACCGTCGGTGATGGCTCTTGTACTGGGGTTTCCTCTTCGTCTGAGGAGTGATGAAGGATGAGCTTCCGCCTTGCACCGGTGGGTTTCTTTACTTTGGGGGTAGGGACCTTGGATGATTTCTTTGGAACAACAGCAGTTCTAGAGCCTCTGAAGATGATTGATTTACCGAAATCAATTAGCCGTTGGGACCTTCGAGTCCCCGACACTGGAGGTTGGCAGGCAGCATGCACAGCTTCAAGGACATTCGGATTGTCCACATCAATTGCCGCATTTTGCTGACCAAGGAAGCTTACGTCCATCGGAGGAACATATTGGGGTTCGTTTATCAAATTTGCAACGATGACGTTTCAGCTGGAGGTCACCGGAGCTGTTGAAGAAGACGGAGATGCCATGGATGTTTATCTGCACTGGTTAGTAATGAAACAAAGAAAGAGAGAGAGAAAGAGAGAGAGAGAGAGAGAGAGAGAGAGAGAGAGAGAGAGAGAGAACAACAGATAGGAGTAATGAGAGTTGAGAGGAGAGTTGTGAGGTGAGTTGTGACAAGACTTGTTTGAGCAATTTATAATACAACATTGATGAGAGATAATCATGAGTTGCCTTGGAACTCAGAATAAGATGAGGAGAAGGAGAAGGATCCGTGTGAAGGCTAGAGTTGTTTACCTTTTGAACTTCCTTCATCATAACGGTTTAGGGATTAAAATTTTGAATCCTTATCATATTTTGTGATAAGATTTGCTTTCCTTATCCGAAAAGGAGATTATCCTTGATTGATCAACATCTCACCGTAGTCTCCTTCGACTGCTATAGTTCTTAAACACCTCATCATAAATTTATCATTGAACACGGTAGAATCATTGAGCAAAAAAAAAATCATTAGTAACAACAAAAATTTGATCACATTTTTAACAATATTTTCGAATGACCTAATTTTTCACAACATGCCTAATATGAGAAAACAATGCATACACAGTGGAGATTAATCTTAATAAAGTGTAACATGGTATGACTAAATCACATATTGACATATTTTGACATGCAAGAAGTCAATGAGATAACCCTCAATCATGTAGCATCTAGAATGTCTCCATATTTGGCATTGAATCAGTCACTGAGAAGGAGCTTTACACTCTCACACCATAGTGCTTGCCCAATTTTTTTTCCCAAGTGATGCAACAATAACTCATTGGCATTGAGCATATGAGTGGAAGCTTCAAAATAAATGGAGGCAGCTTGTTTTTCTCCGTGACCTTAGATTAGACACCCACTTCATGATAGATATCACAGAGAAGTTTTAACATGGGAATTGTATCACCAAGTTAGGAGGCATCTCAGATTCAGGAGTCAAACATAGTGTCAATAATGAAAAAAATCAAGTGGTCACAAGAGACAATCGTGCAATGCATGAATGCAGGATACTATTTTTTTTTTTATTTTTTTCAGTGTTTTCTGTAATATACAATTATACAGAGATGCAGACAGTTGTCTGCACAATTGTGCAGTCATCTGTGTTTACACAACCCGAGAGACTTCTTGAGGGAAGAAAATCTCTCAAAATCAAAAGCCTTGGTAAATATATCAGCAAGTGGATCTATTGTTCCTATATGTTCAAGGGTAATGATTCTTTGTTCAACAAGATCTCTAATAAAGTGGTGCCTAATATCTATGTGCTTTATACGAGAGTGTTGTACATGATTCTTGGCAATATCTTTGGCACTCATGTTATCACAGAATACAGTTAGGGTTTCACTTTTCAATACATAATCCTTTATCATTTGGTTCATCCACATCAGTTGGGTACAACAACTACCTACTGCCACATATTCAGATTCAGCAGTAGACAAAGAAACACAATTTTGTTTCTTACTAAACCAAGACACTATATCATTCCCTAAATAGAAACACCCTCTAGTGGTGCTCTTTCTGTCATCTGTATTCCCATCCTAGTCAGAATCACTAAATCCCACCAAGTTTGTGCTGGTATTTCTAGTGTAGCTTAACCCCAAGTGAGTGGTACCCCCAACATATCTGATAATTCTTTTCACAACTTTTAAGTGAGATACTTTGGGGTCAGCTTCATACCTAGCACATAAGCACATACTGAACATTATATCAGGTCTGCTAGCCATGAGATACAACAAGCTTCCTATCATACTCCTGTAGAGGGTGTGATCAATACTTTCATCTTCCTCATCTTTACAAAGCTTTTGGGATGATCCCATATGAGTTTTCGAGTATGATGCATTATCAAGCCCAAATTTCTTTACCAAATTCTTTGCATACTTAGATTGTGAAACTGATATTACTTCTTTGGTTTGAACAATTTGTAGACCAAGAAAGCATTTCAGTTCCCCAACTATACTCATTTCAAATGTGGATGTCATACTTTTAACAAACATTTCAAGTCATTAGAAGTAGAACCAAAGACTATGTCATCCGCATAGATTTGAGCAATAAGTATGCCCCTTTTATTTCTTAAAATAAGCAAAGTCTTATCAACCTCTCCTCTTTTAAACCCAAGTTGAATTAGGTGCTATGTCAGTCTACCATATCAAGCTCGTGGGGCTTGTTTAAGACCATAGAGTGCCTTTTTCAACTTGTACACAGGATTTGGTTTAGAGGGGTCCTCAAACCCTTTAGGTTGTTCAACAAAATTTTCCTCATTTAAAACACCATTTAGGAACACACTCTTTACATCCATCAGATGTAGAGTGATTTTTAAGTAGCATGCAATAGCTAACAACAATCTGATTAACTCAATGCGGGCTACGGGGGCAAATGTTTCATTAAAATCCACCCCTTCCATCTGAGTGTATGTGGGGCCTCCCCAACCCCGGGACCTATAAACTCGTGCCCCAGCTGGAGGATCCCCAAACCACCTCCCATTAAATTAAAACTTTTTGTTTAAATAATTTGAAAACAAAAACGGCATGACCTTTCCACTAGGAGGTGAAATCAACCTGCTTTAAAAGTAATAAACTGTTTAAAATATAACACGACAACCTGAAAATGCTTATAGAAATTTTATATACAAATTTTTTCCCAAAGAAGAATAAACAACCAATTCCCAACTTCCAAACACTAATCATACCCTGACAACCCAAAAGACGGTCCAAACTCCTTCCCGGCCTTACCGGTCTGGTCTACCTGTCTCAGCTGACTCTAAAAAAATTAAAAGGAGAAGGGGTGAGAAAGAATCTCAGTAAGCTATTATGCATGCAACAATATGCCAGATAATATGCAACACGTAAACACGTTGCTCAATATCACATTTGGAAAGCGGTAAACATCTTACGTTACCTGACCTTACCTTTTTCCGTCTGAACAATAAGTCGTACTACATTGGGACTGAAACCCATTTTATTTGTGAACGGCTTAGGCCTATTCACGCCTTATAAGACCCATTTTTCAGGGAACCATATAAGGTATCAGTATCCTATGAACTGCTTAGGCATATCCATAGTAACTGAACCCCAAACTGTGGCCACAATGGGGTGGAAACGGACACAGGTATAATGAAATCCGGGCACCTTATGTTACAACTTCTCATAAGTGATCGTATTCCATTATACCCCCGAAATATCAGCTGATATCAATCATATTCACATTCACATTCAAGCACATAACAGTTACTTAAAGTCAAATCCACACATTGGGATAACAATATATAACATGGTACAATTACTCGTGTTTATCAACATATAACATGGTACAATTACTCATGTTTATCAACATATAACATGGTACAATTACTCATGTTTAACCTCAAATAGTGTAACATATATGTAAACACTATTGAGTCACAATCATTCACATATGGTATGCATGCTCATGCTCAGTTAACTGAAATCGTGCAACATTTATTTCATGCACTATATGAACCAATATCCATGAATGTATAATCTCATAGGGCCACAATATAAACCAAGTAAACCATAGGTATCCATATCGTGCTATTGAACACTTCCCATACAGGTTCCATAACAAATTACCAAGTTTTACTAACTTTGGTTCAAGTTTCACAATTGCCTTTCAACCCATTTCAAGTCAATATTTAAAGACCTTTCCAATATCAATTTAGACTATTTAAAGTTCCATTGTATAGTACTACAGTTGTACTAGAATCATAGTTGAAAAGTGTTCAATTATATACTGATTAAACTGGGTTTTCAAAGCTTAGAAAAAGGTTCATAGGCGGCAGGGCAGGGCACGACTCGTGCCCTAATTATACCCCTTCAGAATCAGTCGTCCCCAAGGCACGACAGCAAGGCACGACTCGTGCCTCAGGGCATGACTCGTGCCCTTGCCCAGAAATCAGTACAAGGTTTAAACATCAGCTGCAAAACTGGAAAATGATCAACATAAGCTTCAGCTCCACAGGTCTTGATATCCATATAACCATTCTAGGACCTCTAAAACCTTACCCCAAGGCCATAGACCCCTACTAACAACTATCCACCTTCAATTCCAACTCATAACCATACTCCCTCCAAGCCATATAACATATAGAGTTAACCGCCATATTATCTCCATTCAACTATCACCACAACACCTATACCACCCAAGTTCTTTTCATTTCCAAGCCAAGTAAAATGATCCGACAATACTATTTTCCTTCCAAAACCAACTTTCCTTGTTACTTCCAAAGTCGTATAAGTTGACTAAATTTCCCATAACCATATTTACAACCTAATAACATCACTTAACATGGAATGAATATTGGTACCAACTCTTTTCACTATTTTTACATTTTACAATCACACTACAATACTCCCTTCGCCATATATAAGTTTTCTTATAATAACCTTATTAATTACCAACCTATCATCCTACTCATTTCCAAATCATTTTCCATTATTCCCAAGGCCAACCAACTCGTCAAATTTACCAATAATCCTTTATACACTAATACTAACATTATATAACATATATAACCACAACTTTACAACTTAGCCAATTTTATTATAAGGGACCTAAACAATACCCCATATTTTCAATTAAACCCAACCATATTATCACCCTTTACTCTACTTCTTTCCAAAATCCTATTTCAACCTTCCAAAACCCAAATAATCATGTAAAACTCATCAAAATTCATTTATCTCTCATATTTTCCAAAGCCCTATACAAAGAAGTATCACTCTCTATCATTTTAACCAACCCGTAATACTACCCTCACCATATTTATGTCTCAAAACCTTAACATACTCATTTCAACAATTCATTTTTCTTTTATTTCAAACCCAAATAAAATACCAAAAATATCAGGAACCAATTATATAATCATAATATCATCATTATAAATAGTATGAACAGTTATCGAAAGAAATCATAATAACTTACCCAAAAATAAGCCGAAATGAAAAATTGATTTGATCGCCTCTAAATGTTCTGCTCAACTCACTGATCGCTTTGATGCAGACGGATCAAAAAACGAAGCAACGGTCGATTTTTAGAAATTTTTGGAAGATATAAAATCAAAAGGTTTTAAGACGGAGGAATGGACTGAGGGAGAAAGATTTTTTTTCTTTCTTTCCTTCGAGCTCTCTGGAATGATCATGGAAGGAGAAGGATATTTATAAACAAAATTTACACTCTAACCCTCCAAGATTCAGGTTAGAACAATTAAATACCTTAAGCTTTTAACTTTACACTTATGCCCCTCTACCTTTATAAAGCTTTTTATTTACATTTTCAACAATTAAAATATCAACTACAAAATTCTTATTTATTCCATTTAGACATTAAATAATTAAAATTAATTTATTAACACACTTAAAATATCACACAATTTATTAACATGTTAAAACTAACACATAAAAATCCCAATTATTATGAAATGCGTAAAATAAAATGCTACGCATCCCAACCCCACGTGCTCAACACGTGACCAAAATGGTGCCTACATTTCGGGTCGTGACAGTGTAGCCTTGAGCCATCAAACATGCTTTGTTCCTTGTTATATTTCCTTGCTCATCAGATTTATTCTTAAAGATCCATTTGGTCCCAATCACATTGACGTGAGAAGGCCTAGAAACTAAGAACCACACATTATTTTTGTCAAACTAGATTAACTCCTCTTGCATGACGTTAATCCAATTTTCATCTTTTAAGGCTTCCATGACATTCTTTGGCTCATAATTAGCAACAAAACAACAAGAGTTTACCTGATGATACACATATTATACACATACCAAACCTGTGAGGTCATGGTAGTTGATCTTCTTTCCTCTTATTTTCATTCCTTCATCCACTTCCTCTATGACCTGGGATGTGGGATGATTTCCTTGTATTCTGGAAGGAATGTCCCTTTCTCTGCTTACTTCACTTTCATCAGTTTCATAATCTGAACCTTGATCTTCAGTTGTTTGACCACTTGTGTTGTCAGTTGTTTGAACAACTGGTTCCACAACTGTCTGCACAGATGGTTGTTCTGCAGATTCATTCACCTTTTCTGATTCAGATTCGTCATTAACTGGTTCTGGTTCCCAAGTGCAACATGTAACATCATCCTCAACTGTTTTGACATTAAGATCAGTAGCATCATCAAAAACAACATTTATGGATTCCATGACAGTTTTGGTTTTGAGATTATAAACTCTATAAGCCCTACTGTTAGTTGAGTAACCAATGAAGATAGCTTTGTCACTTTTGGAATCAAATTTGGATAAATACTCTCGGTCATTCAAGATATAGCATATACTCCCAAAAACATGAAAGTATTTGACCGTGGGTTTCTTTCCAAGTAAGATTTCATAGGGAGTCATGGTTCTTCCAATTCTTAGAAAGACACGATTCCCGACATAACATGTTGTGTTCACAGTTTCTGCCCAAAACTTTTTGGATAGATTTTTAGATCTTAACATTACTCTTGCCATCTCTTGTAATGTGCAATTTTTTCTTTTTGATACCCCATTTTGTTGAGGGATTTTGGAGGCTGAGAACTCATAAGTAATCCCCTTTGAATCACAAAATGATGAAAAAGTGGCATTTTTAAACTCGGTAACATGATCAGACCTGACTCTAACGCCTTTTAAACCATATAAGTTTTTGAACTTTTTGTACCAAATTTTGAATTCATCAATGGTGTTGGAATTTTCTCTTAAAAAATTACCCAAAATCGTCCACACACACAAAGCAGTACTTTTTTCGATACATACTTTCTACTTCGATAGGACCCATTAGGTCAGTGTGGATCAATTTAAGACACCTTGAGGTTCCACAATTTTAAACCTTCTTATGACTCGATTTGGGTTGTTTCCCTTTTTGACTAGACCCACACACACTTAATTTCTTCAAGTCCAGTTTAGGCAAATCCTTTGCTGCCCCAAATTTAATTAACTTAGCTATTTTTCTCTCACTGGCATGCCCAAACTTTTGGTGTCAGATTGCAGTCTCATCCATTTTAATGGAGAGACAAGACAAGTTATTGCTAACCTTGCAGCAGTTATCAGAGGACCGAACACCAGTTAAAACACACACATTGTCATTATCAAATACTTCACACCTGGAGTTGTCGAATTTAACAAATAAGTCATCATCACACAGTTAACTTATGCTTATCAGATTTGCCTTGAGTCCATCAACATGCAGGACATTATGTAACTTAGGCAAACCTGATACATTCAACGTACCTTTTCCAATGATCTTTCCTTGGGCTCCTCCACCAAAGTTGACTTTCCCACCTTTGAATGGTGCCTAGTCGTTGTAGTTTTCATGTGCCCTAGTCATGTGGTGAGAATAACCACTGCCAAAGTACTAGGACCCTTCAACACTACTCTTAAGAGAGGTGAAGGCCACCTAGTAGTTCATAGTTTCTTTCCTTAACCAGGCATTTTTGGCTCCAGCTTTGGGTTATCTATACATTAGTGTGTTTAGTTGTGCACACAACTTTCTACCCAAATGTCCACACATCTTTTCCAAACCAAGTTCTTGTTTCAATGTGTAACAATATGGTCGAATATGACCTGTAGCAAAATAGTGATGACATATATACCTCCTTTTCCTATATTTTCTGTTTACAACAACAAATTCAGGTTCAACAGAGGAGACAATTTTAACTTTTTGAACTTTTGAAGTGCTTTCTCCTTCTTTTACAAAAACAGTGTCTCCATAGCCAATTCCTGATTTTCCTTGGTTTCCCATTTTCTAAACCTCTTCTAAAATAGCTTTACATTTGTTCAGCTTTGTTAGAGTTTCTGTTTATTTATCAAGATTTGTTTTGTATTTTTCACATTTCATATCTTTCTTTGTGAGTAAAACTTCTAACTTGGCTATGGAGTCTTTTTGAGAATCACTTTCTTTTGAAAGACTTTCAATTTCAGATTTCAGTTTGAGATTTTCTGCAGTTAGTTTCTCATTTACCTGTTTGAATACCTTAATTTGCTTCATTCGCTTGGCCCATTCAGTGTGGAGTTCAATATAGGTATTATGCAAGTCCTCATAGGTAGCACACTCTTCTTCTACTGGATCATTGCTAGTTTCACTAGCACTTGAAGAATTCAAGCTGGCATACACACTGTTCTCAGTTGTGTAGTCAGTTGTGTGATAAATTGTGCGATAAGTTGTGCAATCAGAGTATTGCACATCTTTCACATTTGAATAACTATCAGACAATGTGAACTAAGATGGATGCCATATAGATATATTTGCAGTCTGCTCATCAGCATAAGAATCACTAAAAGTCGCTGAGAAACTCATTCCTCACTTTATAAGAGTATTTGCACACTTATTTGCATAATGTCCATAACCTTGCAAGCCCTGCATTGAATTGAATCAATGGACCTTTTACTTTCAGGTATAGGTTTCTTGGCAGCACTTTCCTTTTTGACTGATTCAACCGTGGAATGAGTTGAGGGTGCCGAATTAGGAAACTTTGTCAACCGTTTCTTTTTCAACATACTGTTGAATTTTTGAGTGATCATGGCACACTCATCTTCTCCCAGGTTTGACTCATCAATATCTTTGGATAGTTGAACTAGATCCTTAGATACCTTGAGAGCACTTGCAAGAGCAATTGAATTTGCTTTGCTTGACTCTTGTACCCCAAGATTCAGTTCAAAGTTTGTTAAAATTCCCAAGACTTCATCAAGTCCAACAGTCTGGACATCTTGAGTTTCCTCAATAACAGAAATCTTAATATTAAACTTTTCAGGGAGAGTTCTTAGTACTTTACTCACAAGTCTTGCATTGGATATAGATTCACCCAAGGCAAATGACTCGTTTGAGATGTCCAAAATTTTGGCTGAGTACTTTTTATAGTTTCATTTTCTCCCATCCTTAAAGTTTCAAACTTAGTTATTAAAGTCCTTAGCTTAGTTTGTTTTACACTAGCCGGTCCTTCACAATGAAGTTGGAGAATGTCCCAAGCAACTTTGGCAATAGTTTGATTAGAGAATAATCTAAACATATGAGGATCCACATGGTCAGAGATTGCTCCCATGGCCTTGGCATTAAAGTTTGCTAAAGCAATTTCCTCATTATTCCAAGTTTCTATGGGCTTAGTACCATAAATTTTCTCCCTTTTGTCATCACCTCCAAAACTAGATGGGGAAATTTCAATCATGGGAGGAGTATAGCCACAAATAAGACTAACCCAAGCACGATGATCAATATACTTAATATGCATAATCATTTTGTCCTTCCAAATGGTATAGTTTGAACCATTTATGGTAGGCGGTTTGTTATGGTTATGATGACAGTCAATACTGGCTACTTTCAAGGATTGATCTTAGTTGAGTTGAGAGAAGGCTCTGATACCAATTGAAAGATTTGTAGCTAGCACTGATCAAACTTGTTTGGTCAATTGTGCGTACAGTTGTTAACACAAGTGTCCTAACAACTGTCTAAACAACTCGACAGTAAAATAACACACACGAACGGTATTAAATGCAGCGGAATAATAACACTTTAGCAAGAAACTCTTGCTGAAAACCTTTTTATAATACCACAACTTTGTTTGAAAACAAGTTGTAAAGAAAAAACTTACAATGTAAAGAAAAACAATCTTACGAAAAGATCAAAGATGTTCTAACCTAAGAACAATAAAACAAAAAAGCAATCTTGAAGTATCAAAGATCTGAACTTAAAGAAACAAAGAAAAAAACTCAAGGAAATTCTCTAATCTCGGTTTTTGCTGTAGGAAATTCGTGTCGAATGATGATAGAGGCGACCTCTTTATATAGTGATAACAATCCTTTTTCAATAAGGATTCGCCCAATCTCTTACTTATCAAAATGATTCTTCTTTCCTTATAAATCCAAGAGTCCTTATCTTCATTGAGTACATATCTAAAATATATAAAACATATCTAAACACAAAAGTTAGCCATTAGTCAAATGTAATTTAATTCTCTATTTACAATTATTTTCTAACCTAATTATATAAATTATACAAACTAATTTATAAATCAGAATCACAAAGATTTAAAAAGATATAAGAGTATTTTCATACTCTTTCACGGTTGAATCACGTCGACCCGAATCTTGCAAATACCCCCTCCCTCCTCTCATTTGTCAACTTCGAATTTTTTTCTCAAATAATTCTTTTTTAAAAATCTATTTTCCAAAATAACTCACTTTTCAAACTATTTCCCAAAATGACCACTTTTTTGGAAATCGCTACAAGGTGTAGCGAATTTAACTGTGACCGGTCAAAATCGCTACACGGTGTAGGGATTTTGGTGTAATTAGGGTTTATTTAATACTGTAATTAAGTAAAGATAAAATCACTACACCATGTAGCGATTTTGACCGGTCATAGTCAAAATCACTACACCGTGTAGCGATTTCCTCTTTATTACAGTAGATAAGGTTTTTCCCAGCAGATTCATTCATTCTCTCGTATCCCTCCTCCTCCGAACTGAATTTTCAAACTGAATTTTCAGCCTCCACCCCTCAATCTTCTTCTCAATCCAAATTCAATTAAATCCAAAAAATGGATCCATCTCTCCTCCGTTATATGAACCACTGTCCCAATTCCTTCGGCCAATCCTCCACCCCTCAATCTTCTCAATCCTCCTCTTCATTGCCTCTTATTCCTGGTCCCGCCGGTGTTGTACAGTCCGCCATGCGCCGTAAATTCCTTGACCGTCAGAGTTTATCTTCGCAGGAATCCCCGATCGCAACACAAGAGTATATACGGAGAGTGATTGAAGATCCGGTGAAGGATAAAGATTTCTAAGACAGTCCTTGGCTCTCTGCAATGGAATTTCTCACTGAAGCTGCTACATATTATCAGTTGAGCTCTATCAAGAACAAATGCCATAATATTGACACGGTGGATTAGGTATAATATCAAGATTAATTATAGTTAAATATGTGTAAAGATAATTGATTTTTTACATTTATGTATGTTCTATTAGGTTGTTGCTGTTATCAAGTCCTGCACACCAAATGGTCTTGGTGATCTTATGGTGACTTTAAAGGTTAGGATATGAGCTTAGTATGCTTTCTAGCATGGGTGAAATGTGTTTTGAGTTATTAACTAGGATAAAATTATTAGGATCCTACGGATACCATAGATACTTCCATTCATCGGAAAGTGCTAACTGAGAGTGAATTTGCAAGTGATATATCTGTCGGTTCTGTTCTGATACTTCAGAAGGTATGATATATTAAATAGTGGAAGTCAGTACACCTTGGAATCGTCATTAATACTTCCATCTAATTGTTTGTTTAGAAATTTCAGGTTGTTGTTTTTTCCCTCACACGATCAGCACACTATCTTAACATCACACTCAACAATGTTTTCAAGGTACAAATTATCTTAATTTTGCTGAATTGTTGAAATTATATAGTAAATGATGTTAATCTCATTTGATTTGTAGGTATTTCTTAAGATAATGAGGTTAAGTGAATGCTAAGCTCATTTGATTAACATGAATTTTCTAAATCTTTGAATGAATTAATGTAAAATTTCCTATGTGATTGGGATGTGGTCACTAACTTGATAATATTTATTTTAATGTTATTTTAGTTTTATAAAATTATTTGGTACAGTTTGTGTTTAGTTTTATTGCAATTTTTTCTGTCATCATTTTTTTTAACACATGTCAAAAAAAAGTTTGTAAACAAAAACATAATTCATTAACACATGTCCAAAAAAAAAAGGTTTGTAAACAAAAACATAATTCATGAAGAAGAGTTGAGTATATTACTACCTCCGTCCCACTTCAAGGGTCCTAACTTTTTTGATGTTAGCACGAAGGTATTTCGAGCAATAATTTGAAGTTAATTTAATTATCCAAATAAAATTTTAAACTTGTATTGATACATCATTATATGTACTACAAATAACATTTTTTAGATATTCATTAGGATAACTAAATTAACCTATATTTATTGCTCAAAATACCTTCGTGGCTAACCAAATATCTTTTTTGGTATTAGCACGAAGGTATTTTGAGCAATAATTTGAAGTTAATTTTAATTATCCAAATAAAAATTTAAAATTTGTTATTGATACACCATTATATGTACTACAAATAACAATTTATACATATTATAAAGAGTCGTGAAGTATGCTTGATATCTTATCGTCATCTCGGCATTCTTAAGACTATAGTTGAAGATACGTGGTGGCCAAATGTGCATCATCGGTTTTGCTTGAGACATATGAGAGCAAATTTCTTGGATAAGCATAGAGGGGAAGGGTTGAAGTATCTGTTTTGGAGAGCGGGTAGATCAACTCAAGATAGAAAGTTGAAATCTACCTTAGAGTATCCGTGGAACTAACCCCGAGGCAATTTCATGGTTTCTGAATTTGGATGCTAGAAAGTGGACATCGGCACACGATGGTGGTTACATATATGGCATTATGACTACTAACATGTCTGAGGTTTTCAATGGTGTCATGAAGGGAGCCCGTGGGATGCCAATCACAACAATTGTTGAAACTGCCTTCTACCGTTGTGTGGAGCACTTTCAAGTAAGGTATGGATTTTCACTTAATGCCTTAGGAGGTAATCCTAATAACCCTAACATCAATCTCCTACACCAATTCAACCAGAAATTTCATTATCGATACTTGAAGAATAGCGAGAAAGGGGCAACACATCAGGTAAAGAGGTTCAACAATCATGAAATGGGGGTGTATCAAGTGACAACTGCACGTCAGGGTGATAAAGGGGGAAATATCCAGATTGTCCGATTTAATGAGCGTACCTGCACATGTGGTAAATGAGTTGCCTATCACATGCCCTGTTCCCATCTTCTTGCATGTTGCTATGCACAACATCTTGATGGTCGAGATTTTGTTTCTCGATTTCACACCATTAGGGAATACTACAAGACATGGAAGGGGACATTTGAACCATTACACCATGAGGACTATTGGGATGTGGATGGTTTGGTGCCACATTTTTCCCTAATCCCACCTTCGACGTTCTGCGAAGTCCGGACAACCGAGATCAAGACGCTTTCACAATTGTATGGACTTTTAAGCAGATAAACGAAAGACTTTGTGCTCATCATGCATACAAGAAGGCCACAATCGTCGTAGATGCCCGAACATTAGGGAGTAGAAGAATGTTTTCCATGTAATTTATGTTTGGCTTGAATTGTATTCAGTTTCAGTTTATGTAATTTTCATTATACTTGAAAACTTGAATGTAATTTCTATTTGAGTTGAATTTTTTCAAACTATATGTAATATGAAAGTTTATGTTTGGCAAAATAACAGTTAGTTTCTATTTTGAGTTGATATTCTATGTCCAGGGCAAACTTGAATCCATGGCAAACTTGAATGAAAACTTATAAAGTTTCTGCCAAAAAAAACCCTGTTCATGTGAACTCGCTACACGGTGTAGCGATTTCATTAAAATCGCTACACGGTGTAGCGAGTTCACATGAACAGGATTTGGTGCAGTCGCCCCAACTCTTAGTGTGGCCGCCCCAACTCCTCGGCCTAAGTTGGTGCGGTCGCCCCAAGAGTTAGTGCGGCCACCCCAACTTTTCTGCTGCTCCTTCTTTCTTTTCATTTTGGTCACTGTTCATGAGAAATCGCAACACGGTGTGGTGATTTTACTAGTGAAATCGCTACACCGTGTAGCGATTTCTAATGAACAGCTTTCCACAGCATCAGCAAACTTCAGCATCCTATCTGCACAGAAATTCCCATATCCAATATCTAATATCTATATTAAACTATAAAACCTGTAAAACCTGTACAATATATCATAAAACACACATACACATCTACATACATATACTAAAGTGTAAAAAAAAAAATAATACAAATATCCAAATAAAAACTAAAAAAATCATAGTTTCACTTATTAAAAATAAAAACATCCAAATAACAACTATTACTACAAAGTTTCATTACACCTAAAAAAAAGATTCACATATTCCTCCTCTCGTAGTCAGCCGGGGTGAACTTCCTCGTCGGTTGCCGCTGCCGAGACCCTCTTTTATCAACTCCGCCCGTTGAGCAGGGGTAAATTGTACCCCACTAGATGAAGTCGCAGCCGGATCAGAGAAGGGTGTAGTGCCCTCAAAGTGAGTCCCGCCAGAAGAAGTCAAACTCGGATCGGAGAAGGGTCGGAGCCCTGCTTGCACTACAAGAAAACTGACAGATACCGACGGAAATTAGTGACGGAAATAAATCCGTCACTAATACCGACGGATTAGCGACGAAATAGCAACGACCTGGGGTGAAAAACAAAAAAAGAAATTAGGACGAGATTACCGACGGATTTAGTGACGGATATGCCGACGGATTCCATTTCGTCTCTAATCCGTCACCATTTTGGCGCCAAAAATTTGCGCACTTTTTTACCGACGAATTTGTGACGGAATGGCGACGGATATTTTTACTGACGGATTTGAGTCGTTGCTAAATTATTTAAAACAAATATTAAATTTATATTTTAGGTTAGCGACGGATTAGTGACGGATTTAATTACCGACTGATTAAAATCCGTCGGTAAATTAATTACATATTATTACCGACGGATTTGAGTCGTTGCTAAATTATTTAAATAAACATTAAATTTATATTTTAGGTTAGTGACGGATTAGTGACGGAATTAATTACCGACCGATTAAAATCCGTCGGTAAATTATTTAAAATAATTATTAAATTTATATTTTAGTTTAGCGACGAATTAGATTACCGACAGATTAAAATCCGTCGATAAATCAATTACATATTATTACCGACGAATTTGAGTCGTTGCTAAATTATTTAAAATAATTATTAAATTTATATTTTAGGTTAGCGACGGATTAGTGACGGATTTGATTACCGACGGATTAAAATCTGTCGGTAAATCAATTACATATTATTACTGACGAATTTGAGTCGTTGCTAAATTATTTAAAATAATTATTAAATTTATATTTTAGGTTAGCGACGGAATAGTGACAGATTTAATTACCGACGGATTATAATCCGTCGGTAAATTAATTACATATTATTACCGACGGATTTCAGTCGTTGCTAAATTATTCAAAATAATTATTAAATTTAAATTTTAGATTAGCGACGGATTAGTGACGGATTTTTTATATAAAAAAAGTTAAGAATTTTTAAAGAAATAAAAGTAGATAATAGAAGAGGGACGGACAATAACATATAAACTTTTTTAATTTTTTATATTTTTTTTTGATAAATAAAATTATTTGAGATGTTGGTTAGTAGTGGATTTTTTTACAAATAAAAAAACTATACATTTATAAATAAAAAATTAAAGAATTTTACCCGTCCCTGATTTCTTTATTATACTTTCATTTGTTTATTTTTTATCTAACTTTTTATATAACTTTTTTTTAAAAAAAATTAATACTAAAAAATGTCCAATATATTTATTTATATTCATAAAAAATAAAAAAAACTATACATTTATAAATAAAAATTAAAGAATTTTACCCGTCCCTGATTTCTTTATTATACTTTCATTTGTTTATTAATTTTCTAACTTTTTTTATATAACTTTTTGAAAAAAAACTTCAATACTAAAAAATGTCCAAAATATTTATTTATATTCATAAAAAATAAAAAAAAAATATACATTTATAAATAAAAATTAAAAAATTTTACCCGTCCCTGATTTCTTTATTATACTTTCATTTGTTTATTTTTTTTCTAACTTTTTTTATATAACTTTTTGAAAAAAACTTCCATACTAAAAAAGGTCCAAAATATTTATTTATATTCATTAAAAATAAAAAAACTATACATTTAGGGTATAGGGTATAATATATAGTGTATATGGTATAGTATATAGTGTATAGGGTATAGAGTATAGTGTATAGTATATAGGGTATAGGGTATAAGGTATAGGGTATAGAGTATAGGGTATAGGGTATAGGGTATATGGTATAGGGTATAGGATATAGGGTATAGGGTATAGGGTATATGGTATAGGATATAGGGTATAAGGTATAGGGTATAGAGTATAGGGTATAGGGTATAGGATATAGGGTATAGGGTATAGGATATATGGTATAGGATATAGGGTATAAGGTATAGGGTATAGAGTATAGGGTATAGGGTATACCATATAGGGTATAGGGTATAGGGTATAGGGTATACCCTATACCCTATAGGGTATACCATATAGGGTATAGGGTATAAGGTATATGGTATAGAGTACTCCCTCCGTCCCACCCGAATTTGGACAAAGTTACTTTACACGGAGATTAAGAAATAACAATAAGATAATAAAAATGTGTGGTAGAAAATGAAGAGAGAGAATGAGTGGAGTTAATAGTGGTTGGTTGAATAAATTGTATGGTGGAGAATGAATGGAGTTAATGAGTGAGTGGGGTATGCCCATTTTTTTATTATTATAAACTTTCCTTTTTGGGTTGTCCAAATTCGGATGGGACGCCCAAAAAGGAAATTTGTCCAAATTCAGGTGGGACGGAGGGAGTATAGGGTATAGGGTATATGATATAGGGTATAGGGTATAGGGTATATGGTATAGGATATAGGGTATAAGGTATAGGATATAGAGTATAGGGTATAGGGTATAGGGTATACCATATAGGGTATAGGGTATACCCTATAGGGTATACCCTATACCCTATATCCCATACCATATAGGATATGCCCTATACCCTATAGGGTATACCCTATAGGGTATATCTTATACCCTATACCCTATATGGTATACCCTATACCCTATAGGATATAGGGTATAGGGTATAAGGTATAGGGTATAGAGTATAGGATATAGGGTATAGGGCATATCCTATATGGTATGGGATATAGGGTATACCCTATAGGGTATACCCTATAGAGTATAGGGTATACCCTATAGGGTATAGGGTATAGGGCATATCCTATATGGTATGGGTATACCCTATACCCTATACCCTATATCCTATATGGTATGAAATATAGGGTATACCCTATAGGGTATAGGGTATACCCTATACATCCCATACCATATAGGATATGCCCTATACCCTATACCCTATAGGGTATACCCTATACTCCATAGGGTATACCCTATAGGGTATATCTTATACCCTATAGGGTATAGGGTATACCCTATACCCTATAGGGTATACCCTATATCCCATACCATATAGGATATGCCCTATACCCTATATCCTATACTCTATACCCTATACCTTATACCCTATACCCTATATCCTATAGGGTATACCCTATACCCTATACCCTATACCATATCAGGTATAGGGTATACCCTATAGGGTATAAGGTATAGGGTATACCCTATACCCTATACTCTATACCCTATACCCTATCAGGTATAGGGTATACCCTATAGGGTATATCTTATACCCTATAACCTATAGGGTATACCCTATACCCTATATCCCATACCATATAGGATATGCCCTATACCCTATACCCTATAGGGTATAGGGTATACCCTATAGGGTATAGGGTATACCCTATATCCCATACCATATAGGATATGCCCTATACCCTATAGGGTATACCCTATAGGGTATAGGGTATATTGTATTACTATTAAGTATTGTTACTAATTATATGATAATATTATTATTCTTGATATTAGGTATAAATATTTTAGTTAGCATATTGTATTATTATTATTGTTGTTCTAAAGTATTTTTTTTCTAATTTATAACTATTATTATTATTGTTATTACTAATTACTATTATTATTTAATATTTTTATTTTTTTCAATTATTATTATGAAATAATATTATTTTATAATCGTGATGATTTTTTTTTGAAATACAAATAAATATGAGAAGTGACAATACTTCATTGTTAATATTATTATTTTTCAATTATTATTTATATTTTGAATTATTTCTATTTACTATCATTTATTTAAAAAAAAACTTAAATAATAGTTTTTTATATAATAATTAATGAGTATAATAATTAATATTATTATTTTTCTTTTATATTCACATGAAACACATATATTCACATAAATCACTAGTCAATCTAAATCTTAACCATTAAATACATCACAAACAATTGAATCCAATGGTCCAAATTTCATTTAATAAAGCACAACACATTTTTATTTGATTGGCTTACAAATGTTCACATGGATTGAGCCCCAACACAATCTAAACCATTAACTCATATACATCCAATGATCCAAAATCATCCCAACAAAACCCTCACATTTTCTTTCTTCCTTCCTTCCTCATTTACTAACGCCCTCATCTCTCTCTCTCTCTATGTTGAGCCCTCATATCTCTATCTCTCTAGAAACGGTTGTCTCCCCACTTCCCAATCTCCATCCACCGCCCCCTCCCATTCTCGTCACCACCACCCAACCACCCATCTCGTCACCAGCACCACCCCACCCCACCCCACCTCGCTATCTCACCCACCTACGCAGCCACCACTCCTTCATCATCTCCGGCGACGGCAACGGTAGATCTGGGTAGATCTTGTGTGGGGTGGGGTTGACATAGGAATAGAAGATACGAGGGATGTACAAAGGGGCATGGTTTGGTGTTTTTCGTTCATTCTTTACTTGAAATATTGTGTTTTTGATACTTGTGTGTCTTTTATGGTTTAATTGAAATTAAAAAAAAATCAATAATGTGAAAGATTGCTCATTTTTAAGATCTCTACATGTGAACAAATATTATATAATCAGGACTTGAAAGGATCTTTGATAGGCAAAAAAAAAAAACATAAAAATAGTTAAGCAATTTGATCTTTGCCTTCCTCCAAGCACCTTTCTTTGTCATCTTCTGAAAAGAAATGGGTATAATATTTCAAATTAGTATGATCATTCATGTTTAACATCTTCCCCCCCCCCCCCCACATTTATTATATGGGGATAGTTTCCTTCTTCGAATTACTTGCCGCTAGGATAAATAATTATGGATTGGATCATTTTGTCATCTTGGTTAAGCTTATTACGTGTCTGAATCACCCTCAACTGAGGTAACTTGGAACTGGTTTTTGAATTGTATTAATTAGAAGGCGTGGCTGAATTTCTCGTAATGATTTCGTGTTTACTGCCAAATGCTACAACATTGCATCATGGTTTTAACTTCAGTTTTTTTCTCTCTCTCTCTCTCTCTCTCTCTCTCTCTCTCTCTCTCTCTCTCTCTCTCTCTCTCTCTCTCTCTACATGTGTGTGTGTTAAAGCGTTAAAGCATTTTGTAAGAGGGTGCACAAATATACTATATTAATTTTAACCTAATATTGATAAATAATTAGCTCGGATAATGTATATAGAATTTGTTATAATAGTCATATTCAAATACAAAAACTTGATATTTTTTGGCCTCCAAAGTTGGAGGCTTCACAAGGGATGGGGCAGAGGAGGCATTTTGTTAAACAATTTGTGTGTTGTGTATTTTTGTAAATAACCATTTCTTAGCTATTAAGAAAAGTAAGTGAGATTATGCAGGCTTGAGGCAGCCAAAACTATCAGATGGCTGCTGGGGTATGGTCATCATTAAGAAGAATGGATGAAAAAGAATGAAATGAGAGGGGGCGGTAGATGGTTGTGGTGGTGGTGAATGGTGGTGTGTAAAGGGACTGATTTGAGAATAAAATATATTAGGGGTTGATTTGACAATAATAGAACTTAAGGGACTGATTTGACAATAATAGAATTTAAGGAACTGAATTGACAATAATAAAACTTAAGAGACTGATTTGATAATAATTAAACTTTAGGGACTGATTTAAAAATATTTATAAAAATTATATATATATATGTATGTATATATAATTTTTTAATAAAAAATATCAAATTAGCGACGAAAATATCCGTCGATAATTTGATATATCAAAAATAAAAAATATTGAAAAAAGAAAATTTAAAAAGATTAATAAAATTGGGAAAATTTGGAATAAATTTTAGCGACGGAATGATCCGTCGATAATCCGTCACTAAATTGGTCCCAAAAATAAAACGACCATTTAAATAGCGACGGAATGATCCGTCGATAATCCGTCACTAAAATGGTCCAAAAAAATAAAATGACCATTTAAATAACGACGAAATAATCCGTCACGAAAATGGTCCAAAAATTAAAACGACTGTTTAAATAGCGACGAAATTTTTCGTCGCTAATCCGTCGGCATAATGCTTTAAATTGGTCGTTTATTTTACCAAATTACCGACGGATTTTAAAACGTTAGCGACGGAAATTTCCGTCGCTAAATCTGATTGAGAACCGTCAGTAATCCGTCGAAAAATTTAGTGACGCACGTTTTAACATCGATTTTTTTACGTCTAAAATCCATCACTAAATTGATTTAGTGACGGATTTTTGGCATTTAGTGACGGATTTTTCCGTCGGTAACTGCCGTTTTTCTTGTAGTGTTGAGATGTAGATAGAGGAAGCCTAAAGGCACTTCCACTCCCCAAATATACTCTGAAACCCATAGTGGGTCAAGGGGGAGGGTCTGGCTGGGCACTCCACCCACTACCACTCTCCCACCCACTCCACCCACTCCCACCCTCAATCCCACTACCACAAAATTGACTCTCAGTCCACTGTGACGACCATTCAAACTGTCCATCATCCTGGGTCTGGGCTTGAGGCTCGGGCTCGCGCTCTGGCTCTGGCTCGTCGTGCAAGTCCATTTGTGGTTGTGGCTGTGGCTGTGCACGACGTCTAACCCGCTGTCGAGGTTCTACCCCCTGTGCGCGATCTACCGATGGGGGAGGTGTTGCAGCAGCCTCAAGGCGTTGTTGCTCCCTAACTCCTGTGAGTGCCTGTCTAATAATCGTCCGCATTGAAGCTTGTCTGGCATGCTCCTCCACCTCATTGTCGACATGCAAACGCTGAAGGTTCTGCACCTGTTTTTATATAAAAAAATATAAGTATGAGACATAAGTTAATAAATTGAAGTTTTGTTTAAAAAAAACTAGAAATAATAACTTGAAAAATGTAAATACTTACCACAAACTCTAGGCAAGGGGCAACCAACCGATATCCAACCTCCTCTATATGAATGGGGTTCTGCACAAACATGCACGTTATGTTCCGATACCACATCATATATGGATCGGTATAATGCATATCGTGAAAGCCTGGGACCCCTGAAATCAGAAATTTTCGCCGCTGTCCCCAGAGTTCAATATATTGTCGATGGAGGTCGCTCCAAATCACGAGATTGTTTACACGTCAATCACATCTGTACAAGTCCGAACGAGTTTTGCACGATTCTAGGACCCCCTGCAGAAGGCCAAACTGCCTCATAACGCGATTCGATAAATGCCACTCTATCCTCTCAAAGCATATGAGAGGGACCCGCGCCATCCATACGGCCTGTCCCTGAGTGCAGTAGGCCGGAGCATATCTACCTAAATAAGGCTGCCACACAACCTGATCATCTGTTAGCTTGGCCAGCTGATCACGATAGCCTCGCAGGTTATGGGCAGTAACCTCCTTGAGATACAATAATGATTGGGTCCACCTGAAATTTCATAAACAGAATAATTATAAGAAAATGTTATAAAAAAAAATAATAACGACGAGAAAATAGCGTATGATATATGTATACATGCATCCCAGTGGCATGAGAGCGTAGTCCGGATCTCTGTTTTGCCTACGAGTTTGCGGTTGCACACATAGCAACCGCTCCCAAGCCCAAATCTATATCAATAAAATCTATATCAAATACTATAAATAATGATGATAATTTGAAATCAAACTTAAAACAACAACATAATGAACATTAAAATGAGATAAACATACATATAGAATGTTGAGAAATCCTCCGCACTGTTTCGTCACAGGGTTAGTCGCACTACACAGCTCTCGATATAGGAAAGCCAGCGACGCACTTCCCCAACTGTACTGGCAGACCCTCGAAACATCCCCAAGCAAAGGGAGATAACATAACTTAACCTTGTTGTTCGTACGATTAGGCATCACCGTAGAACCTAAGGCGAGCATGATATATGCCCGTACGTACATATCAACAAGGTCCTGGGTGGAATCATCAGCTAGGTCATGAAAGTGTGGAAATCGGCTCGTGATCCATAGTAGCTTTAGTTTACTCCCATCCATATCTCCGAGAGGTGGGACAGCCCCTAAAAGCTGCTGACATACATCTCGATAGTCTACAAGTGCTGGGATGTCAGCATCAGTAACATCGTCCCCATCAATCGGCAACCCGGAAATCATGCCTACATCCTCTAGGGTGATCGTCATCTCACCTATCGGGAGGTGGAATGAATGGGTCTCCGGACGCCATCTCTCGATCAAGGCCTCCAGCAACCCACAATCATATTGAATCCTTCCTATGTGATGAACTCCAACAAAGCCACACTCCAATAATCTCGACAAAATCCTCGGCGCTAATCTATCCGGCAATGGGGCCCCATGACGAAATGAGAGCGGACTAGCAACATCCACTCCGGCCCAAATGAAATGCGCTCTGTGGTTCTCATACTCGATCAGAACAGAGTTATCGATAAGCCCGGGAAATGAAGGAATCCATCTGTTTCAATAAAATAAACCCAATTTTAATATCAAATACTTCTAAATGAAATAACAAACATACTAACAATTGAGTTCAAATATACAAATAATTAAGTTCAAATATACCTACAATTGAGTTCAAATATATCAATAATTAAGTTCAAATATACCTACAATTGAGTTAAAAAACAACACTAATTGAGTTCAATATCAACATATACAACAACTCAAATCAAAGTATACTAACAATTGAGTTCAAAATCAACATATAAAACAACTCAAATCAAAGTATACTAACAATTGAGTTCAAAATATATCAATAATTGAGTTGAATAAATCTAAATTGCAAGTAAACAAATACTAAAATCAAAGCGATATCAACACAAAATGAAGTAAAAAACATGAATGTAAACTTACAATAACAAAATTTTGGTGATGAAAAGCTTGAATTTGAATGGCAAAATGTCTCCTTCGTCTCTCTTTCTTCTTTTCTTCCACCGGCGGCTAGTTTTTTTTTTTTTTGTTTGAAATGAACGGACTGTATATAAGTCGGAAAGGGGAAATGAGATTTTTGAGAAATCGTTACACAGTGTAGCGATTTTGATCGGTCAAAATCGCTACACGGTGTAGTGATTTTGTCTTTACTTAATTACAATATTAATTAAATCCTAATTACACCAAAAACGCTACACCGTGTAGCGATTTTGACCTGTCACAGTTAAAATCGCTACACCGTGTAGCGATTTGAAAAAAAGTGATCATTTTAGGAATTAGTTTGAAAACTGAGTTATTTTGGAAAATAAATTAAAAAAAAAGAATTATTTGAGAAGAAATTCTGTCAACTTCATTTAAATATTTAAATGAATGACTATTTACTCTAATTTATATAGTGGCTAATATTAGAAATGACTTTGTACTCTAATTTTTTAAGTGACTAATTAGTAATACCTTTTTTTAACACAATGTGAAAATTCATTTAATTTAAGGATGATATTTGTAATACAAATTTTAGTCTAAAAATCATTTGAGTTTGGTTAGCATTATGCATTAGTCTAAAAAATGTGCCATCGAAATCAAGATAAAGGCCGAGATGCCGAGTATCCTGCAGTCAAACTTCAATCACCCCAAACTCATCCAAAAGCATGCAGTCAGTAAATTGGCAACTGCTTGGGGTAAGCATTGTTTTCTGGACCAGTACTTCAAGGTTCACTGTTTCAAAATTAATATTTTATTTTATTCCTAATAAAAAATAAAAAACAATCTGCTGCTTTGGGCCTTAGAAGTAAATGATCTCCAAATTAAGGGGATTACTTCCCCTACTTTAATTCAAAATCCAAATAAATTAAAATGGAAATATTCCATGAAAACATCCAAAATCCATATTTCCATCAGATCCTAATAACTTATAATGTGCAAAAACAGCTTAAAAATAGCTAGCTAGCTAGCCAAGAGTCAACTCAAGTGAGATATGATCATGTTTGCCTGCAGCCTCAGTTACATTCTCACCACCTTGGTATGCTAATTGCTCCTTCTCAAAATCGCTACCCTGAAAATATTGTAAATTAACACATCAATCTTCGGTTATTATTTCAACGTTAGGAATGCTGTCAATAATAATTTTTAAAATTACATAGATTTATTAAATTTATAAAGTTCGATTGAATTGAACATAAAAGTTAAAGTAGGAAAAACTTTTCGGGACATAGGGAGTATATACCTGAGAGGTGTAATTAGCATGGAGATAATCCTTGAACACTCGTTGTTGATTGAGTGTCAGTCCCCATCCCCAATCCCTCACCGCTCCATATTCGTATATAAACGGATATGGCTCACTACCAGCTCCAACCATATCATTCCTTTTCGCCTCCTTCACATTCCTACAAAAATGTATAGCCGAATTAATTAGAAATTAGAAACTGAACCAAATGAGATCCACAACAATATATATTCTTGGTAGATTTACTTGTAATCACTTACAATATCACGAGAAATTTTAAATCACTCAAATACTCAAAATGCACTAATGCCACTAATTTCCCAAGGCCGGTAAATATGCATATTGTGACATTTTTAACATAATGCAACTTATATTGATGTTAGCGTAAAGGTCCTTTTTCTTGTAACGAATGATTTTTTTTTTTTTGGTTTTAGGTAGTTAGAGAGTGATACCTTCTTGTTGGTCTACTGGAATTGATGGGGACAACATAGCCATTGTTATCATTGTCAATAGTCAATTCTCTATTGTTGTTTGAATGATCTCGCTGGGGATTCATAATCTCAAGGCGCGGGAGGATGGATTTTTCAGAACTATTTCTCTCAGAATTCCTTGCTGGTTCCGCAGTTGATCCAGCTCCTGTTAACAAAACGAAGAACAGGAAAAGAAAAAAAAAACATTTTTGAGCCCATTCAGTTCCTTGAAGATCATATAACCACTTGTTCCAAGTAGGAAAACATACATAAAGTTAAAGGATAAAAGAAGCTCAAATATCATTGAATCTCAAAAAGGACATTAGGCTACTCATTATTAACACAATCACAAATTACATAAAATGTTGATTTTGTATCAAAATTTATTATTCAGGTCTTTGTGTACACACAAGAATTCTCAAATAAGATATTATGAACATATTAAATTTTATGAGTTTTTTGTGCTCGTAGAATTACTCCGAAGGATATTATCTCATACTCCAAATTATATCACTCTTGTAAAAAAAAAAAAATTTGTTTTTCATATTTTTGTCAGATCTAAACATGGATTATCTGAGTTCTTGAGTAATTGACATTAAGCCTTTTACCAAAGAAGAAGTTAATATTCGCAGCTAATTTGATAAATGTTGGCATAAATTCTACCAAATCTTACGCGCATGGCGCGTCTAACTAATTTGATCTTTATACATAAATTCTCCCTTATCGTTTTATTACCGAACTTGTTAACTTCAACTGCATGCATAAATTCTCACTAATCCCCATTTACCGAACTCATTAAATAAAAGTACCGCTCCTTAATGCGACAAAAAAATTACTCTATTGACCAATGAAATCAAGTCTATTCTCATTTGATATATTGATCATGTTATTTAGGAATGCTCAAGCACAAAAGGTCATAACACAGTATTGTTTAACTCGTTAAATAAGACTATTTTTCTGAGACTGTCTTGTCTAGTAGAATAAACAAAGTAAAGGGCCCATATATATTTGTGTCCGATTGTCACCTTGTGTGTGGGGGGGGGGGTTTGTGAGAGAGATGGAGTTATATAGCATGGTACAAATAGTGCATAAATGTAGTTGAAATAAGTAAGGAATACAAACCTTGTACCATCTGTTCATGCTTTATGCTTCTATACATCTGTCCATATATAAATATAAACCAAAGGTGGCAAATTAACATTTTCAACCAAAAAAAAAAAAAAATTAAATCAAGAAATTAATATATTTCATTTATCCCCTAAAACATAATTATTTAATTCATATATCATGACCTTAAAAACCCTAAAAATAGTGCAAAATATGTAAGATTGAGACTTACTCCCTCCGTCCCGCTAATATTAGCACACTTTCCTTTTTGGGCGTCCCGCTAATATCCGCACACTCCCAAAAAGGAAACTTTATATTAATAAAATATTCACCCAACCCCACTCATTCTCTCTCTTACATTATTTTAATACTCACAACACCATTATAATTTATTACACCCTCCACTCATTCTCTCTCCACTCATTCTTTTACACTCACAACATTTTATTAAAATATCATATTCCTTAATTCCCGCGCAAACAGTGTTTGTGCTAATACTAATGGGACGGAGGGAGTATATATTACCTGTAGGTGGCTCTTAACATGAGAAATGGTTAACCCCTTCACATTCATTAGCTGCAAAACCATCTTTGGAGTTGCCCCTACCAACAACAAACACATAAATATATCACAACAAAAATTAAGTTTATAAATATGATCGAGAGAGAGAGAGAGAGAGAGAGAGAGAGAGAGAGAGAGAGAGAGAGAGAGAGAGAGAGAGAGAGAGAGAGAGAGAGAGAGAGAGAGAGAGAGAGAGAGAGAGAGAGAGAGAGAGAGAGAAAGTACTATCTTCTCCGCCGAGGCGTTCAACAGCACTAAGAAAGCATTGATGAAGGTCGTGAGTCCACCGGAGGCGAGGGAGTTTGGACCGGACATATGGTCTGATGCACGGTTTCAAGCTCATCTCCGGCAACATTTGTTCATGACTAGTACTCCGGCGTCGGGCCACCCTTGCACTGGAGATGAGTTCAGGAACTGAATGATCTGACATGTTATTAACAATGGAAGCTGATGAATTTGGAGACCCTTCGTCATAGTATTCAGAACTGTCCATTTTATAGAGAGAATGAGAGAGAGAGAGAGAGAGAGAGATGGTGTGTGAGTTTATGATGTTCAAACAAAAAGAGAATAAATAGAAGGGAGACTGTTGTGAAAGTTTGTCCATTTGTGCAGCTTTTGGGAGAGACTCCCAGACCAGGGACATTTTGGTCTAATTAAGTTTTGATTGTTAAGAAGAAAAGAAAATGTGGAAACAGAATTTGTACAATGGAATTTTCAGAGCCCAATAAAATATTTCAAGGATGCATTCATGGTTGGATGAAATTTGAGGAATGAAAAAGCAGTCCCAATGCTACAAAAGTGTATTCCCTTTTTAGAAATTCTATTAGTGGGTCATGTCAAAACATTCCATCTAACAATTAGCCCCATAAAAAAATTTAGTACTTAATAATGGGTTTGAGTAGATTGCATAGCATAAGGATGTGTTAGGACTAGGGCTGTTACACGAATCGAGCCGGCTCAAGCTCGGTTCGGGCTCGGCTCGAAAAAAGCTCGAGTTCGAGTGGGCTCGAGGTGAACTCGAGCTCGAGCTCGAACCGATTTTCAAGCTCGTCATTTTTTCGAGCCGGCTCGTGTTCGGCTCGTATGTTCGACGAGCTCTGTTCGAGATCGACTCGTTTGAGCTCGACTCGGGCTCGGCTTGTTAAAAGCTCGAATAAATTTTAGTATATATATATATATATATATATAAGTCGAAGCTCGAGCTCGGCTCGTTATAAGCTCGTTTGATTTCGATTTTTCAAAAAATAAGTCGAAGCTCGAGCTCGGCTCGTTAAAAACTCGTTTGATTTCAGATTTTTTTCAAAAAATAAGTCGAAGCTCGAGCTCGGCTCGTTAAAAGCTCGTTTGATTTCAGATTTTTTTCAAAAAATAAGTCGAAGCTCGAGCTCGGCTCGTTAAAACTCGAGTTCGAGCAGCTCGCGAAAAGCTCGCGAGCCAGCTCGCGAAAAGCTCGAAACTTGATTCGAGCCGAGCTCGAACATGCATTCTGGGCTCGAGCTCGAGCTCGAAAAAAGCTCGAGCTCGATGTTTTTTATTCGAGCTCGAGCTCGAAACTTCAAAGCTCGGCTCGGCTCGGCTCGTTTACAGCCCTAGTTAGGACCTCATTGAATTTGAAGCTTTTGTGTAGTCTGATTGATTGATTGATCGGGTATAATTTATCTTATTATAAAATATTATCAAAAAGTATAACTCATGTTATCATAAAATATAAAATGTAGGGCAAATTGCAATTTGATTACCTATTTTTGTGTCACTCTTGTAATTTGATTCTCAATATTGAAAAAATTGCAATTTGATTCCTAACATTAACATTTTGTTGCTAATTGGTGTAAAAATTAACGAAATGTTAGTTTTTTTTATGACAAAATCCAATTCATGCGCCATACACTTGAATTTTTAAAAGTCATAAAAGTCATTTCATATTCATTTCAACCCAACACCACTACCATTATTAGCATCATAGTCAACACCAATCACTATTTTAAATGTTTTTTCAATTAATTTATAATTTTGAATCGTTTTTTTTATTAACCAAGTGTTATAAAGCTACATTTCCTGTGAAATGATTAGCATGTCCCTTAAAAAGTTTACATGACACATGACTTTAATTCCGTTAAAAAATTAATAATTTGTTAGTTTTTATACCAATTTGCAACAAAATATTAATGTTAGGAATCGACTTGCAACTTTTCAATGCTGAGAATCAAATTGCAAAGTTGATACAAACATAGGTAACCGAATTGCAATTTGCCCTAAAATCTCTCATTTTAATAGTAAAAGATATAACTCACTTTTAGTCATTTTTTATAAAATATCACACACATAACTAACTAAAAGATATAACTTACTCCCTCCGTCCCGGAACAATGTTCACAAACACTGTTTGCACTGGTTTTAAGGAGGGAGTATTATATTGAAAGTGTTGTGAGTGTGAAAATAAAATAGGAGAGAGAATGAGTGGAGAGAATAGTAAATTATAATGGTGTTGTGAGTATTAAAATAATGTAGGAGAGAGAATGAGTGGGGGAAATAGTAAAGATTCCTTTCCATTTTAGATAAGTTTTAAATGTGTGAAGTAAGTTTTGGAACGTCCAAAAGGGAAAGTGTGAAGATTGTTCCGGAACGAAGGGAGTATATTACTATAAAATATAACTCATTAACTATAAATATCTGACTAATGTACAATCGAACTGCACATACCCAAATCTGCATGTTTGTCTTTTGACTATCCTTTCTTATTGGCTATGGGTTGATGACTTTCAACTAATTAATAATTAGGATATGATTAATAATAAGGATATCTGAGGCACGATCGTCTTTTAATCACCCTTCCCCATCAATCAACTGATGTCAAGGACATGTACACTTTCCTAAAAATAAAATCTACTTTCTTTCTATTTCAAAATAATTGATTAAGTTTATAATTTTATTTTATAACGAGTGATAATTTTCTTTTCTAAAGAAGTTATAGTTATTTTTGTCAAATATCATGTCACATTGCACATGTAAGGCTATAGTTATGCTAAAGCAAATATTCATAAAACAAAATACAGTACCACTGCATGCCCAAAATCTTGATTATAAATCATTAACTAATTTATTTCACCCGTTCTAAAATAAATATTTATTTATTTTATTAAAAACAAAATAAATATTAATTGTAAAATGGAGATAGTAGTAAGTAGTAACTGTTTCTATTCTTTTCTTCTCTTCTCTTTTCTTTTCTTTTCTTTTCTTTCAAATTAATGCATTTAATTTCAAAATAAGAGGGGAATAATAATGAGAGATATTTTCTCTTTCAAAATCTATCGGGGCTAACTTACCAATTATCCATGTATATATATATATATATATATATATATATATGGACCTAATAAAAAAAGTATAATATATACTTTTGAGTGTAATCATGAATGTATATGCAAAAGTAATATGTTAACTCTTCATAATATTACTCTTTTTTGAGGTCACCATATTTGACATTATGAGGGACAAAGAGAACCTTCCTTGTGTAGCACAAAATATTATTTGAAAAAAATGATATGTTATCACATATACTGTATATTCCCTCGGTCCTGGATAAAGAGTCTCATCTTATTTTCTATGGTCAACGCACCTGAACAATATTTTATGAAAATGTGGGTATTTTCTAAAAATTGTTATTGATTTCATTTTTTGTAGTGTATCAATAGCTATTTTCAGAATTAATGAGGAAAATAATTATTCATAAATTTCGATCAAAAACACAAAGTTCAAATAAATTGACCATCAATAACAAAATGAGACTATCAGTACTATTTTCAAGGGGGTGACTAAGCTTTATTTGAAAAGTTGTAGTTGCTTTCATCACCTTGTACAAAAATCTAAAAAGAGATTCACAAAGTGTCCAAAATGAAAAAGTTAGGGATGACATATGCAAATGCATGTCCTTTAAGGAAACATACCAAAACCCCCTACATTTCAAACAATCCTCATCTTGGGGACCATAGTCTCTGCCCTTTTATCCGGCCGGACTTTAGCTCAACATACCAAAAGATCCAATTCTCATACATTCTTGATCATATGATGCATTCACATTGAGTGAAATACGCGCATGGGATAGGTGCATATTTATTGGGTTTGTCGTTTATTGACACGTAACATGCTTCGCATGTTGCATGTTCTTAAGAAAATGACACGTTAAATATAAGTGACAACGTTGATGCTATTCAGAACTAGCATTTTTCGGTGTAATGTGAATGGTTAGATTCTAACATGCCGTTATACCTCTAAAAAAAGAATTTTTCATCGGTAAAAAGTTCAACTACGTAGATTTATTTTTTAGTATCTTTACAACCCCACAGACTACTTAGAGGTGGCAAAGGTGATACCAACCTTATCCCAAATTCCCAATACAAGATGAAATCGAAATCAAAAAGAAAAAAATGAATAAAATTAAGGAGTTTTTATTAAAAACTACCTCAAAAAGATGATATTTACAAAAAAAAAAAAAAAGTAAGATGTGATATTATAAAAAACTACTCCCTCCGTCCCACTTCAATTGGTCCCTGGGTGAATTTCACGGTTTTTAAGAAAAATGAATAAAGTGGGTAGAAATTAGAGGAAAGAGAATGTAAAAGTTAAATGTGTGGTAGGAAATATGAGAGAGAATGTAAAGTTAAAAATATTTAATAAGAGAGAGAATGAGTGGGAGGAATAGTAAGTTAATGATTGGTTTTTTTATAAATATGTGGAGATGATAAGGGTATAAATATATGAAAAACTTTTTATTTATGGAATGGATCAATTGAAGTGGGACGTCCCAAAAAGGAAAGTGGACCAATTGAAGTGGGACAGAGGGAGTATTTTTTTGCCTTTTCAGTTAAAACAACTGATAAATGTATTTATCACAGGTCTTTTAAAGAGTATTACGTGCTTGATCTTTTGGTTAAACAACTGATAAATGCATTTATCAGTTGTATATAACTGATAAATTTATTTATCAGTTTCTTAAAGAGTATTTTGTGCTTGAACTTTTGGCTAAAACAACTGATAAATGCATTTATCAGTTGTTTAGTTGATAAATTCATATATCAGATTTTTAAAGAGTATTTTGTGCTTGATTTTTTTGTTAAAACAATTGATAAATGCATTTATCAGTTACTTATAGCTGATAAATTCATTTATCAGTTTTTAAATAGTATTTTGTGCTTGATTTTGTGGTTAAACAACTGATGATAAATGCATTTTACATTGATAAATTCATTTATCAGTTGTTTGACAGATAAACGCAAAAAAAAAAAAATTAAATTAAAAAGTAGTTTTTTTTTTGTAATATTTAAAGAGTTTTTTGTAATATCCAACTTGACTGGTTTTTTTTTTTTTTGGTAATATCCATATTTCAAAATTAGTTTTTGGTAAATGCCCATAAAATTAAATGTTATTGATGGTAAAAGTTGAGAGGGACCCCCTCCCAAAAGAAATGGTGATAATTATAATAAGTATTCCTAATTAAATTAGTATGGAGTAGTATTGAACATTTTCAATAGATAGGGGTTGCAAATTTTTTACTTTTTTCCCAATCTATTACACTACTTGGTTTCACTATTATTGTAGTCTCTTAAAAACATGATATTATTTTTTTTTTTTTTTTTTAAGAAGGGGATCAACACATTTCACCGCTCCCCTTGATGCACTTCACGGAGCGCCTAGCTATCTTCAGGGAGGGCAATGTCATTCCCTCTAACCACTGGTGGGGGAATCGAACCCATGACCTCCAGGTTGGAAGCCATGAACTCTAACCATCAGGCTAAGACCCCGCATGCTGATATTATCTAGTATAAGTTAGGGATACAAACTTATTTTTATGGGGTACAGGTACAAGTACAGGTAACACAAGTTATCCACTTTGCTCCTTATAAAATTTGAATTATGGATCTCTAATAGGGGGTGTTTCACACACCCAAATACCACTTAGGTCAAGAGTATTAAGGATGATACTACGGTGATCACTGAAAGGAACAAATCCATCTCTGAAGACATTGTGATTGAGGCGCCCGCCCCAGACAATAGCATGCGCCCGCCTCAAACCAAGGACACCAAAGTTGAGCATCCGGAGCTTGAGGCGCACGCCTCGTCCCACCTCAAGCGGCCGCCTCAAGGCTTGGTTCTCTCGGCCACACATTCTGCTATCCAGGCGCACGCACAGCCCAAGCCCAGGCGCCCGCCTTGGGTTCTCTCCAGATCCTGTTCAGTTTGGAAACAAGCTGAACTTTCCTAATCTTCTTTTCCTTATTGTATTTGGAATATATTGTTATTAACATAAATTAGGAAACTAAATTATTTTCCTTATACATTTAGATTTCACAATCCTTGTATAGTTAGGATTCATACATTGTACCTATATATATTGATCAATGTGAATAAACAAGCCAAGGCTTTAAATTCTAACATGGTATCAGAGCGGCAAGATTCAACCCCCTCCCCCAAAACCCTCTAATTTTCGGCAGCCCTCCCCCCCACCCTGCAATGGTCGGAGCTTCCTCCGTCATTCCAAAGGCTTCCCACCAATCCGTCGCTAAAATCGACGATGAACCGGCCACCACCACCTCTACCCATAACCCGGCAGTCATAAACTGGTTTCGCCAAGATTGCCCCACCCGTAGGGCTCCCACAAGAACCTTAGATCCCACCATCGCTCCTCTAGTACACCCATCCAACCCCACCACCGCCTTCACCGCCCAAACTCGCCCATCAACCAACCGTATCTCTTACCATACCACCGAATACCACCCCGCAAAATCCCCCCCCTTCCATCACCAACATCGAAACCCACAACCCAACCACCAAGCCCACACCGCCATCCATCCCAACCCCTCTCCCCCTCCTTCTTGGCTCATCGATAGTGGTGCAACCAACCACATCACAAACAATCTTTCCAACCTTGCCCTATACACACCCTACATTGGCAGTGACGACATCATCATCGACGATGGTTCTTCCCTTCCGATCTCCCATATAGGTTCCTTCTCTCTTCCCACATTCTCTTCCCTTCTCAAATTTAATAATATCTTACATGTCCCCCTTATTACTCGTAATATCCTGTCCGTATCTCAGTTTTTTCGTGACAACAATGCCATCATTGAATTCTCCCACTCCTCTTTTCTTATCAAGGACCAAACCACGAGCCAAACACTTATCCATGGACACCTTGAGGATGGCGTCTACATTTGGCACCCTCCGCCCATTCAAGCTCACTCAAGCTCTCTCTCATCGCAGTTATGGCATCATAGATTAGGACATCCCTCTTCCCCCGTTCTTAGTTTATTACGTAGCAAGTTCGGTTTATCTATCTCCTCTAGTTTACCCCCATGTAATTCCTGTTTTGTCAACAAAAGCCACAAGCTGCCGTTTGCATCCTCCTCTCTCGTCTCCCATGGTCCCCTTGATCTCATCTTTTCGGATGTATGGACCTCTCCAATCCACTCCCTAGACAACCTCAAATGCTATGTTATTTTTGTCGATCACTACACCAAATATATTTGGTTCTATCCCCTTAAACATAAATCCGACACCTACAATACATTCCTCCGTTTCAAAGCTTTAGTCGAAAAATACTTCAATCGTCCCATCATTGAAGTCTACTCCGACAATGGGGGTGAATACCTCAAACTCACACCCACTCTTGGTCAAAACGGTATCACCCACCTCACCACACCCCCTCACACTCCTGAACACAACGGGTACGCCGAACGTCGTCACCGCCACATTGTTGAAACCGGCCTCACTCTTCTCTCCCATGCCAACCTACCCCTCACCCTTTGGCCCTATATTGTTATTAACATAAATTAGGAAACTAAATTATTCTCCTTATACATTTAGATTTCACAATCCTTGTATAGTTAGGATTCATACATTGTACCTATATATATTGATCAAGATCCTGTTCAGTTTGGAAACAAGCTGAACTTTCCTAATCTTCTTTTCCTTATTGTATTTGGAATATATTGTTATTAACATAAATTAGGAAACTAAATTATTCTCCTTATACATTTAGATTTCACAATCCTTGTATAGTTAGGATTCATACATTGTACCTATATATATTGATCAATGTGAATAAACAAGCCAAGGCTTTAAATTCTAACAAATTTCAAGAGGCCTTAGGTTCTCTCTCTTATTAATTTCCCCATTCTTCTCCCATGCCTCTTACATATCCCTCATCCTCACAAATTTTAAAAAGAAAATAAGAGCAAACTATATAACAACCCCTGAATTTTAAATTTGTTTTATTTTTACCATAATATCACAGACAATGATATCGTTTTATACTCACATTTGTCATAAAATGACATTACTGTTTGTAGTATCTATAAATATATAATAACAAGCTTTGGTAAATAAAGGGGGCATGAGGGGCATTTTCGTCATTTCACATGGTGGCAAAAGTGAAATAAACCAGCCAAAAAACCACGTGGCAGCCTCTGATTAAGTGAAATCTTTTTTTTTTTTTAATCGCTTTGGCCACGTGTTGCCCAGCAGGAGAGGGGCATTTACGTCATTTTCAAGGCGCGTGCATGACACGCGCCGACAAGGTCACGTCCGATGCAGTTTTGCTTTTTTTTTTTAACTTTTGCCACGTGTCACCGTTCGATTGGCTGGATGAATTTCAAAAAAAAAAAATTATCCCATTTCTTTGACCTCAATTTTTATATATTAAATTAATTTTTTTAATTTTTTTTTTCACCAAAATTCATAATTTTTTTTCCTCTTTAAATAGAGACTTCTTTCATTTGATTTGGACAAAAAAAAAACTTCTTTTTTAAATATAAATTTGTTAATTATCCTTGACCAATTTTGTCATTTCTTTTTAGTGAAATCTATCTATATATAATAACAAGGTTTTGGTAAATAGAGGGCCATTGAGGGGCATTTTAGTCCTTTCATATTGTGGCGAAATGGCAAATAAGAAAGCCAAAAATCAACGTGGCGTTGTTTGATTGGGTGAAAATAATTTTTTTTTTAAAATAAATCACTTTGGACACGTGTCGTCCGGCTTGTGAGGGGCATTTCGGTCATTTCCTTGGCGCGTGTATATCACGCGCCGACAAGGGCACGTCCATCCAGTTTGTGTTTTTTTTTTTTTTTGGAATTTGACATGTGGCACCGTTTAATTGGCTGGATGGATTTCAAAAAAAAAAAAATTATCCCATTTCTTTGACCTCAATTATTATATATTAAATTAGTTTTTTTTATTTTTTATTTTTCACCATAATTCATAATTTTTTTTCCTCTTTAAATACAGACTTCTTTCATTTGATTTGGACAAAGAAAAAAATCCTATTTTTTAAATATAAATTTGTTAATTATCCTTTATTCATTTTTTTCATTTCTTTTTAGTGAAAATTAATTAAGTGTGAAGTCATTTTTTTAATTATAAATGATAAAAAAAATAATCCTCTTTTTTAAATTAATTTTTTTATTATTTTTTTTACACCAAAATTCATAAAAGAAAATTATCTTTGAAAAATCGGGCCTCTTTTGCCTGGCCCGTTAGGCCCGTGGGTTTAGGTGACCCCAACATGAAACGTTTGCAAAAGCCCGGCCCGGCCCGATGAAAAGTTGACATTTTAAAAAAAATAAAATAAATAAAATAAAGAAAAAGTGTAATAATAAAGCCACTGCAATAAAAAAAAAAAAAAACTAAAGAAAAAGTTGACATTTAAAAAATAAATAAATAAATAAAACTAGAGGAGAGAGAATTAGTGGAGGGAATAGTGAATGGGATAATAAAATATTAATAAAATATTTGCTTTTTAGGAATGTTAACAAAAAAAAAACCCTAATGCATTCACGCGCCTCTTTAGGCACGTGTAATTTACGGCTCTCATAATTTTAACCAATTAAAAAATAATAAACAAAATAATTTTAGTTCTATTTATCAAACAATTTATTTAATTTTTTTTTTACTTTTTTTTAAGCATAGTAAATAAAGTATTAATAAATTTGTCTATTTTTCTATTTGTCTCAAAATATTGTGTATTTATAAAGACGAATATCGGGAAAGATGACCATCATTTTTAAAATTTTGATTGAAGTGTATGTCAATATTATAAGAAATAAAAATAGTATAAATTTGTATTTTAAAAGAGAGAGAGGAAGAAGTGGGTTGGGTTTGATTAGGAAGTGGGGGGTTTGGGGAAGTTTCTTTTCATTTAACGAAAGTGTTTGTATTTTTAGAATTTTTTATTTTCTCCTAAAAATTAAATAAGTTACATTGAAAATAAATATCATAATTATGTTCATAATGAGTTAATGTAAATAAATATGACATAATATTTTAGATGTACGAGCATGACTTAATGGAAAGTTTCCATTTGAAAAAGAATGATATTAATTTTTATTAGATAATTGTACTATCCTTTTGGTATGAACAAATCTTTTGTTTTTATTTAAAAAATTATCTTTATCAAAAAGAAATAAAATATCATCTTTTTTTAACAAGATTTTCAATCTTCACATTTTTTACTAATTTCAATAACTTATTTCGTATGTGATTCATGTGTTTTATTTACTTTTTTAAATGATAAAATACTACATAATTGTATATGGAGAAATGCATATTCCTTATGATTTTTGTTTTATTCCTATTTTTTTATTTTCTAATTTTTATGTATTGACAATGTAGTCTTTAAGGAATTATTTCATAATGCATAAACGAATTAATTTTTTGATTTATTTTAATTCAATTTTTGTTTTTTGAATATACAGTAATGTCCCGTGCATCGCACGGGAGTCAATCTAGTAATGGTTAAAAAAAGAGTTTGATGGTATAAAAGAAACATGCCCCAAAGTACGATGGACAAAACAACGGAGTTTTCCCAATAACTTTTGCCAAGTTATTTTCACATTTCATTAATAATATTTGTAAAATTAAAAATTTAGAAATGAATATTCTTGCATTTTCCCATTAAGTTTTATAAAAATTACATCATTTTCCCAATGTCCTTTTTAAATGAAAATTATGCGTTCATATTAAGCGGATAGAGTTGTATAAACAATCTATCTCTATTTTTTTAAGCATATCTTTATTTTGTCTTAAATTGAAAAAAAAAAAAAACAACTTTATCATCATCATCATATATTGTGACCAATAATCTTACTAAACTGTGGATTAATTTTTGTTTGGGGACCTACTGAATTAAATATACTATGACTTGTTATTGTTGGTGGGTAATTAAAATTTAATTTTATATATGCACTCTTATTGTTAATATTGTTACATTATAACTAGTAGTATCAACATCAACATCAACAACATTATTATTATTATTATTATTATTATTATTATTATTATTATTATTATTATTATTATTATTATTATTATTATGCCAAAAGCTTATAAAAAACGCATTTTTTGTTAACTTAACAAAAAACGTGTTTTTCCGGACGGAGGCTCACACACACAGACACTCATTCTCACCCTTTCTCTCTCTATCCGTTAACTCCTTCTCTCTCTCCTCTCTCTCTCTATACGCAGCAACCCAAGAATCGCTCCTCTCCATTCTTACCCAACATCAATCCTCCCTTCTCCGGCCAAACCTTCACCCAATTCCATCCCAATCAATCGGCAACTCCCTCCTCATCACCACCGCACCATCTCCCTCGCCATTACGAATTACGAATACGGCGTTACACCTGGAGCAACTCTACCCCTAATCTTACTGCGTTGATTGCTCGGAATCTGCTTAGCGTTGTTCGGTGATAGGGACGATCGTTGTTCGGTGATAGGGACGATCGTTTGCAATCAATCTGCGTTGATTGCTCGGAACCTGCGTTGATAGCAACTCTAACCCTAATCTTACAGCAATTGGAGGAATTGTGAAGGAATTAAGAGGAAGGCACATCAATAAATTGGATGCCGGTGCTCACGGTTTTGAATGCCATTCTTTAGTTTTGAAATGCCAGTTTATAAGTATTTGAGTACCAGTTTTGAGAATTTGATGCATTGGTGGACTGTGTAATTAGATGCCAGTGTATGTGTTTTGGAGTGCCAGTCCTTGTATTTTGGAGTGCCAATTAGTGTATAATAGAGTGCCAGTAAGTGTGTAACAGAGTGTCAATGTATTTTTTGAATGCCAGTTCTTGTAATTTTGAATGCCGGTCCATTGTATTTTTGAATGCAAGTTCATGTTTTTTGAATATCGGCAAAAATAATTATCAAGTGTTTTTGAGTGCCGGATATATGCATTTTTGAGTGCCGGTAAATGTGTTTTCGAATGCCGGTCCATGTATTTTTGAATGCCGGTGCTTGTATTTTTGAGAGCCAAGCAAAAATATTAGTGTAACAAAGTGCCAGTGTTAGTGTAACGAGTGCCAAGTGTGAAGAGTGCCGGTTTATGTATTTAAAAGTGTCAGTGTAAAAGTGCCGGTTTCAATTTAACAAAGTGCCGCGTTACACTGGCACTTTGTTAAACTGGTACTGACACTTTTTTCGCTGGCACTTTATTACATATGCACTGGCACTTTATCACACTGGCAGTTTGTTAAACAGGAACTGGCATAAACGGGGGAACCATTAATTACGAAAATGTCACCGTTTATTTTGAACATGGTTGCCAGTAATTACAAAATTGCCACCGTTTATTTTGAAAACACGTTTTTCCTTATCTTAAGAAAAAACTAGTTTTTTATAAGACCAACTCTATTATTATTATTATTATTATTATTATTATTATTATTATTATTATTATTATTATTATTATTATTATTATTATTATTATTATTATTATTATTATTATTATTATTATTATTATTATTATTATTATTATTATTATTATTATTATTATTATTATTATTATTATTATTATTATTATTATTATTATTATTATTATTATTATTATTATTATTATTATTATTATTATTATTATTATTATTATTATTATTATTATTATTATTATTATTATAACTTATGACTATGAAAATTATGTTATATGTGACGTCTTAAAAATTATATCTTCAATAATGTGATTTTAATTTTTCTTGTTAATTCAATATTTAACCCTCCACGGGCCAAAATTTCTAGATCTGCCACCATTGAGAACAACGTTTCAAATTAATTTATCTCGAGGTGGGTCTCACATGTTTCAAAATAAATCTCAACTACAAACTTAAAGGCAAGAGAAAAGTGTCTCAATCCAATCTATTGACTATAGCGAACAACAAAATCTTCAATACTGCAGAAATTCTGCTTATCAAAGGGGTGTAGTGCAACTAAATAGTATGCAAAAAAAAAATAAAAATCTAAGCAAACTTTGCATGTTTGGATTTGAGGGAAAGGAAAATTGAAGAAGGAGATGGAATGCGAGAAGCATGGACAAGTAATGTAGAATGAATACCAACAAAGGTAGGGGATGTAACTTATTATGTCACTTTGTGGTGTGTGCGTGTGCATTGTGTGTGTGTGTGTTCTTATCTTTTGAATTCTATGCTATGGGGGGTCACAAGGAGGATGCTTTCTTTCTTTCTTTCTTTTTTTCCTTTTTTTTTTGTAAATTGAGTTTTTTATTACTAAATGTCTTAAGTTATTATAAGATTAACACTAAAAGTATTTTTTTATTACTAAATATCTTAAATTATTACAAAAAAGTACTAATGTTACAGTAATAGAGAGAGACAGGGAAGAAATATAGTGTAGTAATAAAAATGAGATAATATAAAAAATACTTAATAATCTTAACGCCAAACACGGACAAAATCCTCAGGGGGTAGAGGGGGATAGGGCTGACAATTTTTTTCCATATCAACTTGTTTATTAATCGTACCAATTATACTTATATATGAAAATTGTTATATCGAAATGTTGGTCGGATAATACCATACCAATTATATATAATTGGTTGGCACAGGATATATATATTTAATATTGATTGGTATACTGAGTATCAATTATAATTTTTAAAAAAAGACTTTTTTGATCGTCCCAAAGTAATAAACAAAGTCCCTTAAAGAAAATGGATCAACTTGTAATACTTACAACAATTACTCACTTCACTTTTTCTCTCCTATCCAACCATCTACGCTCACAATACATCGCCATTTATATTTTTCTTTTTAATTGTTTTGTCAAGTAAAATTATGATGGATGGAAGGAATACATATATGATTGCTTAGAATCCCTTAGAGGAGGGATATGTTAACAAGTAGCCATTTTTATGGGCCAAAATATCCTTCTGTTCATATGTTCATAGAAGGAAACAATTATTTATAAGGGTAATGTAACTAATGTTGTATTTTGCAAATCAAAGACTATCTGTGCTACTGTCATCTCTCTCTCCTTTTCTCTTCTGCCCACCAAACTCACCATGTCCGTTAAATTTCTTAAGACTGCCTCCTTCAATTACTCAAAATCCTTCCACATTAACCCTCAAATAACCCAGATCCACCACTATCATCTCAACAATTTCCTCACAAATTCCATTGTCACCAAAATCAGCCCACTCCCTCTTTCCAACCACCCCACCGACATCAGTCCCATCTCAATCACAACCTATCGTTCTTGTATGAAGCTACAACTATGAATCGTGATGATCTCGGACCTTTCAAATCAGACCTAATCTCGATTTGATACAAATGCTAATCATGATGTGACATTAAAAACAACGGACATCAATACCGCAAGAGTCAGACCGCAATCATGGAATACCGTCAACAAGATGACCGCGCCATTCATGATCGTGATGTCCAAAAACCGCGTCAACTATATTGACCGCGGTCTCATACCAGACTCTCGATTTTATCATTATACTCCCGATTAAAGTCAAAGCTAGTGAGACAAAGGTTTGTACCTACACTGACGCCAAGAGCCGGCTTGTCCCCATCAAATTAAATGGTAGCTCAGGCGCCTACAATGCACGTAAGACGTCGCACCAACTATCGTCTGCTTCCTCTGTCCTTTTCCAATCAAAGACATCCCTCTGCAGTAAATCTTACTCTATTGTACGAGTCAACCAGGCTAGGTCAAAAGACAAAGATATCATACAAGACTGACATCATCAACAGCTCTCCCTTACTAAAAATACAAACACTTGTCCCCATGGACAAGAGAGGTGAAAAACCACTATTGTAAGCCACATTATCTAAACCCTATCACACAACTCACTAACACATTTCAAGTCTTATTCTCAGTTAATTAAGCCTTCAGTGATCTTACTCTCACATCCGAGGGCCTTAGCTGGATTAAACTCTGGCTTGATCTCTAACGGTGATTCTTATCTTTATTGTGTTATAGGTACAATCATCCTATACAAGTCAGATATCCTAATTCAGTGAGACCCCGAAAGTTGTGGCGTCATCAGTGGTTCCGTTGCCGGGAAACGCTTAGTTTTTCTCGTGTAATATTGTTTCTTTCTTTTCGAAGCAAACACCTTTCCAAACACTTACATCCAAAAAACAACTTTTTAGCTTTTTCTCCTACGAAAATGACTGGCACTCCTCTTCAAAATGTTGGTTTTATTACTCCTCCGGGTAATAATCAAACTTCTCCCTCTCAACTCAATCCTGTCAGATCAAGCATCTCAGCCTTTAATAGGTTGGGTGGCTGTTCTGTCAGCCAAGGATCTTTTACTCCTTCTCAAAGATACCTTAGGGAGAAACTTGAGCCTGCCCATAAAGAAAAATCCCCCCAAAATCCAAGTCCAAAAAACCCTACCTCCCCTATCACTCCTGAGTTAATGCTCAAGAGAAACCAAGCTCTGGCTGAGAGGGCTAGGCTCGTGGCTGAGGGCATGGCCATAAATGATGCCCAGCTCGAGTTGGTTGAGTTGGAGGCCAATGGTGTTGTCCCCCTAGAGGAAGGTTCCCACCGATTCTCTCAAATAGTCCCCACAAAATCTCTAGCTAGTCAAGCTAGGGGGACAAAAAGGTTAGAACCAAACCTTGCTGACCGCGGTCACGAGAAAGAAGAGGATGAGGAGATACGAGAGGGAGCATAATCTACTCCTCTCCCCGAGAAATCCAAAGCACAACCCACGGCTAAAGCCAAGAGGAAGGCCGTGATTTCTCCCTACAAGAAGCCAAAAATGGACAACATGAACCGAGATTTTATCACGTTCATGCATTAAATGTGGGAAACCCATCAGCAAGGCTCCACGAAATGTGGTCGCACCATGGATGCTTTTGCGGACAAGATTGCTAACGCTCCAATCCAAAGAGGGAAACCTCCTCAAATAGAGACCTATGATGGCTCAACCAATGCGAAGTGCCATATGAGGAGGTTTGAAGGACAGACGACCCTATTCTTCTCGGATGAGGTCGTTATGTGTAAAGCCCTAGCTCCTTCATTAACAGGCTAGGCTTTGTCTTGGATGTTGGCCCTTAAGACAAAGTCCTTCAAAAGCTATAATCAATTCAGGCATAGATTTTTAAACTATTTTGATGGGGCGGGCTAGCCTGCGAGGCCAAAAACTGACTTAATAAGGGTCAAGCAGAGCGCCGCGGAAACCACCAAATCCTACATCACCAGTTTCAGAAAGATCTCCGAGCAAATTGTAGACCTGTTCGAGAGTGATATTCAGCTCTGCTTTGAGGGCGATCTATCCTACAGTTTCTTAAAAATGAACTTTGCCTCGGACAGGCCCAAAAATGTGGAGGAGATGTGTCACGACCCTAAATCTAGGCACTAGTTTAATCACGTGTTGAGCACGTAGATATGGCGTGAGTAGCATCGCATTTCATGCTTAGCATCTTGTTTGTGATTATTTGTGCTAATTTAATATTTTAATAACTGATTTGGTATTTTTAACTATGTTAATAAATAAAAGGGGAGAGAATGTGATACCCCAATTAGTTGTTCCATATTGAATATATATATTTGTGTTTTAAAAACAACGTTATTATTTTAAAGATAATAATAATAATAATAATAATAATAATAATAATAATAATAATAATAATAATAATAATAATAATAATAATAATAATAATAATAATAATAATAATAATAATAAGTAGTGTTCGGTTTAGAAATAATAATAGTAAAGGGAAAGTAATAAATTTTGGATAAGTAGCATTTTATTATGAGACGGAGGGAGTAATAATAATAATAATAATAAAAGAATAAGATTTTGATTTCCACCTCTCTTGCATTGCATGGATTGATGACTAATTGACGACTAGTGAATACGTGGCCTAAGGTGGAATGTTACTATCTTCTTCACGTGGCATAGCTTGAGGTGGTTTAAGCATGGAAATATTTGCTGACTCTTATTGTACTCAATGTAGAGTTATTAGCAATTCACACCAAGCTGGGAGGGAGCGAAAATGAGTGGAATTTAAGTAACACGTAAAGGCTTTAGTCTTGGAATACAATTCAAAAATTCACTACAAATTTATTTCTTGCCCGTTCTTCGATTCGTCTGCGGCAAAGCGATCAGGGAGTCGAGTGGAACGCGTAGAGCCGATCAAATAAATATTTCATTTCGCACTATTTTTAGGCAAATTATTATAATTCTTTCTTTGCATGCTCATGTTATATATGTGTATATTAATTCTTGAATTATACATGCTATTTGTAAATTTAGTGAAATTACTTGTTTGAGAAATTATGGATAATTGGAATAAATCCTTGCATGTTAATTTAATGAAACTATCTACTTGGAAAAATTATGAATGTTTATGAAAAGCTCTTGCATGTCTAATTTAGTGAAAGTATTTACTTGAAAATAAAAGGAATTAAAATGAATAAATGGAATGTGTAAGTTATTACTTGCTTGTTGGTTGAATTGTGACATTCTTAGTCATATTAATATGGTTAGACTAAGGAAAACAGCCTGTTTTGAGCTAACTTTATTTAGGCACTGTATAAAATCTAGCCATGGGTTTGAGTTGAATTTTTGATATGTGTTTCATATATGTCTTAGGAGATATCCTGCCAAGTTTCAAGTCATTTGGATAAGATATGGACATAGAAATAGCATTAGTTTCACAGCTGCTCCAGATTTGAACTTAAACAGGGCAGTAACTTGGGAAGAGTATTGTGATTAAATGAACCATGGGAATTCTACGATTTTTGGATATGTTTTACATTTATATGTTATTTATATCCATGTTAAATTTCAAGTTCATCTAAGTTGAATTGTGCCTGTTATGAATAAAATGGTACAGCTGGTCTGCTAATAATACATTAACTTATATAGTAGATGAATATTGTTATGATGGGTTTGAATTATGTATGTTAAGTATAGTGAAAAATGAGGGTACTTTCCTAGTTGGTTCATGGTTGATATTGATACTAAAATTTGGTACTTTTGAATTGAAAAGTATGCACTTGGGATAACACTAGTACAAGGAAAATTGTCTAAAAATGTTTTGGAAAAAAGATTACTCTGTTTTGGCCCAGAGTCACTCGTCCCAGCCTTAGGGGACGACTTAGCCAAATTAGGGACTACTCGTCCCCAAGAATTGTATCTCAGAATCACTCGTCCCAGGCCAGGGGACGACTTGGACCAATTGGGGACGACTCGTCCCCTGGAACCTGAACCTTGAACAAATTCTAGAGCTGTCCAAACTTATTCAAACTTGAACCAAAGTGAATCCTCTCTAATCTAGATTAAAGTAGAACACTTTAGCTACACAATGATACCTTAGTTGGTCAAAATGGAATAGTAAAAGTACTTTAAATAGAGTACGGAAATGGGTTGATAACCTTGATTTAATTCCTTAACCAAAGTGAATCCAACTTGGTAAATGGAACTTGGACCTTAATAGAGGTTATTTATTATTGCATATTAACTATGTAGAACTAGTTTATGATGCATTGTTATTTTACTTGAGTTTATGTGCATTGATTTGATTAAGCATGAGTAGTGTTTTACCATGTTGTTATATGTAGCATGACTTGTTATAATAATGGTGTAGACATTTTGTGTTGCACTATGACATTGATGGAACATGAGTAGTGTTTTACCATGTTGATTTACTTTCCTCCCTTTGGTGGATTTTCTTTCAAGTAACTTATATGTGCTTGAATTGTTGTTAGTCAGCTGATGTTTAGGGGTATAACGGAATACGATCAATTATGGAAAGTGTGACCTAATGTGATCGGATTACGTTATACCCTGTATTCGTCCCCTTCTGTGGCCACAGATTGGGGTTATAGCATCTGTATTGAGCCAAAAGCCTTATAGAGTTGCTACTATCTTATATGGTTCCCTGAAAAACGGGTCTTATAAGATGTGAATATGCCTAAGCAGTTCACAAGAGAGGAGTTATTATAATAGCTCTCTCTGTTATATGTTATTGGTTGTGATGGAATTGTATCCTCCAATATTGTACGACTTATTGATCAGACGGGAAAAGGTAAACCAAGGTAACGTAAGGTGTTTACGGCTTTTCCAATGTGTTATATGCACCTTGTATATGTTGCATCTTAAATGGCATAATGTTGCTTATATGATATGTTATGAGTACATGATATTTATATGAACTATGAATGCCTTCTTTGTAACGCATGTCATATTGTTGCATATATAATAACTTGTTGAGATTTATCTCACCCCGTCCCCTTTTACTGTTTTAGACAGGGCGAGCCAGGGTATAGGACCGATTGAGGAGGACGCCAGTTTGGGGTTATGATTTGGGTAAGATTTGGAAATGGTTACATTATATAAATGTGAACCAGGGGTGGTATACCGAGACAATTGTTGTAGCTATAATATTTTGGTATTTTAAAGTGTTGTAGTTATATTTGTTATCTCCGTGGTGGAGCTTGTGTAAAAATAAACTTTTGGTTTAAAACTTCGAAGTGTTAAATTTTATAAATGTTGTAAATAAGTTAGTGTGAATGTGGTGCCCAAATTTTGTGTTGGATTCACGCGAGTTTGAAGACATCCGAGTTATTTGAAAAACGGAGTCGCCACGCCATTTTGATTACCTCAAAACTTTGAAAAAAAGGTTTTACTTGGGTTCGGAGGTTAAGTTACCCCTTGGGAAGAACGTTTGGCGTTCACCCAAAGTGCCTTGCCGGAGCAAGTCTCCCAAGATTTCATTAATCGTGCTTGCTTGCGTGCTTTTTTGTGTGCATGTGTTTGAAAATAAGGGGGGGAATGTCCCAAGTTATCTTCCGGACGTACAAACCATTTGTTGGTTGTCGCTCGGGATTTCTTGGAATTTATGTATTTGGGATTATGATCCCGTCCTCATCTTATGACTTGTGATCATCGCATTTTAACCTCGGGACCCTCGGGACTTGCGTGATCGAGAGAATGACTCTCTTTTGGTCAAAGATGAGGTTCTTTAGAAAAGGAGGGTCCTTAGCCCATCAATCCTACGCTTTAAGACGGTCGAGCTCGTATAGATGCTTCATACTCTTTCTTAAGCGATAATCGGAGATATAGGGTTCAAGGTTGTCCCTTTCTAAAGAAATATGAAACCTTTAATGGAAGGAACAATGCAAAGATGAGAACTTTTACACCGGTCCGTTCCAAGGTTGCTAATGGGGACATGGGAGAATGCATGTAAAAATGACATTTTTAATGAAAAGATACATTTTTAGGTGCAAAGGATGCACCTTTGATTCAAAGATTACATTTTTAATGGCAAAGGATGCCTAATGCATGCAAAGGGGGAAAGGGGGATAAAGATATGATCTTTATGATAAACTACCAAGTCCCAAGCAAGATAAATGCAATGTATGAATGCAATGAGCAAATATAATCACATATAGCAATTTAAGATGCAAGGTTAGAGCGTGCGAGGTTACCAATGGCTTCCTCTTCTTCTTTGGACGGAGCTAGGAGGAGGACTTGATCTTGGATCTTCAAGGAGGAGGGAGGTGGCTTCTTGGCCTTCTTCTTCACCTTCTTGGACTTCCAGCAGCTCTTGGGAGTGTATTTTACGTATTATGTGTGATGGTGGATGATTTTTGTGTGTGATTGATTTGAGAGGATTAGTGTGATTTGGGGAGTATGTGAGGAGAGGGGAGGCTTCTGGGCGTATTCCCTATAGAGGGGGACTGAAGGGTGGAAGAGGTGTGTCCAAAATGAGAGGTGAAGGCCTCTATTTATAGGCTGCCTGCATGGGCTTGTTATGTCGCACGACATGATAAGCCATAACCGTTTTCCTTCTAGAAACATGCAAGGTGGCATGGTTCTAGAACTCTTCCTGGCTGGTTATGTCGCACGACATAAGTAGCCACTTCTGGATTCTTCTAGAAACATGCAAGGTGGCAGTCTTCTAGAAGGGTTTTGGGATTAAGAAAAACGTGTTTCTTAATCACCAAGCATTTCCTTCAGCCCTTAAAAGGCTTGGAACAGTTCCGGAATTGTTCCGGAACTTTAGGAAAATCCGGGGAATTACCGGAAAAATTACCGGAATTGCCGGGAAAATTAACCGGAAGGCATGAGCCAGATTTGGGTACTTACAGAAGCCCCTCGGCAACGTCACTTGCAGGGGAGTGGGGTTGTCGATAGAAAAGGATCCGATCTGGCGAATGCCGAGACGGATTGGGTGACCAAGGTGGTCGAGTGGCTGAACCTTTTGGAAGGCTACCTACGTATCCCGGAGGAATCAAGCCAGGCCGTAGTTCGGAATTAGGATCCGGGGGAGGAAGAAGAGAAAGCGGGTCTCTTCGGGAAATAGAAGAGAAAATGACCTAGGAGGTCAAGCAATTGATCCTACTGGGGATATGCTAGAAGTGACCGAGGTGGTCGGATATCTGAACCTCTATGAGGGGCTGCTTTATCACTGAGGAGTGACAAAGAAACAGGGTGACCAAAGTGGTCGAATGGCTGGACCTTTTATAAAAGGCTACCTACGTATCCCGGAGGAATCAAGCCTTGATCGTAGTTCAAGCTTTGACTAGATCGAAATGTTATTCCTTCAACTTGGAATAACGGAGATCGAAAGAGAGATCGAAATGTCATTCTTCCACCTTGGAATGACGGAGATCGAAATAAAGCGAAAAAAAGGTCGAAATGTTATTCCGTCATTCGGAAATAACGGAGATCGAAATAGAGCGAAAAAAGGTCGAAATGTTATTCCGTCATTCGGAAATAACGGAGATCGAAATAAAGCGAAAAAGTCGAAATGTTATTCCGTCATTCGGAAATAACGGAGATCGAAATAAAGCGAAAAAAGGTCGAAATGTTATTCCGTCATTCGGAAATAACGGAGATCGAAATAAAGCGAAATGTTATTGCCTTCTGGCAATAACTGATAACGGAGAATTTCCCGGAGGAATCGTTATCCCATTTGGCGATAACGTAGAATTTCCCGGAGGAAACGTTATCCCATTTGGCAATAACGGAGGATTTCCCGGAGGAAACGTTATCCCATTTGGCGATGACGGAGAATTTCCCGGAGGAATCGTTATCCCATTTGGCGATAACGTAGAATTTCCCGGAGGAAACGTTATCCCATTTGGCAATAACGAAGGATTTCCCGGAGGAAACGTTATCCCATTTGGCGATAACGGAGGATTTCCCGGAGGAAACGTTATCCCATTTGGTAATAACGGAGGATTTTCCGGAGGAAACGTTATCCCATTTGGCGATAACGGAGGATTTCCCGGAGGAAACGTTATCCCATTTGGCAATAACGGAGGATTTCCGGAGGAAACGTTATCCCATTTGGCGATAACGGAGGATTTCCGGAGGAAACGTTATCCCATTTGGCGATAACGGAGGATTTCCCGGAGGAAACGTTATCCCATTTGGCAATAACGGAGGATTTCCCGGAGGAAATGTTATCCCATTTGGCGATAACGGAGGATTTCCCGGAGGAAAACGTTATCCCATTTGGCGATAACGGAGGATTTTCCGGAGGAAACGTTATCCCATTTGGCAATAACGGAGGATTTCCCGGAGGAAACGTTATCCCATTTGGCGATAACGGAGGATTTCCCGGAGGAAAACGTTATCCCATTTGGCGATAACGGAGGATTTCCCGGAGGAAACGTTATCCCATTTGGCGATAACGGAGGATTTCCCGGAGGAAACGTTATCCCATTTGGCGATAACGGAGGATTTCCCGGAGGAAACGTTATCCCATTTGGCAATAACGGAGGATTTCCCGGAGGAAACGTTATCCCATTTGGCAATAACGGAGGATGTGAGGACCCCGACCCGGAACCTACACGTGTCCCGAGTTGGAGCGTCCTCAAACTAACCCAAAAACACTATACTTTTAAAACTTTGCTTTGACTTTCAAACATAAACATTAATAACATAATATTTCAAAATAACTCCACTCTACTCCACATCGGAGGAGGAGATAACTAACTTTGAAAAGTAACAACCTGTTTTAATTACAAAGACTTTAGTTATAACGTACAACTAAGTTTTATACTCATAAACTCCATAAAGGAATTATACCAAAATACATTCTTTACACCAACCTATACGTACCCTGACAAATCCCAAAATACCACGTACCAACTCCTTTCCGTCCTCACTTGGCCGGTCCGCCTGTCTCAGGATCTAAAACAGTAAAGGGAGAGGGGTGAGAATAAATCTCAATGAGCTATTATGATATGCAGCAAGATGCCAAACAAAGTGCAACACATAGCATGGTAGCACATAACACATTAGGAAAGCGGTAAACACATTCTGTTACCTTGGTTTACCTTTCCCGTCTGAACAATAAGTCGTATAACTGTGGGTATCAATACTCCACTATATCTGTGAATGCATATTCACCAGATCCAATACCATGTAACTGAGACAGTTATGCTTATAACTCATCTCCGTGAACTGCTTAGGCATATTCACATCTTATAAAACCCGTTTTTCAGGGAAAATATAAGACATCAGCATTCCTATGAAGCGACCGCACATATCCATAGAAGCCGAACCCCGATGCCGTGGCCGCAGAGGGGGAGAGGTCACAGGTATGATGAATCTCCAATCACTTAGAGAACAAATCAATAACTGATTGAAATCCATTATACCCCCCATTCACATAAAATATCAACACGTTCAAGCACATAATAGATACTTGAGATATAATCCACAAGCGGGATAAGCAATATAACCACATGGTAAAATATACTCATGCTAAATCAATACCATAGTGCAATAATCATGTAACACACTATGCATAGTTCCAACAATGTATAACATTCCAAGTAAGGTACAATATCACCAATAAATCCACAAATGGGATAACAATATAACCCTACGATAAACATATCCACACTTGGGATAAATATACAACCACATAGTAGACATATCCACACATTGGAATAACAATATAATCAACATGCCACGTAATCCACAATTGGGATATAACACCACCATATAACACAAAATCCACACATTGGGATGCCACATAACAACTTGTCCAATAGTCCATACTTAGGATATTAAGGTAACCATATAATCAATAATTCCATTTGAGAGATCACCTAAAAATACTCAATTTGGACTCTTGAACCATCCAATTTCGAGTTCGTATGAATTAACTATGATTTATTCAATTTCCCTCAACTTCTAAAGTACAATACTACCTGCTGTAACCAAATCAGATTTTTGGGACATAAGGATAACTTCTTTAGCTATGAAACCATCACATTCAGAAAGTACTCAGAAAAACACCCAATTTAGACCCAAGAACCATCCAATTCCGATTTAATATGATTAAGTTATGACCCTCACAAGATTGCTAAACGAATTCTGGTTCAGAACTGAAGTTAGGTTTTCTGGGGTCTTGGGCGACCGCCCAAACCTCTTGGGCGACCGCCCAAGAGGATTTTCAAAGGAATGTGAGTTTCTGCCTACATGGGCGGCCGCTCAGCCCCCTTGGGCGACCGCCCAAGCCTCCCCGCCAGCCCAAACTTAGGTTTTTAACCCCTTTAACCCTAGTTCTTCCTTTCCTCTACCATTGATTAGTCAAGAACACCCAAGAACACCTTCATTTCACCAAATCCCAAACAAACATGTAAACTCCAAAACCAAGTAACCCTAGATTATTTATCACTACTATTTCTACCCATTTCAACCCTTTTAACTCATCTTCATTGAACCCTAACTTCAACAAATTCAAATTCCATCCATTCCTTAAAAAATCTAAATCAACTCCCATGAACCACTATCTTTTTAAGTCATTAATCCATTTTCTAACTCCAAGAAGATATCCAAAGCATATAATAACAATCACAACACCAAGAACAACAATAGATAGATTATGAGCACATAGATGAAAGGAGGTCATAACAACTCACTTTGGGATTTTAGAATGGAAGGAAGATCTTCAAAGCTTGATTGATTCCTCTAGGTGATCCAACTCCAAAACTACTCTTAGACTCGAATTTGATGAAGAATTTGCTTGGCTTCAACACTTGGTGCTTGGAGTTTCCATGGGAGGCTTCTATGCTTTTGCTAGGAGAGTAGTGAATGCATGAAGGAGGAAGAAGGAAAGTGAGGGAGATAATAGAGGGGGAGGGGGCCGGGTATGAGGGAGTAAGAGGAGGGTTTAGGGAAGGCCACTTGTCAAGCCTAGGAAGGAGTAAGATTAATTGGCCCCCCATCAAAATAAATCCTAAGGCTTTCCCTCTTTTACATTTAAAATTAACCATTTATCCAAATAATTCTTCCTACCCATTTACCTCCTTGCACTATTTGTTACTTTTCCCTTTTTATTATTTCCCCAAATTTCTTTATTTAATATCCAATAGATTCTCCAAAGATTCTAATCTTACTTCTCACCCAATTTCTTAAATTAAGAATTTAAAGACATAATTGAACACATAAAATAAATATAAATATTAAAAGCATTTAATATAATATTAAAATTTGATGCCTAGGGTTGGGGTCGTTACACTCACTCCCCCTTAAAGAAAATTCGTCCCGAATTTGATTGTCACTTACCCTAAGGTTCAAACTAGCAAAGGTTACCTTTCACACATCCTAACTTAATAATTTCAATTAGACTTTTCAAGGCAAGATTCTACTATACATTCTCACAACCCGAGTACTCTAGAACTTCACTTCCCAATTAGTCTCTTCACTTCTATGATTCTTCCCAAGATTCTACTTTCATTAATAATGTGATATCACAACCTCTTTGTTCTACGAATATCATGCAATTATCACTAATCCGAATTCTCACGACCTCAATAAAAGTATAATTAATTAAAAGTACTACAACTTGTGCCTTCAAATACATTACGATGTTACCTTTAAAACTCCAAATACTCTATAAGCTGCTCCAAGCCAGTCTCTAAGTCAAATCACCAACCCTTTCTAAAACTTCAATTGGATTAGCAAACTTTGACGCCAATTTACCTTAGGCCTTGCTTCACTAATCTCACCCCAACAATTTAGAGATCGATATTTTCTTCCCGAACCACACCTCATAAGGGTTTATCTAAATGCTAGAAGGATAACTGCTATTATACGCACTCAACTTCCGGGGACCATAAGTCCTATTGACCATTAACATCCATTGTACATGCCCATAGCATAACATCAACAATACGTAATTATCCCTCAAATTTTTCACAAGGTCAAACTTAATAGCATCCATACATTCTAAAATGATCTTTCCCAATTGGTGTCTATCCAATCCATTTAATACTATGGGGTTTATACCACTAAACGATCCCCTAACATAATTGAGGACTTGATTAAAGAATTGCATCACTTATAAACATATACAATGAGTAGAAAATACAATCAACTTTCTATAAACAAATCTTCTAATGTCAACATTCTATTATTACCATTCAATGTTCCAATCATGCTCAGTACTAGGGACAAATCAATATTCAAATTGAATGGTTGGCCGCCCACAACGGAGCCGATCCAACTCCAAAACAAAAACCGAGTCTACTGCGACTTCCACATTAATACTTCACAACTTATCAATTATTTCTCGGATCACTACTTTTAATACAATAAATCATTATAGGGAAACTCAGTTGCCTTTCCACTAGCTTCTGCACAAATTACATTTTTTAGGATACCCACTTTTTCTGAAATTCACAACATCTTTCAAAATTTCAAATGATAATATAAAAAGAGATCCAAAGAGACCCGAATGGTTTACTTATTTAAAACCGGCCCATACCAGTTTTAATTAACTAAACCACTCAGAAATTTCAAAGGATGGATAAGCTAACAAAAATAACTCGAGTGATTTAATTATCTACAACCGTCCCATACCAGTGGTAGATAGTCAAATTACTCACAGATTTTAATTTACACGAAAATGGTTTACTGACCTTATTAAATCAGTTATCCCCGAAGGGTACAAACGCTCACACCGAAGTTCAACACACACTTTCAATTGTTAAAACACATTTAAACAATTCCAACATAATATTCTTGTTTGACCTCTAATTATAGTATAGCCACCATTCATAATATTCATACTTAAATAAATTCTCTTACAAGAAAACACAATCTCGCAATACTATTACTATCTCCGTTAAATAACACTAAAACAATCATTAAGATTATAAACTAGGTAAATCATCCTCAAATTGCGGTTACATCTTAACGATCGTAACCATCTTACCTCTCGACAACCATCAACAACTCAAAATTCACATAACGCCCATACCTACCAAACATCACACTAATCCCTCATATGAGTTACGCAACTAAATCGACCTATAGGGTATAATCATCTTAAAGTATCCTTTCTTCCCATAAGATTCATCCTCATATTCCTTTCTCATTTAATGCTAATCGTCTTTCAAAATAACCATATACATGTATTATAAATTCCTGAAGTTGATCCTATAAATCACCAATAACCACATCTATTATACTTCTTCATATTTACCCTATTTACCTTTCCATAACTAATACACAATCCACAAATCCAAACGGTCATACTATATATAAATGTTGTCCTAAGTACCTCCTTAAAGCAATTATTTACTGAAATTGTAGCACTCCGAAAAATTCAACTAATAACCATTGAGTACCCTATTAGTTTCTAAGATCAGTCATACAAATCATCAACAAGCGATAACGAATACTTATTCTTTACAGTTACTAAATTGAGATCTCCATAATCTATAATTATCCACCAAGTATCATCTTTTCTAAATATAGTGCTAATTTATCCTTACGGGGAGTCGCTAAGCTAATTGTCTCCATTATCAAATAATTTCTCAAGATGAATCATCAATTCCATCATCCCAATTAATGTCCTCTACCTAGGGATCCGAATACTAAAATAGTACCTTATCTCAATTCAAAGCCTCAATGTCCTGGTATGATACCTGATGAAAACCCATTTTTGAAACTCACTTGAAAAACACCACTTAGTCAACTTATAGGGTGATATTACTTACAAAAATATCTGATTTCCTATTAAATTTTAGTAACAAGAATTCAATCAATCTCCCCTTAGAGATTACTTATAGCTTCTAAGGCAAAGATATATTAGTTCCATAAGATCTCTTACTCGCGATAATTTATAACTCATATAATCTCACTTAGACTATCACTTTCAATACTAGTCTCATATATCTAGTCTCCACCACGAGACACCACTGTAAAAATACTTACGCAAGTTATACAACCATAAACCACTCTTAATAGGCCATAGACCAACTCTAAACTAAGAGTTCACCAATTCATTTACCACCGTACATGAGATAACTCAAGGTTCTTTTAAATCAAGGATAACACACACTCAATTAACCTTCACATTCCTTAGGCCATACTTTAGACATTTATGCATATATGATAAAATAGCAAATAATAACTCATCCGCCTCTACTACACACGGAGGCAAATCAGACATCGATAAGGAGACTCGCTTCTTGCGACAGTCCTCCCAAATCACAATCACCATAATAAACAAATGATTCGAGGTACTCTCCCATAGGAGTATAACCTCCAGCACATAAGGCAACTTTTAGGTCAATTATGCAAATAAAAGTGAAATGAAATGCCACATGAGAACGAATGAACGAAGATTTATGAAAGTATGAACCCTAACTCCTGAGACAGGTAAAATACCTCAAATGATGGTGGAGGAATCTATCTTTCCACCACTCACCTTTCCTTGATTCCTTGGATGGTCAATATCATTCTCTGTCTTTGGACAAATTCCTGCATTAAACTCTCGACGTAAGTTATCGCACACTCTCACTCAGCTAGACTCTACCCGAGAACTCTAACCGAGCTCTGATACCAACTGTGAGGACCCCGACCCGGAACCTACACGTGTCCCGAGTTGGAGCGTCCTCAAACTAACCCAAAAACACTATACTTTTAAAACTTTGCTTTGACTTTCAAACATAAACATTAATAACATAATATTTCAAAATAACTCCACTCTACTCCACATCGGAGGAGGAGATAACTAACTTTGAAAAGTAACAACCTGTTTTAATTACAAAGACTTTAGTTATAACGTACAACTAAGTTTTATACTCATAAACTCCATAAAGGAATTATACCAAAATACATTCTTTACACCAACCTATACGTACCCTGACAAATCCCAAAATACCACGTACCAACTCCTTTCCGTCCTCACTTGGCCGGTCCGCCTGTCTCAGGATCTAAAACAGTAAAGGGAGAGGGGTGAGAATAAATCTCAATGAGCTATTATGATATGCAGCAAGATGCCAAACAAAGTGCAACACATAGCATGGTAGCACATAACACATTAGGAAAGCGGTAAACACATTCTGTTACCTTGGTTTACCTTTCCCGTCTGAACAATAAGTCGTATAACTGTGGGTATCAATACTCCACTATATCTGTGAATGCATATTCACCAGATCCAATACCATGTAACTGAGACAGTTATGCTTATAACTCATCTCCGTGAACTGCTTAGGCATATTCACATCTTATAAAACCCGTTTTCGGGAAAATATAAGACATCGGCATTCCTATGACCGACCGCACATATCCATGTAAGCCGAACCCCGGTCGCGGCCGCAGAGGGGAGAGGTCACGAGTATGATGAATCTCCAATCACTTAGAGAACAAATCAATAAGCTGATTGAAATCCATTATACCCCCATTCACATAAAATATCAACACGTTCAAGCACATAATAGATACTTGAGATATAATCCACAAGCGGGATAAGCAATATAACCACATGGTAAAATATACTCATGCTAAATCAATACCATAGTGCAATAATCATGTAACACACTATGCATAGTTCCAACAATGTATAACATTCCAAGTAAGGTACAATATCACCAATAAATCCACAAATGGGATAACAATATAACCCTACGATAAACATATCCACACTTGGGATAAATATACAACCACATAGTAGACATATCCACACATTGGAATAACAATATAATCAACATGCCACGTAATCCACAATTGGGATATAACACCACCATATAACACAAAATCCACACATTGGGATGCCACATAACAACTTGTCCAATAGTCCATACTTAGGATATTAAGGTAACCATATAATCAATAATTCCATTTGAGAGATCACCTAAAAATACTCAATTTGGACTCTTGAACCATCCAATTTCGAGTTCGTATGAATTAACTATGATTTATTCAATTTCCCTCAACTTCTAAAGTACAATACTACCTGCTGTAACCAAATCAGATTTTTGGGACATAAGGATAACTTCTTTAGCTATGAAACCATCACATTCAGAAAGTACTCAGAAAAACACCCAATTTAGACCCAAGAACCATCCAATTCCGATTTAATATGATTAAGTTATGACCCTCACAAGATTGCTAAACGAATTACAGTTCGGGCGGAAGTTAGGTTTTCTGGGGTCTTGGGCGACCGCCCAAACCTCTTGGGCGACCGCCCAAGAGGATTTTCAAAGGAATGTGAGTTTCTGCCTACATGGGCGGCCGCTCAGCCCCCTTGGGCGACCGCCCAAGCCTCCTGCCAGCCCAAACTTAGGTTTTTAACCCCTTTAACCCTAGTTCTTCCTTTCCTCTACCATTGATTAGTCAAGAACACCCAAGAACACCTTCATTTCACCAAATCCCAAACAAACATGTAAACTCCAAAACCAAGTAACCCTAGATTATTTATCACTACTATTTCTACCCATTTCAACCCTTTTAACTCATCTTCATTGAACCCTAACTTCAACAAATTCAAATTCCATCCATTCCTTAAAAAATCTAAATCAACTCCCATGAACCACTATCTTTTTAAGTCATTAATCCATTTTCTAACTCCAAGAAGATATCCAAAGCATATAATAACAATCACAACACCAAGAACAACAATAGATAGATTATGAGCACATAGATGAAAGGAGGTCATAACAACTCACTTTGGGATTTTAGAATGGAAGGAAGATCTTCAAAGCTTGATTGATTCCTCTAGGTGATCCAACTCCAAAACTACTCTTAGACTCGAATTTGATGAAGAATTTGCTTGGCTTCAACACTTGGTGCTTGGAGTTTCCATGGGAGGCTTCTATGCTTTTGCTAGGAGAGTAGTGAATGCATGAAGGAGGAAGAAGGAAAGTGAGGGAGATAATAGAGGGGGAGGGGGCCGGGTATGAGGGAGTAAGAGGAGGGTTTAGGGAAGGCCACTTGTCAAGCCTAGGAAGGAGTAAGATTAATTGGCCCCCCATCAAAATAAATCCTAAGGCTTTCCCTCTTTTACATTTAAAATTAACCATTTATCCAAATAATTCTTCCTACCCATTTACCTCCTTGCACTATTTGTTACTTTTCCCTTTTTATTATTTCCCCAAATTTCTTTATTTAATATCCAATAGATTCTCCAAAGATTCTAATCTTACTTCTCACCCAATTTCTTAAATTAAGAATTTAAAGACATAATTGAACACATAAAATAAATATAAATATTAAAAGCATTTAATATAATATTAAAATTTGATGCCTAGGGTTGGGGTCGTTACAGAGGATTTCCCGGAGGAAACGTTATCCCATCTGGCAATAACGGAGATCGCGAAAAAGGTTGGATTTTGTAGAAAAGTTGGAAGGAATCAATAGTTTTTGTAAAGAAAAGTGGGACGCACCCGAATAATTTTTTGTAAAGAAAACTGGGATGTACCCTGATTATTTGAAAAATAAAATTGAAAATGCCAAGGTCAAATAAACTGAGTCACAGAGGTAAATTTGTAAAATAGGCCTCGGGGGCACTAGAGGGAAAACTGGATCGAAAGTGATTGAAAATACCAGGGGCACAAGGGGTAAAACAGACCTATGAGGGATAAAATCGTAAAATTGAGCCTTCGGGGCAAAATTATAAAAACAGCCACGAGAGGCTTAGTATGTCGCGCGATTTAGTAAGCTTTGAACGTGCTTTTTAATGTCTTTAGGCCCGGAATGGAATTGCGGACACGAGGTTGGAATTGGGTGACCAAAAGAGATCACTTACCTGGCCTTCTTGGGACAATGGCAAAGAGATATTTGGTCCCTTCCTATAAGGATGGAAACGGGGTGACCTAGGAGGTCAAACAACCGATCCTACAAGGAATGTGCCAAATCAAAAGGGGTGACCAATGTGGTAAAAAAATTGGACTTTTATGAAAAGCTTATGCACTATCGAGGAACGGGGAAAGAAAAGGTGACCAAAGTGGTCGGATGGCTGAACCTTTTATGAAAGGCTACCTACGTATCCCGGAGGAATCAAGCCTTGATCGTAGTTCAAGCATCACTAGATAGTTAGGAACGATGTCTAGGATTCTTGAGATTTTGACAATTAATGGAGGCTGTCACCTGATTGACAATTACTGGAGGATGTCACCTGATTGACAATTACCTGAGGATGTCACCGATTGACAATTCTTGGAGGATGTCACCAGATTGACAATTACTGGAGGATGTCACCTGATTGACAATTACTGGAGGATGTCACCTGATTGACAATTACTGGAGGATGTCACCTGATTGAAACTAGAGCTTACGTTACTGTCGAGTGGATAGAGGTAGCTAGAGTTTGGTGAACTTGAGCATACGTCTCAATCTCTTTCGAATCAGAGATATGGGTTGCCAAAGTTTGAATGACTTAAGCATACGTCACTATTCGGGATAGAGGTAGCTTAAGTTGAGAGAAACTTGAGCGTACGTCACTATCCGGGATAAAGGTAGCTTAAGTTGAGAGAAACTTGAGCTTACGTCACTATTCGGGATAGAGGTAGCTTAAGTTGAGAGAAACTTGAGCGTACGTCACTATTCGGGATAGAGGTAGCTTAAGTTGAGAGAAACTTAAGCGTACGTCACTATTCGGGATAGAGGTAGGCTCAGTTTTAGAGTTTTGACAATTCGGAGGTTGTCACCTAGTGTTATCTCGTTATAACGGAAGTAACGGAGGCGCTTTTTAGGAGAAAATGTTATCATTAGCAATTGGCACGTTACTTGAGCCTAGGGGTGATTTTTTCATGGTAGGGACTGGGTCTGGATGTACATATGGAATTGTGTTTGGGAATCGTTTAAGACAGGTTTCAAACAGGTGGGGTTGTATCCCTTGGGCGCGGGTGACTAGCATTGTTCTTTGAGATGTTGTCTACGTGGACTAGAATTCCCTCTTGGCCGAGAGGCCCGGGTTTGAACCTCGGGTCTCTGTGAATGTTCTTTTCTCACACTCTAGCATTTGAAGCTGATGCTAACAGATGTCGAAGTGACCAATCCTCTCTTCTAGGGATGGATGCAACTTATCGAAGCCCCGGTCTAAGGAAATACTCTCTGCAAAAGCCCCATATCTTGTTAAAGTAAGGAAAGATTCTTTCATTGGCAAAACCTTGGTGGCAAAGCCCCAGGTGGACAACCGAGTAGGCGAGGTCTTGGTGAAGCCCCGGTCTAAGGAGAAGATCCCAATATGATTGATCGCGTAAAAGTGATCCCGAGGTTGATCGACCAAGGCGGATCCATCTTATGGGCGAGGAATCGAGGCGGACCACAAAAATGGCTAAAGAAGCCCCGAGTCTAAGGAAATGGCTTGGCAAAGCCCCAAACTCGAAGAGTGTCAAGGCAGCCCTAATGCGAATTGTAGCCGAAGAGGGAAAACCTATCCTTTTTTTCTTTTTCTTTTTTTTTATTTTAGTCAATCAGTCAACCTTAAGAAGATGTGAAAGAAAAGATTCTTAGAAATTTATACATGCAGGGGCATATATATATATATATTTTTTTTTTTTTGAAAGGTGGGAATAGATCCCGATTTTGTATTATTTTGATGGCCTTATTCAATGTAGGCACAAAACTCGCTTTGGGTTTGACTCTTTTGAGAGAGCATGAGCGTAGAAAGGTTTGTAAAAGTGTATGGAAGCCCCTGCTGACAGAAAATCAGTGTTTAGCACTATTTTTCCTAAGATGTAGAAAAGGAAGACTTGTCAAGACATCTGAAAACTTGTTTTATTTACAATGATCACAAGATTGCTTAAAACCCTATGTTAATGTTCGGGTTATTCAACCACTAATCTCGATATGAACTAACATTCTTATTAGTCACGAGGAGAAAGTCAACCGATGTCGCAGATCAAGGTTGGCTGGATGTGAAAGAAAGCTTTGTGTATAGGGAGGTCATTGATGAGACCGGGTTTTCTGGGATCTGACTGTGTCTATGGGAGAGGTCATTTGATGAGACCGGGTTTTCAGGAATTTGGATATGTTTATGATCGGACCATTGCTGGTTGCCTACGTTCCCCTCATTGTGAGGAGCTCAGGTCGCCGTAGTTCGGCCTTGGCCGGACTGCTTTGGAAAATGGGATTTTTGTGGTTCCTTTAGTGAAAAGGCTCGGATGATGAGGCGTGGGCCTCGGGATGGCTCCTTGACCAAGTCATTTTTGGACGATCGCCTTCGATTTCTTCCTCTTTCATTGGGGAGAAAGGATTTGCACGTGCCTACTGGGCTTATGAAATGCTTCGGCTTTGCTTCCACTGCCCCATTGTTATCGACAACTTTCATTCTCTGAGCTTTGATTTTGCTGTCCGTCAAGCTTTCGATGGGCGGTCTTTGGGTCCTTGGCCTCATTTTCTTTTTCTTTTTTTCTTTTATTTTTATGTGCAACCCCGTTTTTGCCTAGACCGCCCTTTTTGGGATTTTCAAATTAGGCCGGGCATTACTCTTTTTGCACTAAGATTTTTTTTCTTTCTTTTTTTTTCTTTTTATGTGCAACCACTGTTTTTGCCTAGCGCCCTTTTTTGGGATTTTCGGCTAGTGGGCATTACTCTTTTTGCACCACATTTTTTTTTTTTTTTTTTTTGAAGCACCTGAGGGCCAAGGCGAGCCCCTGCTTGAACTTTCTTGATATCCTTGAGCTCTAAGGCAGGCTCCTAGGTCGTTGTCGACACGGGGTCAATCTTTCGAAGCTGAGTGGCCTTTTGTTGTCCCTTGATGTTGCCGCCGTCGTTGACTTGGTCAAGATGAAGGTGGGGGCATGATTGGGAAAGTGTATGGTTTAATGAAGGCCTTTTTTTGTGAAGCAAGGAAAGTGTATGGCTTGATGGAGGCCTTTTGTGGGGTAAGGAAGGTGTATAGGGAGAGCATTGGTTGACTTTCTCACACCGATTAATCAGAACGTGAATTATTTCGAGAGATTACTTGTTGAGCAATGCGAGTGATCATATAAAATAAAACCATTTCATTAAATGTAATGTAGGTGTGCAAATAATGTCTTAAGTCTAGCAAGAAAAGAAGAAGACTCTTTTATAGAAAATTGAAGATTAAATACAATGTCCGTAGAGGACTTAATTGAAAGAGAAAAGTACTAGAACCTACGAAGGTTGACTGAGAGACTATTTTTCTCTTTTTTTTTTTAATCTTGCTTAAGGATAAGTAGACCCTAGTCTAGCTACTCTTCGCTGGTTGGACTGCCAGGTAACTTGAGCTTTCCTTCGTAGATCAGCCACTGAATTTCTTTCTTCAGATCCACACACTTGTCTGTCACATGCCCAAAATGCTTGTGGTACTCGCAGAACTTGGTCCTGTCAACTCTACTGGGGTTTCTTGGCTTATAATTCTCGAGAGGTGTGAGAAGACCTCGTTTCACCAAATCATTGAAAACTTTGCTCGTGGGCATCCCAGAATCATCAGGCTGATGTTCCTGACCTTGTACATCCTGAATCGACCACTTACCATAGCTTTCTATTTTTGGCCCATGGAGGTTCTCGAGCTTCCCATTTTCTATCAACTTCTGAATCTCATGCCTCAAATAGGTGCAATCATCTGTGTTGTGCCCATGGTATTGATGGAAAAGACAATGCTTGGATTCATCCAACCGAACATGGGGATTCCTGGGTTTCCAATTCTCCAGTGGCTTTATCAGCTTTTCTTTCATCAGCTTTTCCAGCATCTTGCTTAAAGACATCTCCATGTTGTCAAAATGAAGGGAGCGGGGTTTTCGGGAGACATTGTTGTTCTCAAAACTCAGATTCCCATTGTCCAATTGGTTCCATTGTTGGATTTGGCTGAAGGAAGCTAAGACACTCTTTCCTGGTGCTGATCCAGGTACGGTTGCTGCTTGGTATTGGGTTATGCTCGGTGGAGTCATTTCCTTGCCTGGTTCGACATCTTGGGTCGAGGGAGTATTGATACTCATCATGAAGTCAAACTTCTCTTGCATTTGTTGTACTTGTTCCATCAATATTACCACATGGGGGTCAACGGGGAATCTCGGGTTACCGGAACTGGCAACAGGACTTGTAGTAGCAAACTGACGGCTGAATTCATTAAGTCCTAGGTGACAAATGAAAACTCGGATCATCCTTTGGCAACTCATGATCGCATTCGGGCGAGTATAGGGGCTTTAACATAGCCACATATCTCAAGCGATTATGTGAGGTTGGAGCATAAGCGGCGGTATTGCTGAAAGTGAGAGACAGGTGGGGTGAAGCCCAATCCGTTCTGAGGAGCTGAGGGCAATGGAGCCCCGATGAGCTGGGATGCTGGAAAGGACTGAGGAGAAGTGGTCCTTGGCAAGGGATCATATGTGGATGGAGGAAGGTATTGGTTATAGGCTGGGGGTCTTGGTCATAGGATGAAGGGGAAATCACTTGTTTCCATAGTCTCATCTTCGACTACCACCGAGAGAACCGTTCGGCTCAAGCTGTGACACTAACTCCATGACGACGGAGTGCGTCAATGAGCATGGCTTGCCGTTCTTGATGAACCTTATGGGCGCTTTCTAAAGCCGGGACTAACTCTTCCTTCCTAACCATCCGATTCCCTGCACCCTCACTTTGCTTTTCGTCAAATCTGCCATTCGACTCTACGGGCGATGAACCTGTGCGAACCTAAGGTTTTACGAAAAGCCGCCGACCCGGTATTCTAGCCCACTTCTTTCTCGCTGCGGGAAAGGGACAGGCAAGGTTTAGACTCGGGGATAGGTAAGGTTTAGACTCGAAGGTAAGTGTTTAGGCTGAAGGCTCAACTAACGTGCACTTATCGCTTTAACTTTTGCTCGAAACACATTTTCTCCTAATCCTAATTGATCGGAAAAGATGAGACCTTGAAAATTGGGGATCGGACCTGAGGAGGTCTCGACTAGGGATTTGACCGCGAAAGTTCGAGATGGGAAGATAGGAGATCGGACCGAGGAGGTCTCGATTAGGAATTTGACCATGAAAGGTCAAGATGAAAAAAAAAAATCGGAGATCGGACCGAGGAGGTCTCGATTAGGGATTTGACCATGAAAGGTCGAGATGGAAAAATCGGAGATCGGACCGAGGAGGTCTCGATTAGGGATTTGACCATGAAAGGTCGAGATAGAAAATCGGAAATCGGACCGAGGAGGTCTCGATTAGGGGTTTGACCATGAAAGGTCGAGATAGGAAAATCGGAAATCGGACCGAGGAGGTCTCGATTAGGGATTTGACCATGAAAGGTCGGGACAGGAAAAATATGAGATCGGACCGAGGAGGTCCCGATTATGGATTTGACCATGAAAGGTCGGGATAGGAAAATATGAGATCGGACCGAGGAGGTCCCGATTATGGATTTGACCATGAAAGGTCGGGATAGAAAAATTGGAAATCGGACCGAGGAGGTCTCGATTAAGGGTATCAGAGATAGGAAAATGCAATTATAATTACATTAAATGTTCAAGTTTACTTAAAATCATGTCTTTTATTTATTCCTATTTGGTTGGAAAAGGGGGGGTTTGCCCTTCTTTTTTCGCAACTACTCTAGATCCTGGATCAGTGGGTTCCGTCACTACGTCTATAAGCCCCTCGTATTCCACCTGTATTTCGACCTCCCAGGGTGGACAGCCCCGGGCGAGGGTCCTATAGGGCACGCGGATCCCACCGACCGAGAGTAAAGAACGCTCCTATCGGGTCTAGCGGGTCATAGGACCTTTCAACGCACGAGCGATGCGGATTATAGTCAAGGCAATACCGGGAAAGTCTCGTCTCTCTGCCTTGACGGATCTTTAGCGAGTTTCGCTTGAGCGAATGACGGTTTTTGACTTTCGGTAATGTCCGAGAGAATAATAGGCATGGGTCGGGCGGTAAAAGCCGGATGACACGGTGTCACATTTAACTTCGTTGCATACGCGGTGCGTGAGTCGAATCGAAGTCAATGCCGGTCAAGATCTTGCCAATTTTTCCTTGTCGGAATTTTGGCAGAGCTTCGCTTGAGCGAAGGATCTTTTGATTTTTTGGCAAAGACTCGGTCTTGACACTTACGCATTCCGTGCGGGTCAAGGTCAATAGTCAATGTCGGAGTCAAGATCCCACCGCTTTTTCCTTGTCGGAATTTCGGCAATTTCGCTTGGGCGAAAATCTTGGCTTCCGTTATGAGCTAAGGCTTGACCTTTACGTGGGTATGCAACCGGGCTTATATGACACGGACTAGACCAAAAACCAACCAAAGTCACGGTTTTTTGAAACGTGTGACACGGACCGTGCATTGGTCGACACCGTTTGCCGTGGGGAGGTTGGGATGATTCCGTGCGCGCCGGGAGCATCGTAAGGCTGTCCGTGGCTGCAGTGGAACCACCCTCGGGTTTGAAGGACGTGCGTGCAAAAGTGTACGGGATATATCAGTGCGCGTAGTGTGCGGTCTCCTAAAAATGTTCCCTTTGAGTTAAAACAGAGATTTTCGTAAATGTGTTTTAAAGGAATGATTTTCGGGACGGGGAAAATGCAACATATAAGCACGTAAATTTTCTCGTGGAGCCCTACCGGGCCATGGAGCCGAGTAGCCCCAAGCCGCTAGGATCGCCGAGATTAACCATGATTTTTCCTGGTGGAATTGCCACTGAGGTCGCCCGGTCAGAATCCAAGGAGGATCGAGCTGTACGACTGCATGGATCAATTTTCCAGGTTCCACTCCTTTTGCTATTTTTTTTTTTTCGGGTTGTTTCCCGTTCAAAGTATGCACAGATTCCAAGATGCAAATGATGCAATGCATGGTAAAGAAGGCAAGCACGATTAATGAAATCGGCGATGGGAGTCTAACCCGCTCAAAGGGAAAAGCTTTCTTTTTTTCAAAATTGTTTTTTTTTCGAAAAAAGGGGTACTGGTACGTGGATTGTTAAACCACCAGTTATCCCAACTCCCACGTCAGGGAGTGTACAGGAAGGGTAAGTGGTTTCCACCTATATACCGAGTATCGATTTTTTGTTTTGAAAAATAAAAGCTTTTCTCCTTTGGGTAATCCCCAGCGGAGTCGCCAAACTGTGAATGTGGTGCCCAAATTTTGTGTTGGATTCACGCGAGTTTGAAGACATCCGAGTTATTTGAAAAACGGAGTCGCCACGCCATTTTGATTACCTCAAAACTTTGAAAAAAAGGTTTTACTTGGGTTCGGAGGTTAAGTTACCCCTTGGGAAGAACGTTTGGCGTTCACCCAAAGTGCCTTGCCGGAGCAAGTCTCCCAAGATTTCATTAATCGTGCTTGCTTGCGTGCTTTTTTGTGTGCATGTGTTTGAAAATAAGGGGGGGAATGTCCCAAGTTATCTTCCGGACGTACAAACCATTTGTTGGTTGTCGCTCGGGATTTCTTGGAATTTATGTATTTGGGATTATGATCCCGTCCTCATCTTATGACTTGTGATCATCGCATTTTAACCTCGGGACCCTCGGGACTTGCGTGATCGAGAGAATGACTCTCTTTTGGTCAAAGATGAGGTTCTTTAGAAAAGGAGGGTCCTTAGCCCATCAATCCTACGCTTTAAGACGGTCGAGCTCGTATAGATGCTTCATACTCTTTCTTAAGCGATAATCGGAGATATAGGGTTCAAGGTTGTCCCTTTCTAAAGAAATATGAAACCTTTAATGGAAGGAACAATGCAAAGATGAGAACTTTTACACCGGTCCGTTCCAAGGTTGCTAATGGGGACATGGGAGAATGCATGTAAAAATGACATTTTTAATGAAAAGATACATTTTTAGGTGCAAAGGATGCACCTTTGATTCAAAGATTACATTTTTAATGGCAAAGGATGCCTAATGCATGCAAAGGGGGAAAGGGGGATAAAGATATGATCTTTATGATAAACTACCAAGTCCCAAGCAAGATAAATGCAATGTATGAATGCAATGAGCAAATATAATCACATATAGCAATTTAAGATGCAAGGTTAGAGCGTGCGAGGTTACCAATGGCTTCCTCTTCTTCTTTGGACGGAGCTAGGAGGAGGACTTGATCTTGGATCTTCAAGGAGGAGGGAGGTGGCTTCTTGGCCTTCTTCTTCACCTTCTTGGACTTCCAGCAGCTCTTGGGAGTGTATTTTACGTATTATGTGTGATGGTGGATGATTTTTGTGTGTGGGATGGATTTGGGAGGATTAGGTTGATTTGAGGGGTATGTGAGGAGAGAGGAGGCTTCTGGAGCGTATTCCCTATAGAGGGGGACTGAAGGGTGGAAGAGGTGTGTCCAAAATGAGAGGTGAAGGCCTCTATTTATAGGCTGCCTGCATGGGCTTGTTATGTCGCACGACATGATAAGCCATAACCGTTTTCCTTCTAGAAACATGCAAGGTGGCATGGTTCTAGAACTCTTCCTGGCTGGTTATGTCGCACGACATAAGTAGCCACTTCTGGATTCTTCTAGAAACATGCAAGGTGGTAGTCTTCTAGAAGGGTTTTGGGATTAAGAAAAACGTGTTTCTTAATCACCAAGCATTTCCTTCAGCCCTTAAAAGGCTTGGAACAGTTCCGGAATTGTTCCGAAACTTTAGGAAAATTCGGGGAATTACCGGAAAAATTACCGGAATTGCCGAGAAAATTAACCGGAAGGCATGAGCCAGATTTGGGTACTTACAGTTAGTTTATGTTTTTATTCCCTTTTCCTCCAAGTGGAGATGCCCCAAGTTTGTAGCGGGATGTTTAAGTTAAAGTTAATTGTTTTCAAGATTTTCTTTAAAGATCAACAGGTTCTTATATCAAATTTTTAGAAAGGACATTTCGAAAAAGTTTTTAAAATTTTGGCGTCTCCAGTTCGCGTCTCGGATAAGTGGCCAAGTAGGTCTACGGTTTGGGGGTCGCCACAGTTGGTATCAGAGCTTAGGTTGTGGTTTGACTAGTGTGTCTACGTGACCTAGGAGGGTATTTAAGTATAAGTGAGTGACGCTCTAAGTAATTATTATTGCAGGTACTAAGACAGCATGGTAGAAGGTGGAGGTAATCCAATTTGAAGGTATTATTTTATTGCTAGCATGAGAGCAAGCGCACTTATAGACCCTGGCTCATTGCATTTGTATGTGTTCATACATTTTGTATCGTAATTACATGTTTCTGTTGAATCTATGCCTTATGTGCTAGAAGTATCGATTCCTATTGGAGACTGTCTTGTTTCTTCTTTGGTATATAAAGAAGGTGATGTGTCTATTGGTGGGCATGTATTGCCAGCGGATTTAGTAAAGTTACAAATCCGGGACTTTGATGTTACCTTGGTATAAATTGGTTGAGATATTGCTATGCCTTGATTGATTGTCGTAGGAAGAAGGTTACATTTGATATACCTGATATGCCTACTTTAGTGTTTAATCACCGCCGAAGTATTACGTGCCTGTGACGTGTATGTTTGTGATTATGTGTTATCTGCCAATTTGGTAGTGTTATCCCTACATGATTTTGATGTTATTTTGGATATGGATTGGCTAAGCAAGTAGCATGCTCTATTCCATGATTGTAATAAGATTGTTATATTTTCCGTCTCGAATATGCCTGAGTTTATTTTGAGGCTATTCCTTCGATAAGGATTATTCGTGTTATTTCTTATGTGAAAGCTAGTAAGTGTTGCATCATAGTTGTATTAGATTCTTGGCTAATGTTTTAGACACTCCGATAGAGTTACCGGAATTAGAGAATGTACCCGTAACTAGCGGATTTCCCGATGTGTTTTCCTCGGAATATGTGATGCCTTTGGATAGGGAGACCGAGTTTAGTATTGATTTACTTCAGAGTACAGATCCTATATCTAAGACACCTTATGGAATGGTATCGATTTTGTTTATGGTTATGATGAGCAGAATTTTAATCATTATCTTGATGGCTTTGTAGAAATTATTATGGATGACATCCATGTTTAATTAATGTTCCGAGGAGATCATGAAAATTATTTGCGAATTATGTTAATGGTCCTTTGTGAGAGGCTATTGTTTGCAAAGTTAACAAGTGTGTGTTGACTCGGGAAGATTTTTAAATTGGGTTCGATAGTTTTAAGCTTAGATGTTACCATGGATTTTTCGAAGACTTAGACTGTGGTCAAATGGAAGTAACCTTCGTCAGTGGAAGAAGTCTGTAGTTTTCTGGTTTGGCAAGTTGTTACCGAAGGATTATCTAAGGATTCTTTAGAATTGTAATATTGTTGATTAGTTAACTCGGAAAGATGTATCAATGGGTAGGATGCAAAAAGGGTAAATCTTATTGGTAGAAGTGAAGAATAACTTGACTAGAGATCTGATCCTTACCTTAACTGATGGATGCGAGATCTTTGCGATTTTCAGTTGCAAGTCCAAGGAAAGTTGGATTGTGTTAGGATGCAGATGAGCAAGTGATAGAGTGTGCTTCGAGGAGGTTTACTTCGGCAAAGTAGAAGTATCCTATTATCAGCTCGGAAGTGGCTACGAGTATTTCGCGCTATATAAGTGGAAACCTTATCTAATTGAAGCTCCATTCGAGAATTGGTACCGATCCTAAGTGTTTGAAGTATTTAGTTTCGCGAAAGGAATTGAATAATAAGTAGAGTCGAGGGTTGCAACTATTAAAAGATTTTAATTGCGTTATTTTATATCCTACGGAAAAGTTAATGTGATTGCAAATGCGATTAGCCGAAAGGCTTATGTGTCAACATGTATATCCTTTGAGTAGCCAGGTGAGATATTATTTTGGATGTTCAAGTTATACCTATATTATATGGAGACCTTAAGGAAATTCAACAAACTGATTCAGAATTTAAGAGGATTTTCTGATAGTTTCAAGATGGGAAGATCGAAGATTTTGTATTGAATAAGGATGGAACTTTAACCTTCAACTCAAAATTGGTGTACCGTCTTTTCAAAAGATTAAAAGATCAGTTTTGGAGGAAGAACCTAAATCTAGAATTGCTATTCGTCCGAAGAGTTCGAAGATGTATCAAGATTTGAAGATGAAGTTAGAAGATTAGAATGAGAAAGCATTGCTATGGATTGTGTAATTGGACTACTTTCAACGTCACTGAGGATGGTTGCGTCTGGTTAATAGTGGATAGATTAATCTAGTGGGTTCAGTTTCTACTTATATCAACGAAGTATTGATGGAGAAAGTAAAACAATTGTGCATGCGAGAGATTGGTTGATTTCGTGAAGTACCAATCAACATTGTATCAGATTTTGATCTGGGATTCATTGCGATTTTGGGAAGGCGTGTGTCAGGTTTTGAGTTCCAAGCTGAGTTCCAGTGATGCGTTTCATCTTCAGACCGTTGGACAGACAGAGAAGACTATCCAGATTCTTGAGAATAGATTGCGTGTTGTATGATGGATTTTCTTTCAACTTGAGAAGTCTATTTAACCTTAGTTCTCCTTATGATCCTTAGAGTATGGAGTTTTTCAACCAATGATATTCAAGCAGATTTGACTGGTGTGGAAAAACCATTGAGAGTTATTAGAATTGCAACTTCGGGAATTGAAATACTAGAGCATTCGGGTTGTGAAAAAGGTGTAGAAGAATCATGTCGTCAAGGAAGCTTGGGTTGAAATATGAAATGTGTGGGAAGTAATCTTTGTTATTTGATCATTCAGGTAAGTTCATTTAAAATTCGGGGCGAATTTTCTTTAAGGGGGAGTGAGTGTCACGACCCTAAATCTAGGCACTAGTTTAATCACGTGTTGAGCACGTAGATATGGCGTGAGTAGCATCGCATTTCATGCTTAGCATCTTGTTTGTGATTATTTGTGCTAATTTAATATTTTAATAACTGATTTGGTATTTTTAACTATGTTAATAAATAAAAGGGGAGAGAATGTGATACCCAATTAGTTGTTCCATATTGAATATATATATTTGTGTTTTAAAAACAACGTTATTATTTTAAAGATAATAATAATAATAATAATAATAATAATAATAATAATAATAATAATAATAATAATAATAATAATAATAATAATAATAATAATAATAATAATAATAATAATAATAATAATAAGTAGTGTTCGGTTTAGAAATAATAATAGTAAAGGGAAAGTAATAAATTTTGGATAAGTAGCATTTTATTATGAGACGGAGGGAGTAATAATAATAATAATAATAAAAGAATAAGATTTTGATTTCCACCTCTCTTGCATTGCATGGATTGATGACTAATTGACGACTAGTGAATACGTGGCCTAAGGTGGAATGTTACTATCTTCTTCACGTGGCATAGCTTGAGGTGGTTTAAGCATGGAAATATTTGCTGACTCTTATTGTACTCAATGTAGAGTTATTAGCAATTCACACCAAGCTGGGAGGGAGCGAAAATGAGTGGAATTTAAGTAACACGTAAAGGCTTTAGTCTTGGAATACAATTCAAAAATTCACTACAAATTTATTTCTTGCCCGTTCTTCGATTCGTCTGCGGCAAAGCGATCAGGGAGTCGAGTGGAACGCGTAGAGCCGATCAAATAAATATTTCATTTCGCACTATTTTTAGGCAAGTTATTATAATTCCTTCTTTGCATGCTCATGTTATATATGTGTATATTAATTCTTGAATTATACATGCTATTTGTAAATTTAGTGAAATTACTTGTTTGAGAAATTATGGATAATTGGAATAAATCCTTGCATGTTAATTTAATGAAACTATCTACTTGGAAAAATTATGGATGTTTATGAAAAGCTCTTGCATGTCTAATTTAGTGAAAGTATTTACTTGAAAATAAAAGGAATTAAAATGAATAAATGGAATGTGTAAGTTATTACTTGCTTGTTGGTTGAATTGTGACATTCTTAGTCATATTAATATGGTTAGACTAAGGAAAACAGCCTGTTTTGAGCTAACTTTATTTAGGCACTGTATAAAATCTAGCCATGGGTTTGAGTTGAATTTTTGATATGTGTTTCATATATGTCTTAGGAGATATCCTGCCAAGTTTCAAGTCATTTGGATAAGATATGGACATAGAAATAGCATTAGTTTCACAGCTGCTCCAGATTTGAACTTAAACAGGGCAGTAACTTGGGAAGAGTATTGTGATTAAATGAACCATGGGAATTCTACGATTTTTGGATATGTTTTACATTTATATGTTATTTATATCCATGTTAAATTTCAAGTTCATCTAAGTTGAATTGTGCCTGTTATGAATAAAATGGTACAGCTGGTCTGCTAATAATACATTAACTTATATAGTAGATGAATATTGTTATGATGGGTTTGAATTATGTATGTTAAGTATAGTGAAAAATGAGGGTACTTTCCTAGTTGGTTCATGGTTGATATTGATACTAAAATTTGGTACTTTTGAATTGAAAAGTATGCACTTGGGATAACACTAGTACAAGGAAAATTGTCTAAAAATGTTTTGGAAAAAAGATTACTCTGTTTTGGCCCAGAGTCACTCGTCCCAGCCTTAGGGGACGACTTAGCCAAATTAGGGACGACTCGTCCCCAAGAATTGTATCTCAGAATCACTCGTCCCAGGCCAGGGGACGACTCGTCCCCTGGAACCTGAACCTTGAACAAATTCTAGAGCTGTCCAAACTTATTCAAACTTGAACCAAAGTGAATCCTCTCTAATCTAGATTAAAGTAGAACACTTTAGCTACACAATGATACCTTAGTTGGTCAAAATGGAATAGTAAAAGTACTTTAAATAGAGTACGGAAATGGGTTGATAACCTTGATTTAATTCCTTAACCAAAGTGAATCCAACTTGGTAAATGGAACTTGGACCTTAATAGAGGTTATTTATTATTGCCTATTAACTATGTAGAACTAGTTTATGATGCATTGTTATTTTACTTGAGTTTATGTGCATTGATTTGATTAAGCATGAGTAGTGTTTTACCATGTTGTTATATGTAGCATGACTTGTTATAATAATGGTGTAGACATTTTGTGTTGCACTATGGCATTGATGGAACATGAGTAGTGTTTTACCATGTTGATTTACTTTCCTCCCTTTGGTGGATTTTCTTTCAAGTAACTTATATGTGCTTGAATTGTTGTTAGTCAGCTGATGTTTAGGGGTATAACGGAATACGATCAATTATGGAAAGTGTGATCTAATGTGATCGGATTACGTTATACCTGTGACTGTCCCCTTCTGTGGCCACAGATTGGGGTTATAGCATCTGTATTGAGCCAAAAGCCTTACAGAGTTGCTACTATCTTATATGGTTCCCTGAAAAATGGGTCTTATAAGATGTGAATATGCCTAAGCAGTTCACAAGAGAGGAGTTATTATAATAGCTCTCTCTGTTATATGTTATTGGTTGTGATGGAATTGTATCCTCCAATATTGTACGACTTATTGGTCAGACGGGAAAAGGTAAACCAAGGTAATGTAAGGTGTTTACGGCTTTTCCAATGTGTTATATGCACCTTGTATATGTTGCATCTTAAATGGCATAATGTTGCTTATATGATATGTTATGAGTACATTCTTTTTGTACTATGAATGTGATATTTATATGAACTATGAATGCCTTCTTTGTAACGCATGTCATATTGTTGCATATATAATAACTTGTTGAGATTTATCTCACCCCGTCCCCTTTTACTGTTTTAGACAGGGCGAGCCAGGGTATAGGACCGATTGAGGAGGACGCTTGATTTTTGGGGTTATGATTTGGGTAAGATTTGGAAATGGTTACATTATATAAATGTGAACCAGGGGTGGTATACCGAGACAATTGTTGTAGCTATAATATTTTGATATTTTAAAGTGTTGTAGTTATATTTGTTATCTCCGTGGTGGAGCTTGTGTAAAAATAAACTTTTGGTTTAAAACTTCGAAGTGTTAAATTTTATAAATGTTGTAAATAAGTTAGTTTATGTTTTTATTCCCTTTTCCTCCAAGTGGAGATGCCCCAAGTTTGTAGCGGGATGTTTAAGTTAAAGTTAATTGTTTTCAAGATTTTCTTTAAAGATCAACAGGTTCTTATATCAAATTTTTAGAAAGGACATTTCGAAAAAGTTTTTAAAATTTTGGCGTCTCCAGTTCGCGTCTCGGATAAGTGGCCAAGTAGGTCTACGGTTTGGGGGTCGCCACAAGATGTATGAGAGAGACTCTGTTATTGCCTCAGCAGAAGAGCCCAATGAGTTAGCTGCCCGCAAGCCAGCCAAAGAAAGAATTGAGCATATGCAAGAGGCTGACCAAGGATCAAGCCGCGGTCACGACCAGGGGAAAAATAGAAATCGCAACACTGATTAACTCAGAAGGTTGGCGGACAAAACAGTTTATACTCCCCTAACCGCACAGCGGGCATCAATATTAAAAGCTATGCAAGCTCCTCCTCCTCCCCCAATGGGCCGAAGGCCAAGTGAGAGGAGCAGAACAAAGTTTTGTGACTACCACAATGATCACAGTCACAATACTGAAGATTGCTTCCAGTTGAAAAAGATTATTCAGCAGAGAATCAATAATGGCGAGCTGACCAAGTGGGTGAAGGGTGATAATAGCAACAACAATGCTAACACCAATAGGGCGCGACCTCAACGTGGCCCGGAGAGAAAAGAGAGAGATAATATTGCAGTAGAGTCCCCCTCCAACACTCAACTCTCCCATCAAATCAAGACTTCGGAGAAGGTCTTCTTGATTCCTCCCTTGGCTCTAGAAGAAGAGCAAGAGATAGGATTCAAGCGAAGCGAGCTAGCCTTCACTTTCTTCCATTCCACCCAACCTCTAACTGTCAGAATGAGGATTTCGAGGGCAAACATTAGCAGAGTCCTCAGGTCTATTTTTTCCCAGTCAGTTATCACTAGGGCAGCAGGATCTACGCGGGCTCTCCACACCATCTCTATGGCGTTCAACGCCTGATCTCTCTCACGGGGAAACCTGCATAACACCGCCATAATGAAATTTCTTAGACGGTGTATATCACCCAGCACCAACATATCTCCAAACAAGTACATCCGTTTCTTGGCTTTCCACAACCAGGTTGGAACCCTATTTCCCCAGTCATACGTGAAGGCCTCAAGGGATAACCTAACCCAAGAAGTAGTCACCTTCCTATAGATACCACCAGACTTTTTATCGACGGCAAAGGTATCAGGAGTGGTGCCATCACCTAACTCTATAGAACGCTCCATCCTATAAGTGATTCTAAATTCGGAAGAGAGTAAGATGAGAAGGAAATAAAGGGTTAATCACTTACGAAAAGAGATGGCGCAAAGAAGGTGCTTAAGGAAGTTGAGCAAATGGTTTCTTCTCTAAAGGCAGCTTCAAACTCTAAGGGTGATAAAAGAGTGAGAGGGAAGAAGGGTTTGATATTTATAGGCTAACCAATACGGGTTGGCCCGTATTAATGAGCCCACAAACCGTATTCTCTCGAATCATGAACCGGCGAAAGCTTTAAAAAATTCAAAATTATTGGTGGTTGGCATTTATGGTGCCCTTTGGAATTCGGGAAACGTCACCTCCATACCTGACACGTGTTGGCGCGTCAAACAGTCGAAGGGGCCCACACAAAACTTATCCGGGAAGAATCAGAAAGCTTACACCAGCTTCCACCAAACTCCCCTCACGTGCTCCTCAAGTGCGTCCCAACAAGGGAGTCTACGCCAGACCACAAAAAATACACAACACTTGTGACCGCAAAAGCGATCTGACCCCAGACTGAGCTTCACATATATATGTAGCTCCTCACTCAGACCATGAATGATTCCTCGCTCGAAGCTAAGGGCCACTGATGAGCCCGTACCTTTCAGACTGGGTCTAAACTCGATCTGGTTCAAAGGCCAAGTATGACGTAGCATATCCAATACAACGGGCATCAAGACCGCAAGAGTCAAGACCGCGATCATGGAAGACCGTCAACAAGATGACCGCTCCAGTCATGATCGTGATGTCCAAAAAACCGTGTCAACTATGTTGACCACGGTCTCATACCAGACTCCCGATTTTACCATTAGACTCCCGGTTAAAGTCAAATCTAGTGAGAGAAAGGTGTGTACCTACACTGATGCCAAGAGCCGGCTTGTCCCCATCATATTAAATGGTGGCTTAGACGCCTACAATGCGCGTAAGGCGCCGCATCAACTATCGCCTGCTTCCTCTGTACTTGTCCAATTAAAGACATCCCTCTGCATTAAATCTTACTTTATTGTACGAGTCAAACAGACGCGGACACATATCCTATTTCAAAAGACAAAGATATCCTATAGGGTTGACATCATCAACAACTCTCCCTTAATATAAATACAAACACTTGTCCCCATGGACAAGAGAAGTGAAAAACCACCATTGTAAGCCAAATTATCTAAATCCTAATACACAACTCACTAATAGATTACAAGTCTTATTCTCAGTTATTAAGCATTCAGAGATCTTACTCTCACATCCGAAGGCTTGAGCTGGATTAAACTTCGCCTTGGTCTCTAACGGTGATTCTTATCTTTGTTGTGTTATAGGTACAATCATACTATACAAGCCATATATCCTAATTCAGTAAGACCCCGAACGTTGTGGCGTCATCAAATCGAAAAAAATTATGTTTTTCTTGACTTCCCGAAGTCCCTTAATTAATTTTGGGTCTTTTGCTCCCTAAATTAAAAGAAATCAGAGGTAAATTCTAGGAGAACTTTAACGGAAATGGTGAATTTGGACTACTGCCTTTCTCTATTCTCACAAGTCACTCTCTCTCTCCCTCCCCACAATTTAGAGCGTTGCCTCCATTGGAATTGTCCTTATTCTTTATTGATTACAACTATATTGAACATTGGAATATCACAAAATAAATGTTCAAAACTTGATTCACATAATAACTGTTATAATTTTTTGAATTTAATTATACATTTGGTAGAGGCTAGTACCAACCGAATATCAACCGTACCAACTAAGTTGGTATATCGACTTAGTCGGTTGGTAATAGTACATATTTTTATGTACCATGTTAAACTTGGTTGATTCATGGTATAAGCGAAATGTAATTGATATACCTAGCAAGTCACCCCGACTCAGCGGTGCATGTGCGATTGAATGATCTTGGGAATGGGGAGGAATAACTGGCCCAGTCCCAGGCCCGGCCTAAATCTCGCTGAGCACTATAAAGTAGTATTATTCCACCAGCCTAATTTCTCACTTCTCAAAGGACAATAAAATTCAACTAATAAAGCAACATATATATAGGAACTGCAAGAATAGGAAATTCTCATTTTCAAATCAAACCATATAACTAAAACCCTCTAATTTGTCACCCTTTCGTGACTCCTCCTAGATTCATTCAAAGTGGTCTAGTGTGACGACCCCTTGCTCGACCACAAAGAAGTGCATTCCTTGGGATCGGGAGTTCATCTCTCCATGAATGTGCAGGCGAATATACCCTCAGATAAAACTGTTGCCCCAAATACTGCCTCGCCCAATTCTGCGACCTTATATTCCACATACCCACATTGTCTAAAGCTATGTATATAGCCGTCCACGCCTTGGGATAAACTTGTACTGTACTACGTGCAACCGTGTCTCTTAAGTTGTATCCTCTTCTACTTGCTGATGTCCACTGCCCACCATCCATCCTGTTAATTAGTTCATCCCATTTTTTGTTAAGTTCGTTAAAAAGATGATGATATAGGACCAATATGGTTAAAATTTTGCTTACCCGACAACGAAGAAAGAGTGGCCATTTATGTGCCATGATTGGACCGTATTCTCCCAGTTTTGGAATATGATTTCTATAAAAGACCGGAAATTTGCATGCATGACAGAGGTGGCAAGGTAGGCATTTCCGTAACTTGGCTTATCTGGGATGCTTCCAAGATTGAAAACTCCACCAATGTTGAAGTAATCGGCTAGTTTTAACGGAGTATCTGCTTGAACAAATGAGACGCTGTTGACAGCATATCTTTGTTTGCCGTTAATCACAGGGGCAGAATTGGCAAGAATTATTGTGCGGTCAGTCTTGATCATTCCGTAATGGTATGAGCCTTGAGGATTTGGTCTAGGTCCACTAGCCGTTAAGTTCCAACTATTTTCAAAATTCAAAAACTCGTTAGAAAAATTAATTAATCATAAAATCACCTTTGGTCTTTATAAAGAAATATTAGAGCAAGAGAAGTCGAGAGTTACTGGATGGATCGGGCCTGGTTGAGGGAGAAGTCGACCTGAGTGGTGGGGCCACCAGGGACAGGACCTGAAACTTTGGTAAATGAGTTTGAGTAGTGGAGAACGGCGGTGGTGGTCAACACCGGAGAGGTGAATCGTGAGGAGACCACAATGTAATAGTCCTTTGCAGGCTGATTAGCAGTGACCAAGACTGACATGGACTGTCCTAGATGGAGGTCCAGGGAAGCGTAGGTGGTCTGGACTGTATGTGATCCTTCAACCTCGACCAACTTCATCGTGTGTCCCTGGATTCTGAAATTGATTGATGTTGCAATCCCAACATTGGATATCCTAAATCTATAAGTCTTGCCTGCAAAACAAGTGTTTTCAACAATGAGATTAATAAAAAAAAAAAAAAAAAAACCAAGAATGCATTTTTAAATAAAATTAACCACCTTGATCGACTGCAAATGTATAGCCATTCCAGCCACGGCCATTGATATGAAGGCCGTCAGGTAAAGAAAGAGTGCGACCAGCATCCAGTAGGTATCTCAATCGCTATAAAAAAAGAAAATTTAAAACCATACATCCATTCATTCAAGAAATGAACATATTCTGAAGATAATGAAATGGGTATTAGTGTAAATATCTACTTACTTGTTGGCTCGCTTTGAACCAGTCGCCAGCTAAAACGGTGTGATCACCAGCAGGGAAAGGGAAAGGGACAGGGATACGAGGGCGGCTGTAGATTTTGATGGCACCAAATCCACCAGCAGCCTTCTGGAAACCAAGTGATGGGAAGTAAAAATAGCTTCCAATTTGGTCTTTTGCTTGGAGAATGTAAGTGAAGTTCTTCCCTGGTGGGATTGGGCAATTTGTTCCGGGAGTTCCATCCTGCCATGAATTTCTCCGGTTCTGTAGTCCATTCCTGCCAGAAAATTAATCATAGGCTCATGATCAGTGGACACAAGAATCACAAAATTGGTTACGCATGATGGCTTAATTCTAAGATTAAGATTATGTCATGTTTCTTAAACAATCTTAATATAATTTTACCATGATACAAGCAATATACAATCAGAAAAAACACATTATTTGAAACATTGACATGTCAAATGCAGAATATATATTTTGGGACGGAGAATAATTGAATAATGTAGCATTGTCAGAGGTGTACGCATGTCAGATGTGGGCATATGAGAAATCCCAATAGAACCCCAGAAAAGCATTTAGACAGTTGTCCATCAAAACAAATCAATGGCGTGGGCCGCGCCATTAACAGCTCTCAAGTGATACTATGTGCGGCTGTGTGAGCTCACCCAAGCCAGTTCATGAACCACATGGACATGGTGCACTAATTCTTTAACAGTATATTTGGAAACAATTCCAAATCTCTAAATCCATTGATTAGATAATGCAATTGAAGTGGAAAGCCACAACTGAACTAACATGGAGAATGACTATTCACACCCGTCAAATGTTTAACTACATTCGTCTTCATGCTTTAAAATCTTGTATTGTACAATATTTTGAGCATAAATACGAGTGTATTTAGAAATTTGTCGGGTGTTTATATACAAATGTTAACAAAAAAATGCTTTAAAGTGATACTATAATTCAGTATAATTTGGTAGAGAGTGAAAATAAAAATGAAAAACAAGGGTTATTGAATATAGATTAGCAAACTATCAGGCTTTGGCCTGGTGGCCAGAGCTCATGGCTTCCAACCTGGAGGTCATGGGTTCAGGCGCTTCTGTGTGTGTGTGTGTGAGTAGTGAAAAAAAAAATAATCTTACCAAGAAATGAGAAGTGGCTCTCTCAAGTAATTGTAGACACTAATAATCAAGTTATCATTGGTAACACAGTTGATCTGAGGCCCTGGGAACTGCCCATTTATCATTATTCCCTGCAATTTAATCTCCTCACAATTAATTCCCAATTTTTAAATAATTAATACCCAAGACAACATTAACTAATTCAGAAGAAGGAAAGATAACAAAGTACCTGTTGCTTGACACCCAATGGATAAATGTCACCATAAGTGACTTTCCAAGTAAAAAATCTGTAAGGGTCTTCCCCATTTACACTATTCATAAGCAGTATGAGTAGAAAAAATGAAATAACTGATGAAAGAATGTTCCTCATTTTGTTCTAAAGTTTGGTTTCTTTCAAGCTCTCAAGAACTGTTGAAGAATCTGTCTCTCTCTCTCAAGCCCAAAGGGAATGGAGGGAAGTAGAGAGAGAAGGAGGGGGGGTTATATAGGGGAGGGGAGGGAAGGTTGTGAGTTGTCAGTGGGGAGGGAAGGAGAGAAGAGAATGGTAATGGTGGTGATGTTTAGATTCAGACAGCGTGAACTGCGGTCGGTGGTGGTAGTGTTATGGGAGTGTAAAATTACTTTGGATTGCCTCCCCCCCCCCCCACCCCCCCTTGTCACATGCTGCTTGAAATTTGCACTTACCTTAATTTTAAATCCTATCATGTGTAGGTACGAATATTCTTCGTTGACTTTTTTTTTCTACGGTAGTAATTCTATTAAAAAAACAAAAATACTGTATTCATTAAAAAAGAATGGACATTTACCAAAAACTAATTTTAAAACATTGATATTACAAAAAAAAAAATCACACAAGTTAGATAATACAAAAAACTCTTTAAATATTACAAAAAAACTGCTTCTTGTTTTTCTTTCTTTTCTTTTGTGTTATATGTCAAATAACTGATAAATAATGCATTTATCAGTTGTTTTAACAAAAAATATCAAGCACAAAATATTTTTAAAAAAACTGATAAATGAAGTAATAAACAACCGATAAATGAATTTATCTGTTGTTTAACCAAAAAATCAAGCACAAAAATATTTTTTACAAACTGATAAATGCATTTATCAGTTGTTTAACAAAAAAATCAAGCACAAATACTATTTGAAAAATTGATAAATACATTTATAAGTTGTTTTAAGTGAAAAGGCAAAAAAAAAATTTTTTTTTGTAATATCACTTCTTACATTTTTTTTTCGTAAATAACATCTTTTTAAAATAGTTTTTGATAAAAACTCCAAAAAAAAAATTGTATTCAAAAGTATTGTGAGTGAGAGTATAAGTGAATTTTACGATTAGGATCCATAATTTAAGTGTGAGAGCATAATAAGTGGGGTAAGCCCAGTATTATAATACTAAAATACTAAATAAGGTGAAACTTCAAATACCCATTAAAAGATAATTGAAACTTCCAATGAGACGTATTACTTCCTTCGTCCTAAAATAAGGTTTTTACTTTTTTTTTTTTTTTTTTTTTCTGTTTTAAAATATAATTCATAATTGTTTTTATGAATGGACAATGTAATCCACTCGTTATATTCACAGTAACAACTCATTAACTATTTTCTATCAACGTTCTCTTTTACTCCCTCCGTCCCACTATAGTTGACACCCAAGGGGTGGGTTCAAAAACTAAGAAAAAAGAATAAAATAAAAAAAATGTGTGATAGAAAATGAAGAGAGAGAATGAGTGGGATAAATAGTAGTGTTGGTTGAATAAATTGAGTGGTGAAAAATGAAGAGAAATAATGAGTGGTGGGGTAGAGTGAATATAAAAATATAAAAACTTGGTTATTTTTTAAAGGTGTCAAGTATAGTGGGACGACCCAAAATGGAAAGAAGTGTCAAGTATAGTGGGACGGAGGGAGTATACTTTATTTTTCATATTTTTTATTTTTTTTTAATCTACATAAAAATTAAAATAGAAACTTTATTGTGGAAAAGAGGATATGCTAAAGTATTAAGTAAGTTTATCTGAATATATATACTCCCTCCGCCCCACGATAATCTGCAAAAAGATTTCTTTTGGACGTCCTATAATAATCTGTACTTTCCTAAAAAGAAAGGGAGTGAAGTGAATTTAAATTCCTTTCGATGTGCTTTCGAGTTAGGAAGGAAATGAAAGGAAAAATAAAATTTTCTCTCCTCATGCTTCTGAGTTTTGGAATGAAATGAAAGAAAATAAAAAAAAATGACTTCTATACCCTCAAGTATTTTATTTAATTTTCACTCATTATTCAAACACATGAAAACCCATTGTAAACAAGGCCCATTAAATCCTTTCTTTGCATCTAAATTTCAAGATATTACTGTCCAAATTACCATAGAACACTAGGGGTGTAAATGGTTCGGTTTGGGCCAATTTACGTACCGAACCACTAGTAATCGGTTTGAAAAAATCTCAAACCGAATCGAACCATGAAAAAATTCAAACCGAATCGAACCAAACCGTCATGGTTTGGTTCGAACCGCGGTTTAATTTTACGGTTCGAACCGTGGTTTACACAATTCAAATCAAGGTTTAAACCATGAAATAGAACATTGCTTAAACCATTAATTAGAACATGGTTTCAAACTACACAATTCATTGTTATGTTTGTTTGAAAATTTTCCAAACATAACATAAATAAGAGATTCAGTATTTAAACAAAAATTGAAATTGTGCTTCAATGTTTATGATAACAACATGTCATTTGAGTACTTGTAATGGTATATGCTAAATAGTGAATTAATATTATTATAAGAAGATAAATCAAAAGAAAAAAGGGTTATGGGCTAAAACCCATTAATAGAATTAGGGGTTTTCAAATCTAAATGTAAGGTGAAAATGAAAAATATACATATCTACGGTTAATATTGAACGGTTTGGTGATTTGATTTATTGGTTCGATTTAATGGTTGGGTTATGCGGTCTCGAACCATGGTTTAGGGGTCCAAACCGCAGACCAAACCGAACCAAACGGTTTGACAATTTTTGAAACAGAACCAAACCACGATTACTTAAAAACAGAACTCAACCGCATGATTTGATTTGGTTCGATTCCAAACCGTGATTTGAACTGAACCACTTACGCCCCTATAGGACACACCCACCAAAATATTGAGAATGTCCCAAACCAGAAAGAGAAACAAAAGAATTTAGTTGATTTCCCTTGTTTTCTCAAGAAACACCCACCATCATTGAGAAAATATGAAAAAATTTGAAAAAAAAATCAAGTAACACAGAGAATTAATAGAAAATTCACACTACTTCCAAGAAACCCACCAAATTGAAATGTACTTAAAGCACCAATTTCCCCTGTTTTCTCATCAATCAAGCCCTAGGCGGAGAGTTGTTGTCGGGCCGGAGTTTCTAAAACTCTAATCGGAGAAACGACCTTGACAACGATGATGGTGAGACGGAGTGAACCAATTGGAGAGGGTGATGCGTGAATTGAGACCTTGAAGCTTCTGCCATGGCTATGGCTATGCCGAAGAGAATGACAAATTAAAACCCTAGGTAGTCATTTTGGTCGTTGAATATGATTTACAAGGGTAGCAATGAGTTACTAAAAATATGTGAGGGTAAAAGTGGGATAATAATAAAAATTGTCAAGTTTTCACTTTCTTTTTTTCTATTTCCTCTCAATTTTGGGAGGAAAATTGATGTAATCCGGTTCAAGAAATATTTGACAAAGTCAAATATATTAATTAAATTTGTATTTTAATTAGTATTTTAGGATTTAATTTGTTTTAGTTTATATTTAATTTATTATTTTCGTCATTTATTTTAATAGGATGATTAGAGGTGATTTTAGAGTAGATTTTGAGGAGATTTACTAGTTTTTGAGTCCTATTTAGTTACCATATAGGTTAGGAGTAATTCTAGAAGATTTAGGATTGTTTTTCAAGTTGTATGGGCACTATAAAATAGGCCTAAGGTTGTAATCCGAATTTAGACTATTTTTTATTAATAAAATTATTGCTTTGCAATTGTGGGATTTTCCCTTAAGCTTTTTAGCTTGCAGAAGATTCTCTTAGGAGTTTCTTATTAAGTCAATTCGTTGGCTTGCGGATTAATCTTCTTCGGTTGATTATTAGGTTAAATTCTTTTGCGAGATTTTAATCATATCCCCTTTCGTTCGTTAATCGATTTTATTCCTTTTGCGAGGATTTAATCGATTAGCTTGTTTTATTTTAGTTCCGCTGCGTTTTACTTTACATCAGTTGGTATCAAAGATCGTTCGATCCTAGGGTTCTTGGACGAGTCGATGGCTACCAAGGAAGGAAACAACGGAGATATTACTCTTTCCACAATTCTTGAAGCTTTGAATCGCAATGCAGAAGAGGCGAGAGAGCGACAAGAGCGTCAACATAGAGAGTTGATGAAAATTTTGAGAGGATTGTAAGTTGGTCAAGGTGGTGTCAACCCAAGTAATCAGGTAGGTTTTCGCGACGAACATCTTCATGAAGAAGAAGCGGTTGTCACGGCTGATCTAGCAATTCGAAATCCAGCAGATGAAGATCTTGATTTCAAAGGGGGAAAGGTCAAGGATGAAGCCAACACGAATCAAGATCCAAAAATTATAAATGACGATTTCGAAAGAAAAGAGGTTAGTAATAATTTTATTTCTATGGTCGAAGATTCCGTTCCAAATCTTGAGGAAGAAGAAATTATTTGTGATCTAGAGGACGATGTGATTCATATGGAGGACGGGGAGAACGATCAACAGAATGATGGAAAGGTTGGGATTGATGGTATAATTTTATTTTCGGAAGATATTTGTGTGCCCATATTTGTGCTTCGAGATAATATTTATTCCAAAAAATTATTTCATTGGGACGAAAAAATTCAAGTTATTTCTACAAAGATGAAGATTTATTCAAAGTATTTATTTCGATGGAGGGGCTCGTTTCAAAGATCGGACGAGGATTCGGGGCGAATCCTTTTTCAAGTGGGGGTGAATGATGTAATCCGGTTCAAGAAATATTTGACAAAGTCAAATATATTAATTAAATTTGTATTTTAATTAGTATTTTAGGATTTAATTTGTTTTAGTTTATATTTAATTTATTATTTTCGTCATTTATTTTAATAGGATGATTAGAGGTGATTTTAGAGTAGATTTTGAGGAGATTTACTAGTTTTTGAGTCCTATTTAGTTACCATATAGGTTAGGAGTAATTTTAGAAGATTTAGGATTGTTTTTCAAGTTTTATGGGCACTAAAAAATAGGCCTAAGGTTGTAATCCGAATTTAGACTATTTTTTATTAATAAAATTATTGCTTTGCAATTGTGGGATTTTCCCTTAAGCTTTTTAGCTTGCAGAAGATTCTCTTAGGAGTTTCTTATTAAGTCAATTCGTTGGCTTGCAGAATAATCTTCTTCGGTTGATTATTAGGTTAAATTCTTTTGCGAGATTTTAATCATATCCCTTTTATTTGTTAATCGATTTTACTCCTTTTGCAAGGATTCAATCGATTATCTTTTATTTTTTTAATTCCGCTGCGTTTACTTTACATCAAAAATTCTAAAAATTTTCCTTTTTTTTCTTTCCACTTCCTCCCTAAAAAATCTCGTAAGCACGCTAACGAAGAAATTTATAAAAATTTCCTAACCTTTCTTTCCCTTTATCTCCATTTTTAAACTCGGAAGCAGGGTCTTAGGGCCGGTCTAAGTGTTGTGTGATTGAATTTTTCCTTTAACATATAGGGTATGCCCGGCTAACAAAAAAAACTTTTGGCACTTCCACTTCAATCAACATGCTTTAATATTATGAGTCACATCTTTATCTAATTCTCCATCATTTTTGGATAATAGATTCAAAATAGCGAGAAAAAAAATCAATAACTTGGACAATCTTTACATTGAATATGATCACCTCTGCCTTCTTTTTTCAACTCTGCTAAATTTACACTCCAAGTATTCAGACTTGCGATCGAAATTAAAGATTGTTATGCTAAAAAAACAGTAAAAAAAAAAATGAAAGGTGGAGAGACTGTAAAATAAAATACTATAACATAAAAATTAAGAAATTAAGAATATATTTAATATAAGAAATAATTGTGAAGTAAATTAAAAGAAACAGAAATAAAAATACAAATAATACATATTAGAGGAACGATATTTGCTATTTTGCTTGTTGAAAGTTGTTCATCCTCAAGGAGCATGTTTGAAGATATTTACACAGTAGAAACACATCTTCAAACATTATACCTTAGAAAAGTATACAAAATAGATTTTTTTCTCATTTTATTCCTTTAAAAAATAAAATCTAAACAACAACCCTTGAAAAATATTTATCAAAATGACTAAAATTTATGAAAACTCGCTACTAGCATTAGTGAGTTTAGCAAGAAAAACAATAAACTCGCTACTGCTACAAAATTCGCTATTAAAAATAGCGACTTTTAGCGAGAAGAAGTTTAAACTCGCTACTGCCAGTAGTGAGTTTTACAAAAATTGGTCATTTTGACAAATAATTTTCAATGATTTTCAGTTAGGGAAATATTTTTTTTTCAAATGAGAAAAAAAAAATTCAACAAAAATGTGCTGTTACTAATGTAGTTCAAAAAAAGAACATAATTTAGTTAGAGAAGTACGTGTTTATATTAGAACAGTGACTGAGTCAGAAATTTTATTTTTATAAAATAATAGAGGCGAAATTTAGTACATTTTTTTCTTCCTCATACATGTGGACAAGTTATAATAAATTGCACTAAACTCTTACATTTATAAAATAGTTGGACTGGACAATTATTTTTGACAGATTGATATTATAAAAAAAAAACACAATATTTTGGGGGAAACTAGTTTCTCCCTAAGTTATAAAAAGTCCTGTTTTTTTAAACTGATATTATATTCGTCAAATATTTGCAAGTTGAAAAAAATTGGACTTTTTATAATTTATGGAGAAACTGGTTTCTCCCAAAACTTACTCAAAAAAAAAATCACACAATTTGGATATTACAAAAAACTTTTTGAATATTACAAAAAACTACTTTTTTATTAATTTTTAAATTTTTTATATTCTTTTTTATATTTTTATATTTATTTTTAATTTATTATTTTTGCATTTATCTGTCAAATAAATGATAAATACATTTAAAAGTTATTTAACCAAAAGATCAAGCACAAAATACTCTTTAGAATACTGATAAATGAATTTATCAGTTGTTTGATCATTTATCAGTTATTTTAACTAAAAAGACAAAAAAAATTAAAAGTTAAAAAAAAAAAAAGTAGTTTTTTGTTAATATCATAACTTACATGTTTTTATTTGTAAATAACATATTTTTGAGGTAGTTTTTGATAAAAATTCCTATATAATATTATTCACTTACACTAAATTTAGTACTCCCTCCGTCCCTGACCAAGAGTCCTACTTTTCCTTTTGGTCCGTCCCAGACCAAGAGTCCCTTTCCTTAAATGGAAAGTTTTCCATATATTTATACCCTTATCATTCCCATATATTTATAAAAAAACCATTACTATTCCTCCCACTCATTCTCTCTCCTATTTCCTACCACACATTTAACTTTTACATTCTCTCTCCTATTTCCTACCACACATTTAACTTTTACATTCTCTCTCATATTTCCTACCACACATTTAACTTTTACAATCTCTCTCCTAAAATTTTCTACCCACTTTAAAAAAAAAATTTAAGAAGCGTGAAATCCCTCCCGAGGACCCTTGGTCTGGGACGGAGGGAGTATAAGTTATACTCCATGTTTATTAAAAAAGTAACTAGGGGTGTTTTTGATGTTACAATACAAAAGATAGTGCACATTCGAGATGTCCTAAGACTTAAAGGTTAGAATCCAACTAAAATTGTTCCAAGTCTAGTCTATCATCATTTTTGTTATTTTTTTTATGAAAAATAATGATGTTAAAAAGTAAAATGTTAATGATATAAAATAACAATATACTAATAATTATAATAACAATGACAATGGGAAAAACTTTCGCCTCTTTTCATTATTTTAGTTTTTTTTTTTTTTTAAACATTATTAGTTTAGTTGAAAGCTCTTTGTTCTTAGCCGATTTAAAAAAAAAAAAAAAAAAAAACTATATCATCATTTCTATTAGTCGGGATTTATCATTTCTATATGATAAATTGTTCCAAGTCAAATGGCTATTTTTTTTTTTTTTTTTTAATTAGGAAGTTCGAGTGAGTTAAAAAAATAAAATCGCATCTCTCATATTTTTCTTAGAAGGTAATTTCTTGTAATTCCCCACTAAGGCTTTACGTTGTTTGATTTAGAAGGACAACAACCTCATTATTCAAAAAACGATTTATTGAACGAGATAAATATTACCTTTCCGTCATATAAAAAAATGTCACAATTTTTTATTTGTTTCAAAATTAATATCTTCAAAAATAAAGTATTGATAAAGACTATAGACAATTACAAGTGGAAATTTGAATTTCCCTCTTCATTCCTTCCATGTGACCAAAGAATCAAAATTAGCATTGGCATAGGGGAAGGGAATACTGCACAATTTAACATGGGAATCAATATATTTACATATTAAAAAAATGACTATAAAATAAGGTCAACTTACTAACTTATTGAATACACATTTGACAACAAACCAAATGAATACTCCCTCCGACCCACCAATTGCTTCACCATTTTCCTTGGGCACGGGAATTATGGTAATGGGAGGGAAAAAAAATGTTGTGAGTGTAATTTGAAAATAGGAGAGAGAATTAGTGGAGGGAATAATAAATTATAATGGTGTTGTGAGTATTAAAATAATGTAGGAGAGAGAATGAGTGGAGGAAATAATAATATTTTATGTCCAAAAAAGGAAAGGTGAAACTTCTAACGGGATGCCCTTTTGGGTAATTGGTGAAGCTTTTATTGGGACGGAGTGAGTATATAATTTAACTATTAATTCCACCTCTTTTCTTAAAGTGAAGTTGACCACACCGCAATTATGCACGGATTGCCCGCCGGTGATTACCATAGTCTCATGCCTGGCGTTCAATTGAATTAGACTATTTGGTTCTCATCTCCGCCCTAATTTGGGATTCCTTAGTTACACTCAGGGGCGGATCTACAGTAGTGTTTTGCAAAACGACGTCATTTTGACCTGTTTTAATGAACAGGTAACATCAAATGTTTTGCGCCTAGTGAAGTCTATTATATTTATGTATGTAAAGTGCTTTCTAGTATTTATGTAAACATTTTGAATTTTAGTTTCACGTCACCTTAAAAGGTCCATAGTTACGGGGCTGCAACGTCTTGTAAGTACCCACGGGAAAACACTCCTTCCTCAAGAACACCATAACATCATCCCCAACTGTAAAAAATTTTACCCGCTTCTTTTTATCCGCAGCCGCTTTATTCTTCAACCCCGCAGCCTCTAGTTTAGCCTTGACCGCCTCCTTGACAGCTTGCACCTCCTTAGCCATATTCTCAGCAGCTTAACTCACCCCACGACCACTAGGTAATGGCACCAAATCAACTATATGCCTAGGAATCGATGTATACACCAAAGGAAAAGGTGATTTCCCAGTTGCTGAATGTATTGCACTGTTATAAGCAAACTCCACTTGTGGTAACGCTAAATCCCACTACTTCGGCTTGTCCCCACAAACGCTTCGAATCATAAAGTCCGGTTAGTGACCTCCGTCTGTCCGTCCGTCTGTAGATGTGCTGTAGAACTCCTATTCAGTGAAGTGCCAAACATACGCCATAAAGTAATCCAAAAGTGGCTCAGAAATTTGGTGTCCCTGTCCGAAGTAATGGACCTAGGAACTCCATGTAGTCGCACAATCTTCCTGAAGAATAACTTCGCAATGTTGGAGGCATCCGCAGTCTTCTTGCAAGCAATAAAATGGGACATCTTGGAGAACCGATCAACCACAACAAATACAGAATCCACGTCCCGGTGTGTCCGAGGTAAGTCCAAGACAAAATCCATGGTCAAATCTAGCCAAATATCATCAGGAACAGGTAGAGGTAAGTAAAGACCAGTATTATGAGATCGACTTTTAGAAACCTGACAGCCATAACACCTCCGAACAATCAAGCTCGCGTCCTTCCTCAGGTGAGGTCAGAAATAACGCTCCTCCAAACTTGCGATAGTCTTGTCTCGTCCCAGATGTCCACTAAGGCCCCCACCGTGTAAGTCACGAATCAGTTTCTCCCGCAAGGAAGAAATAGGAATGCACAATCGATCCCCCTTAAACAGAAAACCATCTCGGACATGAAAATCTACGCTAGGGTGCTTGCCCACACACTTCGACCATATCTCCATAAAATCTGCATCCTCCTCGTATAAGTCTTTCAGCAAGTCAAAACCCACAATTTCCTGCGATAAAGTAATCAACAAAGAAGCCCTCCTGCTCAAAGCATCTGCGACCTTGTTTTGAACTCCCGACTTGTGTTGAATAATGAAAGGGAATTTCTGCAAGTAACTAACCCAGCGAGCATGCATCTTGTTTATCACCTTCTGACTATGCAAGAACTTCAAGGCAAGATGATCAGAAAATAGGACAAACTCCCTATGAACTAGATAATGCTCCCACTGTCGCAAGGCCCAATAAACTGCATAAAATTCCTGATCATAAGTGCTCCATTTTCTGACGAGCCTCACTCAACTTCTCACTGAAGAAAGCCACCGGACGCTTTTCTTGTGAGAGAACAGCCCCAATTCCCACGCCGCTAGCATCACACTCCACCTGAAAGATTTTGTTAAAATCTGGTAGGGCAAGAACTGGTGCGGTGCAAAGTTTCTCCTTGATGAGGGCAAAACTCTGATCTTGCTCCAAGCCCCACTGAAACCTCCCCTTCTTCAGGCACTCAGTAATAGGTGCAGTAATAGTGCTGAAATCGCGCACAAACCTCCTGTAAAAGGTAGCCAAGCCATGGAAACTACGCACCTCCGTGACTGATTGTGGAACCGGCCAATCCCTTATTGCCTTCACCTTCTCCTCATCAACATGAATCCCATCCTCACCAACAACAAACCCCAGGAAAAGCAACTTGTTGGTGCAGAATATACACTTCTTAAGGTTGATATAGAACTGATTATCTTTCAACACCTGCAACACTTGACTAAGGTGTTCCAAATGCGCAGTTCTATCTTTGCTATAAATCAGGATATCATCAAAGTAAACTACTACAAAAGAGCCAATAAAAGGTCGGAATACCTGGTTCATCAACCTCATGAATGTACTAGGGGCATTAGACAACCCGAATGGCATGACTAGCCACTCGTAAAGACCATCCTTGCTTTTGAAAGCTGTCTTCCACTTATCCCCAGGTCTGATTCGAATCTGATGATACCCACTGCGCAAATCCAACTTCGTAAACACTTTGGACCCGGATAACTCGTCAAGCATGTCCTCTAGGAAAGAGATAGGAAATTTGTACTTGATGTTGATCTTCTTGATGGCCCTGCTATCAACACACATACGCCACTGATTCCCTTTCTTTGGCACAAGAAGGACAGGCACTGCACACGGACTCATACTATACCTGATAAACCCCTTCTGGAACAAATCTTCAATCTGCTCTCTCAGTATCTCGTTCTCCTTAGGGCTCATGCGATAATGTGGGAGGTTTGGCAGGCTATCTCCCGAAATCAAATCATCTGATGCTGAATGTCCCTCATAGGAGGGAGTTCGTTAGGCAACTCGTCACCAAGTAACTCCTGAAAACCTGATAAGAGTTCTGCAATATCTCGTGGCATCCCGATCTCCACACTAACAGAACCCAACAACCCTTTAACCACTATCGGGAAAAAGTACTAGGCCTTTTCAATAGCTGCTGTCAGCTCTTTCTCATTCTATATAAGCATCACGACCGGCTTCTCCTTCTCCACCTGTTTCTCAAAACGTAATACAGGAGCTATAGCAATTTTTCGATTATTCCAAGTGAACAACAATACATTATCCTTACCCCGATAGGTAATATCATGATCAAACTGCCAAGGACGACCAAGCAGTATATGACACACGCCCATACTCAGGACATCACAAACGGCCTCCTCCCTATAATGTTTGCCAATGGAAATAGGGACCCTACAAGTTTGTGTTACTCGAAGTTCTGAACCTTTATTCACCCATCCCAAACTATAAGGACTATCATGAGGTTCAGTCGTTAAACCTAGAAATTCAACCAACTTCTGCGAAACAAGATTTTCAGTACACCCATTATCAATAATCATATTACATACCTTGTTCTTAACAGAACAGTGTGCTAGCAGCGGATTCTTCCGTTGACCCTCGTCCTTGGAAGATAATAACATCTGTTGAAGCACGCATCCAACCCTCTCACCGGACTCCTCTTCCGCAAACTCATCATCTTCATACTCATTGACCTCGGGCTCATCCTCTTCGTACTCATGCAAAACTGCAGCAGTCCTCCGGGTGGGGCAAACATTCGATCTGTGGCCATATCCCTGACAACGATAGCACTTATCCCCTGTTGGCTTGGCGTAAGGATTTGCTGCTTTCTGTGCCGGAGCCTTGTTCACTGCGCTACTACTAGCATTGGTTGTACTCTTGGCTTGCGGAACTGGGTCTTTATCAACTACTGCTTCAGAAGTACCTTGCTGTGGAAATCTGCGAAAAGGGGTAAAGTTTTTCGCGCTCGACTTCTCCATAAGCTCAGCCTTTAACGCTAGAGTGGTAGCATCCGTCAGAGTCCACACCTGATGCAAACCCATCTTCTCTTGGATCGATCCCTTCAACCCATTGATGTAATGAGCAATCTTCTGATCTTCGGTCTCCTCAACTCTAACCCGCGCAGTATACCTCTGAAATTCCATAGTGTACTCATCAACTGTTCTTTTACCCTGCACACAATTTAGGTACAATTTATACAAAGTCTGCTCATAATCTGCCGGTAAAAATCGCTCTGAAATCAACTGTTTCATACGCCTCCAGGTTTTGATTGGCCCCTTCCCTTGTCGTCGCCTCTGAGCAACAAATTTCTTCCACCAAACCGCAGTAGTACTCTTCAATCTGATCGCCACCATCTTGACTTGTTTGTTCGTAGGCACCTCCATAACCTCGAAGAAACGATCAACGTCATTCTGCCAATCAAGGAAATCTTCAATTCCCATAGTTCCATAGAATAATGGAATATCCGCCTAAATCCTATAATCTTGGCGATGTCGATTTCCACCCTGCTCCGGTTCATTATCACTATCAACTTCAACCTCGGAATTGGAACTAGAATCCTCTTCATCATTATTTTCACCCCTCCTAGGGCGTCGGCCCTGTTCAATACCCCTGTCTCTCTCGCCACCACGATTACGATTAGCACGAGCGTTTGGACCCCGTTGAGCAGTCATGAACGTCTCCATCTGCGGTTACAACGCAGCCATGGCTGTGGTTAGCCACTCGAATTCCTCCCTTGTTACTTGGTCCCCCATAACAAACCAGTGATGAAAAGACAGGTTAAGCCTGTTCTAATACCAACTGACGCAGCATTAAAGCACGATAGATTCGTGATTAGCGCACTAATCACAAGAACTCTTCAAGCGAAGAATCCTCAAACACAAGAACTGAAATTCACCAGAAAAGAGAGAAAACTCTTCAATTCAATTAATCAAAAATTGAATAAAAACATGTCTAAAAGTTGTTTAAATACTTCCCTAAACCCTAAGACAAAAGAGTAAACCAATTACCAAAATATCCCTCACTTATTGTTCAGAAAACAGTAAAAACGGAGTAAAAAAACGAAATTTGAAAACAAGCAAACGACGCGAGGCGCCCGCCTGGACAAGGGCCAGGCGTCCGCCTGGAGACCAGAACCAACGCTGCCCAAGATTGCCAACCGAGGCGCCCGCTTCACCAATCTCATGCGCCCGCCTCGCCGACCGTAGCCATGACCTTGCAGGATCCATCTTGGGGCGTCCGCCTGGGCTGGGGCGCTCGCCTCAAAGGCAGAAGATTCACCACCGTTGAACCCCCTTGAGGCGTCCGCCTGGTGCTTGGTGAGGCGCCCGCCTGGAATCAAGTCTCCTCTTGCATCAGAAGTCCACCTGCTTGAGTACGTCTTGAAGATCTACCCGTATGTCTATATTCCATCAAGTTGAGGGCACTGAACTATCTCTCGCATCAGACTAAGGCGATATATTACTTGACTTTATGTTTCCTTCTTTTGCCACGCACTAGAATAAAATTAGTGACAAATAAATCGAATAAGTCGATCATAAAATATCATTTTTTTTTTTTTTTTTTTTTTTTTTTTTTTTTTTTTGATATCCGGGTTCCCGGCTTCGCCGGATTAATCTGGACCACTGTGTACCGGCCCTCAAGGTATCTTGGCGGAGGTAAATCGCAGATGTGCCCTATGCAGCCTGCGGGTGGCAAAGATCCCTTATACTCCGAGCCCCGAGGAGCCCTCCTACAAGGCAATTGCATCACTATTACATCACCAAATGGCCGGCTCCATGCTCCGCCAAAGTGGCACTTACATCACTCTTACAACACCATTTTGGCCGCTCCAAATTTGCTCCCGCCAAGATTCGAACTCCCCACACCGAGGGTACAAGCTCAAAGAATGCCGTCCTTAACCGCACCTGGATGTGCCTTGACTCCAAGGCCTCGAAACCCTGTGAAAGAATTAAACACAAGATTCCCCCAAGGGGAATCGAACTCGTGACCTCCCCGAAGGGAAGCCAAATATCATTTGTATTATTATATATTGTCTAAAGCTAAAAAAAAAAAAAAAGTTGTTCTATGAAAAAATTAGGTTTTTTTCTCACGCATAGAAAAACGGGTTGCCAGTTTGTGGGTTCAAATGTGTCTGGCTATAAATGCATTAGTAGCGGTAGTGAAAGTGATATTGGTTTTAAGTATTAGTTCTAGTGTTAATGAGATTCAGTCTAATTGTTCTTTTAGTGTCAGTATTAGTGTTGAAAAGTGTAAGCAATGTTAGTATTACAAAGTGTTATGTGTAGTGATAAAAAGTGTCAGTTAATTACATAAATGTCATCGCATGTTTTAAATAGTTTCAATTAAATACAAAAATGCCACCATGAGTTTTAAAAAATAATTTTTCAAAATTTCTAGGGAAAACTGTTCTTTTTTTCCTAATATTTTGACTAAAACAATACTCCATTGGTCTCACCCAACTCAACTTAAGATAATTTGTCATTTTGGGTGTTTCATCGGCTTAGCACGTCTCAAAATAACAATTATATTTATTTTTATATTTAATGATACTTACGACAACAATCTCATTACTATTACTCTCACTTATTCTCTCTTTTATACTCTCTCCATCTCACCTCAAGGTTCCACCTTTTTCTTTTGGGCCGTCCCACTTCAAGGTTCCCTTCCTTAAATGGAATGTTTTTCATATATTTATATCATTATCATCTCTATATATTTACAAAAAAATCATTCATTATACCCTTATAAAGTTAACATATTTACAAAAAAATCAATTATTAACTTACCATTCCTCCCACTCATTCTCTTTCCTATTAAATATTTTTAATTTTTACATTCTCTCTCCTATTCCCTACCACACATTTAACTTTTACATTCTCTCTTCTCAAATTTTCTACCCACTTTAAAATAAAATTCTTAAAAAACGTGTAAACCTCAAGATGAAACCTTAAGGTGGGACGGAGAGAGTATTACTTTTCATACTCAAAATACCTCATCTACTCATTCTATAATTCTCGTGTTAAAAAGAAAAATGCTAAGTCTAATGAAATGGTGGGACGTGGGAGTATACAATCCAACTATACATATCTCAATTCTCCCCACCCCACCCACCCACTTGAATTCAATCTCTCCTTGAAGTCTTGAATCCACCCTTTCATTTGGCCCAAAACATTAAGGTACAACTGGTACGGGTCTTAAATGTTCCCTAGATTTGAAATTTTATTCATTGTTTAATGTGATTTTTTAGAGTTGGATCTGAGCTTGATTTGGGTACAACTGGTACGGGTACGCCTTCAATTATGTTTCCTTCGCTTCACTCCATCTACATAATAGTAGGAGTATTAATTTACCAAAAATACATGTTTTTATTTTTCTTTTTATCTGTCATTTCATTGTTACAGATAGGGTTTTTAGTTGTTTTATTATTTAAAATGGATATTGAGACTCACTTATTATTTTTAAAACAAAAACTTTTACCACCTTCTCTTTCTTATTTTATTTTTTTATACTCAAAACATTTATTTTTTCTTAATTTTTGTGTAAAATCAAACTAAAAATTTTATTGTGTTAAAGGGGAGTACTACTGTATTTGACTTGGGACATTTAAACATGTCCAGAAGTTGCCAAATTGCCTGAAATTTGCTGGACTTCGGATCATTGGACAAAGAAATAATATACCGACAAACACTATGAGCAGAGAGCAGTGGAAGGGGGAGGGGGGGGGGGTAATATTTTTAATTAGAGTAAAAAAAATTGGCGGAGAGGGAGGGGGGTTAATTTTTGGAGAATTTGCCCTATAAGTTTCTTTTGAAACAAATCACTTCCCACTAAGTTCCTCATTATATTAAAATGTCCCATAAGTTTTCATGTTGTATTATGTATAATATAACATTTAGTTATGCAGAAGTTTAAAATCATAATACTGCATTCGCACCGCCGCCTCCGCCACAGCCCAGCTCCGCCGCCGCCGTCTGCTATCGCCGCATGTCGAATTCCGGTCAATCTTCGCCGGAATCCGATCAATTTTCACCGGAATCCGGCAATTTTGTCCGGAATTCGGCCGCCGATCGCCGAAATCTGATCGCCGGAGGTCGAAATCTGGTCGCCGGTCCATGGGCTTCGGACTTCGGTCACCGGCGGCCGCTGGAATGCAGTATTATGGCTTTAATTGATGTTGTATTTTCGAAACATAATACAACATGGGAAAGGAATTTATCGGGCATTATGAAACTTTTTTAGAACTTATCGGACATAATCCCTAATTTTTTTATGGAGTTGGATGGGTGGGTGGGTGCGGGGGTGGGGGTGTGAGTTAGGTGTTTCAGTAGTGATTAGGGGTAAATGTAGGGGGGGTGGGGAAGGGGGCAAAGGCGGATGGTGGGAGGGCGTTAAAGAAACAATTTCCGAAAAATGTTTTGAGTAGGAGAAATTCAGAAATCATTTTCCTAAAAAACAAGTCTATTTTCAATTGATCAAAAAATCATTTCCATTGACATTATTTTTCCGTACTTATCAAATATCAAAAAATTGGAAAAACGTTTTTCGCAACATTTTCCTCCAAATAAACAAAGCTAAATGATTACTCTCTATATGCCTTCTTAGACATGATCTGATCAAGCATGACAGAAAATTGGAAAATTATATGACAAACACTACTATTATTCGGATCCAAGTTTCGTTTGTTTCGCATAAAACGACTTTGGAAAAATAATTTCTCGAAAAATATTTTTTTAAAAAAAATGATTTTTTTTCCAAATATGACGTAAAAATGTTTTTGATTGTTTAGTAAATGTAAGGAAAATGTTTCCCGATAATTTTCATAACAATGACTTACACAAAGACACACATCACACATTAACACATGCATGATCAGAATTGTATTCAAAAGAAACAGAGGATTAATTGAAGTAAAAAAAAATAAAAATTAAAAGGTTACCTTTTATCGACTTCATCGGAAGCAGTTTTCTTCATTTGCGGCTTGTATTGTTGCTCAATAACAGCCATTTGGAGGACATATTGAACAAAATGTGCAATTCACAGTTGACAGAGCCAATTTAACGGAACTTATAATACTTGAAAATCTATAGTATAAATGAGAGAAATGGGATGAATAGTTGTATGAATAGTGCCAAAAGTTTTTTTCCCATTTTACTTTCACTCAGTTGTCCCTTTTCCATTTTGCCCTCACTTTTAATTAAAAAAATATCGCGTATCCTCGGACACGGGCTTTTACTAGTATATATATAAGGTAGGATTCAAAGAGGAGAGGCGTTATTGAAAGAAAATCTTCTCAAACCCTAATGGATTAAATGAAAATCTAACAAAAACTAATCACGAATACAAGAGAAGAAGAGGAAATCAAAGAAGAATTAAAGAGAAATTAAATAGGGAAAACAAAGAGAGCCGTTTACCTGCTGTATGCACTGTGACGAGAGAGAGAGAGAGAGAGAGAGAGAGAGAGAGAGAGAGAGAGAGAGAGAGAGAGAGAGAGAGAGAGAGAGAGAGAGAGAGAGAGAGAGAGAGAGAGAGAGAGAGAGACGGTAAGGGTGAGTTTGGGAGTGCTTTTTTGTAGCTTATAATCACTTTTGAAGCTTAAAATCACTTTTAATAGCGTTTGGATAACAATACTGATTATGATTTTAAGCTGTTAAAGCGCAAAAAACTGTGTTTTCGTAGAAGCAGCTATGACCCAGCTTTTGCTAAAAGTGATTCTTAGAAGCTGTTATTTGTGTTGTTTTTACAATAATAACCTCCATCTCTTTTATACATTTATTATATTGAGATACATATCATAAAGGTCAATTTTGATATTTATCTTTAATAATCAGTTTTGAACATATACTATCCAAACATACTGATAAATTTTAGTATTTATTACAAATAATCAATTTTTTTAAAATCACTTTTAAAAAATTACTTTCAGGAAATCAGAAGCAATGCCAAACTCACCCTAAGTCATTTTACTACCCCGTAAAAGGCTCATTTTCAGTTGACCTGAGTAAGTTTTCCATTGACTTGATTTCTACTGTCATTACCGAACATCGGAAATTTTCCAGAGAATGATTTTCCCCTAAACAAACGGAGCCTAAAATGTAATATGCATGGAAATTCATCATTCCAAAGTAAAGAAACAGAGTACATTTATCCATTAGTAGCAATATCCGCAAACATTGGACATTCATCAAAATTCACCATACAAAAATGTGGGACAGAATGCTCCAGGAAGGATGGAATCACTTTAGTTCGTCATCTATACAAAAACTGGAAACATTTCCCATAGCTTCTAAGAATAAAAACTGGGTCAATAAACCAATTCATTTCAGCACACGCCCAATGCTGAAATGTACTTGCGAGCTATTTGGCAGAAATGGTCAAAAGCAAACCATAATGATCACTAGGCAGCACAGGAAGCTCCAAACTTTTCCCTCCCTTCTTCTCCTTGACATAAGATAGTTCCGGTATTGCTTTCATCCCAATCATCTCTATTCCATTAACTTTAAAATCACCCAAATTGCATACAAATCGATCTAGTCTCTTTTGCAGCTTCCGGTTCCCAGACAACATCTGATTGGACTTGGTATCATAGGTCCATCCATCTTCATTGTGCCTTAATTTTGTCCATACATCAATCCATCCGTCTGGTAGAGGAAAATGGCCATCTAACTTGTCATCCCAGTTCATGTCACCACAAAAGATCACATTTTGGTGCTTATTAAGAAAGTTTATGGCCTCTTTTGCCTGATCCACACGTTCTTTGCTGTACATCTGATCCCATTTGGGTGGGCCAGGACTGGGACTCTCAAGATGGCTGGTGGCAACAACTAAGGGGACATTTCCGTGAACTGCAACTTCCGCAACACAGAGCTCTCTTCCCATTCCAGAGTAACGGAAAGGCTTACGAGAGAAGGATTTGACCGGCAACTTGCTTAGCTGCAACCCACATTAGAAAATTACATCAAATTTGGTTTAGTATCCCATGTATTAAACAGACCCACAAAAACTATCAAAAGGCATTTCAGTCATTATTAATGAAAGAACATGATACTAGAGAGAGATGACTCCAGTCGTTACTCAACTATGAAAAGAAGCGTACCCAAAAACAAGGTATTAACCAATTTTAAGGAACCAGTGAATAATGGTACTATGAAAATGATCATTTGGGCTTTCTAGTAATCAATTAAAAGACTTTAATAGAAGATTCCAGCTCAATAATCAAAATCAGTTTGCCATTGAATGAATTTTGATGTTATATGGATCCAAGGGAAAGGGTTAATAACCTTGCAGGATTTGAAAGCAGCTTATTATAAACCTCAAATTTACTTGAGCCAGCAAATTAAGATGCCCTTAGTTACATATGACACATGACATGTTAAAGAGCCCTCCAGCTTCCATATCCTCAAAATGCCACGTCAAGCGAAAAAAAAAAAAACCATAGAGAACTCAAACTATCAGAATTTCGTTAAGAAGATAACTCTAACCTGCATGCAAAAGTAGGCCCTTGTGTCAGCCATGTCATTTGAAAGTGAACACTTGTATGATTTCCACCAGTTTGATTGCTGAAAAAGGCCATAGATATCAGGGGTGACCTCCTGCAAGATAACATTTGTGTAAATACAAAGAAAAGCATCATTGAATTAAATACTTAATGCCATTGGATGAAGATTTGTATGAGAACCTGCAAACATATGACATCGGGGGAATGTAGCCGAATTAAGTCACCTATAGCTTTCATCCTATTACGCATCTCCAAATCCTCTCTAAACCAAACATTATAACTCAGGATCTTCACTGTCCCCATTTCCGTTACAGAGCGAGTTTCATCTGCATGTAATTTCCTTAGAAACAAACTAATATAACATAGGCTATCGAACCAAAATTAAATGTTTGCTAACAACAACGTAGAGAACAAAGTACAATAAGCTGAAGGCAGAATCTGTATCTCGAGACCCATTAGGGAAGACCCAGGAGGCAATGCATTAGAGAAACCAATATAAGCGTTGGCGTAAACCATAAAATGAGAAATAAGAAGTAACTTTTGTGTCATTGGTGATAAAATTATAGACATTCAGATACAACTTACGGACTCGAGGTTTTCAAGTTTACTGACTACAGCAGCTAGATAGTTAGTCTAGATATATGAATCTATAAAGGCATCAAGATATCAAAACGAGAATGCACTTTTCAACTTCAACATTCTAAAGAGTAAATTCAAGTTTAAGACAAAAATTACAAAACCAAACTCCTTCAACTAATCTTAGTTAATTGTTCAATCGATTCCACTATCGATGATATAAAGAATATACAGAAATACATACAATAAAAACCATTTTTACTGTTAACAATTGTGCATATTTCTAACTCAAAACATTTCAAACTTGGAATCTAAGGCCCAAAATCACCCAGTAGCAGGACTCATCGTATAATTCAGCACAATTCAGCTAAGCAAATGAAACAAGAAAACAAAATCAGCACTCCCCAACTTCTTATGACAAACTACAAGAACTTGAAGTCAAGCATATGAATTGCAACATAATTCATTATTGAAAACCATAAGAAGAAACAAACAATATCTCGCGATTAAGCTCCAATCACACAGAAATATGGGAATAAACAAACCCATAAGAATCAACACAAAGGAATGCACAAGAGAAGAAAATTACCCACAACAGCTTTGTTCGCCAATTTAGCATCACGGAACCCACTCAACTCAACTATATCGTCAACAATCTCGATTGGGTTCTCCTCCCGCTCTTTCCTCTTATTAGAACAACGCCGTAAGGGCAAAAACACTTTACCGACCCCAACAGGGCAATTCAACACATCTTCCTCGTCACATTCGAAAGTGGAAATCAACGAAGCCGAAGCTCTGGTCCCACAAATTTCGCAGTTTGATTTTTGATATGAGTTGAGAAAGGTGCAGATTTTGCAAGACCATTTGGGGGTTTCGGTTGGTGATTGGGAAGAAGAAGATGGGGACTGTGATGATGATAGTATTGGGGTTGGTGGTGAAAGGCAGATTTGACAAGATGATTTTTGGGAATCAGGGTTGATGAATGTGCATTTGGAACAAGTCCAAGCCATTGATTTGAAGAAAATTGAAGTTTGGGTTTTTCTAGGGTTTGTATCTTGGTGGTGGAAAAATGGAAGGGCTTGGGTAATGAAGTGTCGGGAGAGTGCCATTTTGAAACCACGGTTTTTGCCGCGTTTACATACGGAGTCTTTCTAGGCCATGGGCCAACCGGCCAAGTACTCCCTCTATCTTCACTTGGATAGGGATGACAAAAACCCGAAATTCGTCCCGAACTCGAAAAGATCCGCCCCTAATAGGCCTGGTTTGGAAAGCAATTTTGAAAACTCGTCGGGTTTTTATAGGGTTCGGGTTTACCCCCGCCCCGCCCCGAACCCGCCCCGATTAGGTATGAAATTACTTAAATACCCTTACTGAATACTGCCTAAGCTTGCTTCTCAATGACTGTGGAAATGGAGTTCCTCATAATGATGTAGATCGTGTCGAACTTGGGGACCAAGAGAACATCACATTTGAAAACACTGATGTTTAAAACAAAACAAAGCTGATGCAGAAGTGCTCGGCCGAGCTGTTCCTTGCCTCGGCCGAGGGAGCGACGACAGAAACTTGGTTGTTGAAAGGTGATTTGCTCGGTCGAGTCAAGCCATTTGCTCGGCCGAGCCAAAGCTGTTGCTCGGTCGTGTCTTTTCTTCTAATCGGCCGAGTTGTTCCTGGAAGGGTTGTGTCTCTTGGGTTGATGTTGGTTGCTCGGCCGAGCCTTGTCCTTGCCTCGGTCGAGGGGTGCCTGGAAGGGGTTGGTGCCTGTTCATGAAAAACTATGTCTGGTGTCTGTTCGTTCGCAAAAGCTGTGTTGGTTCACGAAAGACCATGTCTGTTTATTATTTGTGACTTTTCAAAAATATTTGTAAATTAGTATAAATACTTCATCCTTCATTTGTAAAGGTATCAAGTTATATTCAATCAAATTATTGCTTTGCAATTATCGTCCCTTTTCGGTTATTATTCAAAGTCTAGTTAACTTTGTTTGCTGAGATTTCTTTGGAAAGTCTCATTTGAGATTCGTTAGGCGATTCTCTTTTAAATTATTCCGCTGCGTATACATCATTTGGTATCAGAAATCGGACGATCTTTGGGATTCTCCGACAAGAAGATGGCAAACAATGGAGGAAACAACGGTGACATCGCAGCTATCCTAGAACGTATGGCACAGCAAGAACAAGCGGCCAGAGAGCGTAGCGATCGTCAACATGCAGAAATACTTGCAGCATTAGTTCAAATGCGGGTAGGTGGTAATGGCAACCAACAGAATCGGGCAAATCGTCGGAGAAATAATGTCCACCAAGATGAACCGGTGGCTGAGGAAGATTCTGATCAAGAAGAAGAGAACATAGAAGCACCTCGGTACGATCAACGTCCTAAAATTAGGGCGGATATCCCATCTTTCTCTGGAAATTTAAAGATGAATGAGTTCGTGGATTGGCTTGCGGAGGTGGAAAAATTCTTTGATTTGATGCAGGTTGAAGATGATAGGAAGGTGCCTTACGTAGCATATAAACTACGTGATGGAGCATCGGCATGGTGGGAACAATTATGTAAGACATGACATCGTAGAGATAAAGCTCCTATTCGTTCTTGGGCTAGGATGAAGAGGGAATTACGATCTCACTTTTTGCCGGATGACTATGAACAAGTGACGTATCAAGCCTTTTTGGACCTAAAACAAGGCGCTCGTACAGTTGAAGACTATGCCCACGATTTTCATGCCCAATCAGCACGAGCAGATTTGGATGAAACTGAGGCACAAGAAGTTGCAAGATTCGTTAGTGGTCTTCGGGTCGCCATTAGAAATCAAGTGGAGTTGTTTACAAACTGATCTGTAAGTGAAGTTATCACTCGTGCTAAGAAGATCGAGAAGCAGCAATCATACAGAAATTTTTCTGCAGCATCTTCTTCGAGCTCTAAGTATCAAGTGACCGGGTCTAGTACGGTGACGGGTTCAGAAAAAACGCAAGGTGTGGAAACTAGTAAAAATGAAGGGAAGCAGGCGGCCCAAACGGATGTTCAGAATCCCCCGATTAGACGTAACACCAACACGACTAATCGTGGTCAACAAAATCAAAACCCTTATGCTAAAACTTTTAGTGGTAAGTGTTTTAGGTGTTTACAACAGGGGCACATGGCTAGTCAATGCCCTATGAGATGAGGAGTCAACATGGTAGATCGAGATGACGAAGTAGATGATGAAGACGGGGTGATTGATCTAAATGAGGAGATGGAAGAGCCAAATAACCATGAATCTTTGGTGGTTCGACGGCTTTTATTGACAACCCCTAGTGATGACGATGATCCGGAACGACACAATATCTTTCAAACAAAGGGGAAGGTTAGTAATGTTGATGCAACAGTTATTGTGGATAGTGGTAGTAGTGAGAATTTGGTGGCCCGTAGTTTCGTGGATGCTTTGCAGTTGAAGATTCACAAGCACCCATTCCCTTACACAGTTGGATGGATTAACTCGGGCGGCAATATAAAGGTACATGAACAGTGCCTTATTCCATTTTCTATAGGGAGTTACAAGGATGAAATTTTATGCGATATTGTCGATATGAATACATGCCAAGTATTATTGGGTAGACCATGGCAGTATGACGTAAATGTGGTATATAATGGGAGAGAAAATACTTTACTTTTCACAAATGATGGGTTTCGTTTTCAACTACGTTCAACACTTGAAAAGAGTGCTCGTGGTAATAAGAAATTTAAACCTATTGTTTCTTTATGTACTGCTCAAGAGTTTGTTGAAGATATAGCAGATGCACCTGTTATTTATGCCATTGTGCGGAAGGAAAATTCGGGACAAGTTAGTTTGGTTCCAAGTTCATTAAATTCAGTTTTGGAGGAGTTTCGTGATATTATGCCTGATGATCTCCCTCCGGGGTTACCACCCTTGAGAGATATTCAGCATAACATTGATTTTACACCCGGTGCTTCATTACCTAATCTCCCTCATTATAGAATGAGTCCTGCTGAGCATGAGATCCTCAAAGAACAGGTTGAAGAGCTGTTGAAAAAGGGGTATATACAGGAGAGTTTAAGTCCTTGTGCAGTCCCGGCTTTACTTGTGCCCAAGAAGGATGGTTCGTGGCGCATGTGCATTGATAGTAGAGCCATCAACAAAATCACAGTCAAGTATAGATTCCCAATTCCTCGTTTGGATGATATGTTGGATATGCTTCGGGGTTCCACAGTATTTTCCAAGATTGATCTAAAAAGTGGGTACCATAAAGTGCGGATTAGACAAGGCGATGAGTGGAAAACCGCTTTCAAAACTAAGGAGGGGTTGTATGAGTGGCTGGTTATGCCTTTCGGTTTATCCAATGCACCGAGTACATTTATGCGTCTAATGCACCAGGTTCTCAAGCAGTTTAATGGGAAATTTCTTGTGGTGTATTTTGATGATATCTTGATCTATAGCAAAACTGAGGAAGAGCATATCGGGCATGTGCAAAGTGTTTTGCAGACATTGCGGGCAAATGAGTTGTATGTTAATTTGAAGAAGTGCAGTTTTATGTTGAATGAATTATTGTTTTTGGGATATATTGTTTGGGCGGATGGCATACGGGTGGACGACGAAAAGGTCCGTGCTATTCGTGAATGGCCAACTCCCAAAACCGTTAGTGAAGTACGAAGTTTTCATGGGCTAGCTACTTTTTACCGGCGTTTCATTCGAAATTTTAGTACTATTATGGCACCAATAACTGATTGTATGAAGAAGGGTGGATTTTCTTGGGGTGACGAGGCCACAGCAAGTTTTGTGTTGATTAAAGATAAATTGACTAATGCTCCACTCCTTGTGTTACCAAATTTTTCTATTCCATTCGAATTGGAAACAGATGCCTCGGTGGTAGGCATTGGGGCTGTTTTAATGCAAAAGAAGAGGCCGATTGCTTTCATGAGTCAAAAATTGGAGGAGTCAAAGCGAAAATGGACTACGTATGAACTTGAGTTCTATGCGGTTGTACAGGCGATAAAGCATTGGGAACAGTATTTGCTGCATCGTGAGTTCGTTCTTCAAATGGATCATGAAGCATTAAAATACTTGAATGGTAAAACAACACTTAACCGCATGCATGCACGTTGGGTATCCTATTTACAGCAGTTTACTTTTGTCATTAACCACAAAAGTGGACAGCTTAATAAAGTGGCGGATGCCTTGAGTCGCCGGGCTAGTTTGTTGGTCACAATGAGCACTTCGGTGGTGGGATTTGATTGTTTGAAAAGTTTGTATGAGACAGATGTTGATTTTGCGGAGATATGGGCAAAGTGTAAAGATGAAGGTCCGGTTGGCTTATATTTATTGCAGGATGAGTTCTTATTTTATCGTGACAAGTTGTGCATCCCTCGCGGTTCCATACGCGAGAGCCTTATTGCAGAATTACATAAAGATGGTCACCTTGGTCGAGACAAAACAGTAGAACTTGTTGCTCGGAAGTATTTTTGGCCACAACTTCGCAAAGATACGCACACTTTTGTTCGAAAATGTATGACTTGTCAACGCAACAAAGGACAATCCCAGAATACGGGATTATATTCACCTTTACCTGTTCCGGATGGTCCGTGGGAAGACATTTCTATGGATTTCGTTTTGGGACTACCTAGAACGCAGAGAAGTAATGATTCAGTTTTTGTGGTGGTTGACCGTTTTTCTAAAATGGCTCACTTCATTCCTTGTCGGAAAACATCGGATGCAGCACACATAGCGGGTGTATTCTTCAGGGAGGTGGTTCGCCTACATGGGGTGCCTAAGTCAATCACATCGGATCGGGATACAAAATTTCTGAGTCACTTTTGGCGTACTCTTTGGCGTATATTTCAGACGTCATTACAATTTAGTAGTTCATTTCACCCTCAAACAGATGGACAAACAGAAGTGGTGAATCGGACGTTGGGTTCAATGATTCGTTGTCTGTGTGGGGATTTTCCTAAAAAGTGGGACTTAGCTTTGGCCACAGCCGAGTTTGCTTTCAACAACATGATCAATCGTACTACGAAGAAGTCACCTTTTGAAATAGTTTATCAAAAGCCTCCTTCGTATACTCTTGATTTAATTCCTTTGCCAAAGGTTCCGAGATACAGTATAGCTGCTGAGCATATGGCAGAAATGATCGAGGCAGTTCAAACAGAAGTAAGAAGAAATATTACAGAGTCAAATGCGAAGTACAAGGAACATGCAGACAAACGACGTCGTTTGAAGGTCTTCTGTCACGACCCTAAATCTAGGCACTAGTTTAATCACGTGTTGAGCACGTAGATAAGGCGTGAGTAGCATCTCATTTCATGCTTCGCATCTTGTTTGTGATTAATTGTGTTAATTTAATATTTAAATAACTGAATTGGCATTTTTAACTATGTTAATAAATTAAAGGAGAGAGAATGTGACACCCCAATTAGTTGTTCCATATTGAGTATATATATTTGTGTTTTAAAAACAATGTTATTATTTTAAAGATAATAATAAATAATAATAATAATAATAAATAGTATTCGATTTAGAAATAATAATATTAAAAGTAAAGTAATAAATTTTGGGTAAGTAGCATTTTATTATGAGACGGAGGAAGTAATAATAATAAAATGAAATATGGGACGGATAGGACTCACTAGTTTAATTAAAATTCTTTGCATGGACAATTTGACTAGCCACGTAAGTGGCTTGGCTGAGGTGTCTCCTTGGGAACTTTAGTATGACTCAATTTTATTACCTCAATTACTCATCCAGCAAAGGGAAAGCCAAAAAGCTTCATTCATTCCTTCTTCCTCAAAAATACAATCCATGGAGCCAAACCTTAAACTCCTTTCTTCCTAAAATTCTAGAGGCTTCAATACTCCTCCGTTTTTAGATCCGTTTGCGGATTCTTGTTCGTGGTGAAGAGGGGATCGCGTAGAGCCGGACAAATAAATATTTCATTTCGCACTATTTTTAGGCAAGTTATTATAATTCCTTCTTTGCATGCTCATGTTATATATGTGTATATGAATTCTTGAATTATACATGCTATTTGTAAATTTAGTGAAATTACTTGCTTGAAAAATTATGGATAAATGGAATAAATCCTTGCATGTTAAATTAATGAAACTATCTACTTGGAAAAATTATGGGTGGTTATGAAAAGCTCTTGCATGTCTAATTTAGTTAAAGTATTTACTTGGAAATAAAAGGAATTAAAATGAATAAATGGAATGGGTGAGTTATTACTTGCTTGTTGGATGAATTGTGAAATTCTTAGTCATATTAAGATGGTTAGACTAAAGAAGACAGCCTGTTTTGAGCTAACTTAATTTAGGTGCTGTATAAAATCTAGCCATGGGTTTGAGTTGAATTTTTGATATGTGTTTCATATATGTCTTAGGAGATATCCTGCCGAGTTTCAAGTCATTTGGATAAGATATAGACATAGAAATAGAAATAGTTTCACAGCTGCTCCAGATTTGAACTTAAACAGGGCAGTAACTTGGGAAGAGTATTGTGATCAAATGAACCATGGGAATTCTATGATTTTTGGATATGTTCTACATTTATATGTTATTTATATCCATGTTAAATTTCAAGTTCATCTAAGTTGAATTGTGCCTGTTATGGATAAAATGGTACAGCTGGTCTGATAATAATATATTAATTTATATAGTAGATGAATATGGTTATAATGAAGTATTGAAATGGAAAGAATAATGGTATAGAGAAAGTTGTGTGTTGATAAATTGCTAGGAATGGTGGTACATGGGATTTGGAGTGATAATGACTTGAATTAAGTGGTGGCATGGCTTTATGGTATCATTGGTAATAAAATGATGTTAATTGGTGGTGGCATGGCTTTATGGTATCATTGGTAATAAAATGATGTTAATTGGTGTTGGAAGATGTTAGAAATGATATAGATTGGTTTGGGTTGGTTTTGGTTATTATTTGGTACTGTTTTGAGTCACTTAAAACAGAGTAAAAATTGGTGTTGATCATTTTGGTGCAATTGTTGAAGTAGTGTAAATCCTGTGCTGAATTCTGAACAGGTAGCACGAGTCGTGCCCCTGAGCACGACTTGGGCACGAGTCGTCCCTTGGGAAATGAATCAAGTCGTGACCTGAGGGGACGCCAGATTCTGGTGGGGGTCAAAAGGGGCACGAGTCGTGCCCTCCTCTCGCAGAATCGAAGTCAAGCTTTCCAAGGCTTGGAAACCTATTCAAACGAGAACCAACTTGATCACTCTTTAACTTAGATTAAAGTAGAACATTTTAGTTACACAATGATACTTTAGTTGATTAAAATGGAATAGTAGAAGTACTTGAAATATTGTCGTGAACTTGCTTCGTCACATTGATTTATTCCTTAACCGAAGTAACATCAACTTGGTAAATGGTACTTGGACCTTTATAGAGGTTATATATTATTGCATAATGACCATGTAGGAATAGTTTGTTATACTTTCCTACTTTATTTGAGTTCATATGCATTGATATTATTATTCATAGTGCATGAAATGAATGTTGCACTCTAGTATGGATTGAACATGAGTAGTGTTTTACCATGTTGTTATATGTAGCATGACTTGTTATAATAATGGTGTAGACATTTTGTGTTGCACTATGGCATTGATGGAACATGAGTAGTGTTTTACCATGTTGATATACTTTCATCCCTTTTGGTGGATTTTCTTTCAAGTAACTTATATGTGCTTGAATTGTTGTTAATCAGCTGATGTTTAGGGGTATAACGGAATACGATCAATTATGGAAAGTGTGACCTAATGTGATCGGATTACGTTATACCTGTGACTGTCCCCTTCTGTGGCCACAGATTGGGGTTATAGCATCTGTATTGAGCCAAAAGCCTTACAGAGTTGCTACTATCTTATATGGTTCCCTGAAAAATGGGTCTTATAAGATGTGAATATGCCTAAGCAGTTCACAAGAGAGGAGTTATTATAATAGCTCTCTCCGTTATATGTTATTGGTTGTGATGGAATTGTATCCTCCAATATTGTACGACTTATTGGTCAGACGGGAAAAGGTAAACCAAGGTAACGTAAGGTGTTTACGGCTTTTCCTATGTGTTATATGCACCTTGTATATGTTGCATCTTAAATGACATAATGTTGCTTATATGATATGTTATTAGTACTTTCTTTTTGTACTATGAATGTGATATTTTTATGAACTATGAATGCCTTCTTTGTAACGCATGTTATATTGTTGCATATATAATAACTTGTTGAGATTTATCTCACCCCGTCCCCTTTTACTGTTTTAGACAGGGCGAGCCAGGGTATAGGACCGGTTGAGGAGGACGCCAGTTTGGGGTTATGATTTGGGTAAGATTTGGAAATGGTTACATTATATAAATGTGAACCAAGAGTAGTATATCCGAGACAGTTTTTGTAGCTATAATATTTTGGTATTTTAAAGTGTTGTAGTTATATTTGTTATCTCCGCGGTGGAGCTGGTGTAAATATAAACTTTTGGTTTAAAACTTCGAAGTGTTAAATTTTATAAATATTGTAAATAAGTTAGTTTATGTTTTTGTTCCCTTTTCCTCCAAGTGGAGATGCCCCAAGTTTGTAGTGGGATGTTTAAGTTAAAGTTAGTTGTTTTCAAGTTTTCTTTAAAGTTAAACAGGTTTTTGTATCAAATTTTTAGAAAGGACATTTCGAAAAAGTTTTAAAAATTTTGGCGACTCCAGTTCGCGTCCCGGACAAGTGGCCAAGTAGGTCTACGGTTCGGATCGCCACAGTTGGTATCAGAGCTTAGGTTATGGTTTGACTAGTGTGTCTATGTGACCTAGGAGGGTAGTTAAGTATAAGTGAGTGACGCTCTAAGTAATTATTATTGCAGGTACTAAGACAGCATGGTAGAAGGTGGAGGTAATCCAATTTGAAGGTATTATTTTATTTCTAGTATGAGAGCAAGCGCACTTATAGACCCTGGCTCATTGCATTTGTATGTGTTCATACATTTTGCATCGCAATTATATGTTTCTGTTGAATCTATGCCTTATGTGCTAGAAGTATCGATTCCTATTATTGGAGACTGTCTTGTTTCTTCTTTGGTATATAAAGAATGTGATGTGTCTATTGGTAGGCATGTATTGCTAGCGGATTTAGTAGAGTTACAAATCCGGGACTTTGATGTTACCTTGGTATAAATTGGTTGAGCTATTGCTATGCCTTGATTGATTGTCGTAGGAAGAAGGTTACATTTGATATACCTGATATGCCTACTTTAGTGTTTAATCACCGATGAAGTATTACGTGCCTGTGACGTGCATGTTTGTGATTATGTGTTATCTGCCAATTTGGTAGTGTTATCCCTACATGATTGTGATGTTAATTTGGATATGGATTGGCTAAGCAAGTAGCATGCTCTATTCCATTGTTGTAATAAGATTGTTATATTTTCCGTCTCGAATATGCCTGAGTTTATTTTGAGGCTATTCCTTCGGTAAGGATCATTCGTGTTATTTCTTATGTGAAAGCTAGTAAGTGTTGCATCATAGTTGTATTGGATTCTTGGCTAGTGTTTTAGACACTCCGATAGAGTTACCGGAATTAGAGAATGTGGCCGTAACTAGCGGATTTCCCGATGTGTTTTTCTCGAAATATGTGATGTCTTTGGATAGGGAGATCGAGTTTAGTATTGATTTACTTCAGAGTACAAATCCTATATCTAAGACACCTTATAGAATGGTATCGATTTTGTTTATGGTTATGATGAGCAGAATTTTAATCATTATCTTGATGGCTTTGTAGAAATTATTATGGATGACATCCATGTTTAATTAATATTCCGAGGAGATTATGAAAATTATTTGCGAATTATGTAAATGGTCCTTTGAGAGAGGCTATTGTTTGCAAAGTTAACAAGTGTGTGTTGACTCGGGAAGATTTTTAAATTTGGGTTCAATAGTTTTAAGCTTAGATGTTACTATGAATCTTTCGAAGACTTAGACTGTGGTCAAATGGAAGTAACCTTCGTCAGTGGAAGAAGTCCGTAGTTTTCTGGTTTGGCAAGTTGCTACCGAAGGATTATCTAAAGATTCTTGAGAATTGTAATATTGTTGATTAGTTAACTCGGAAAGATGTATCAATGGGTAGGATGCAAAAAAGGGTAAATCTTATTGGTAGAAGTGAAGAATAAATTGACTAGAGATCTGATCCTTACCTTAACTGATGAATGCGAGAACTTTGCGATTTTCAGTTGCAAGTCCAAGGAAAGCTGGATTGTGTTAGGATGCAGATGAGCAAGTGATAGAGTGTGCTTCGAGGAGGTTTACTTCGGCAAAGTAGAAGTATCCTATTATCAGCTCGGAAGAGGCTACGAGTATTTCGCGCTATATAAGTGGAAACCTTATCTAATTGAAGCTCTATTCGAGAATTGGTACCGATCCTAAGTGTTTGAAGTATTTAGTTTCGCGAAAGGAATTGAACAATAAGTAGAGTCGAGGGTTGCAACTATTAAAAGATTTTAATTGCGTTATTTTATATCCTACAGAAAAGTTAATGTGATTGCAAATGTGATTAGCCGAAAGGCTTATATGTCAACATGTATATCCTTTGAGTAGCCAGGTGAGATATTATTGTGGATGTTCAAGTTATACCTATATTATATGGAGACCTTAAGGAAATTCAACAAATTGATTCAGAATTTAAGAGGATTATCGAACAGTTTCAAGATGGAAAGACCGAAGATTTTGTATTGAATAAGGATGGAACTTTAACCTTCAACTCAGAATTGGTGTACCGTCTTTACAAAAGATTAAAAGATCAGTTTTAGAGGAAGAACCTAAATCTAGAATTGCGACTCGTCCGGAGAGTTCGAAGATGTATCAAGATTTGAAGATGAAGTTAGAAGATTAGAATGGGAAAGCATTTCGATGGATTGTGTAATGGGACTATTTTCAACGTCGCTGAAGATGGATGCGTTTGGGTACTAGTGGATAGATTAATCCAGTGGGTTCAGTTTCTACTTATATCAACGAAGTATTGATGGAGAAAGTAAAACAATTGTGCATGCGAGAGATTGGTTGATTTAGTGAAGTACCAATCAACATTGTATCAGATTTTGATCTGGGATTCATTGCGATTTTGGGAAGCCGTGTGTCAGGTTTTGAGTTCCAAGCTGAGTTCCAGTGATGCGTTTCATCTTCAGACCGTTGGACAGGCAGAGAAGACTATCTAGATTCTTGAGAATAGATTGTGTGTCGTATAATGAATTTTCTTTCAACTTGAGAAGTCTATTTAACCTTAGTTCTCCTTATGATCCTTAGAGTATGGAGTTCTTCAACCAATGATATTCAAATAGATTTGACTTGTGTGGAAGAACCATTGAGAGTTATTAGAATTGCAAGTTCGGGAATTGAAATACTAGAGCATTCGTGTTGTGAAAAAGGTGTAGAAGAATCATGTCGTCAAGGAAGCTTGGGTTGAAATATGAAATGTGTGGGAAGTAATCTTTGTTATTTGATCATTCAGGTAAGTTCATTTAAAATTCGGGGCGAATTTTCTTTAAGGGGGAGTGAGTGTCACGACCCTAAATCTAGGCACTAGTTTAATCACGTGTTGAGCACGTAGATAAGGCGTGAGTAGCATCTCATTTCATGCTTCGCATCTTGTTTGTGATTAATTGTGTTAATTTAATATTTAAATAACTGAATTGACATTTTTAACTATGTTAATAAATTAAAGGAGAGAGAATGTGACACCCCAATTAGTTGTTCCATATTGAGTATATATATTTGTGTTTTAAAAACAATGTTATTATTTTAAAGATAATAATAAATAATAATAATAATAATAAATAGTATTCGATTTAGAAATAATAATATTAAAAGTAAAGTAATAAATTTTGGGTAAGTAGCATTTTATTATGAGACGGAGGAAGTAATAATAATAAAATGAAATATGGGACGGATAGGACTCACTAGTTTAATTAAAATTCTTTGCATGGACAATTTGACTAGCCACGTAAGTGGCTTGGCTGAGGTGTCTCCTTGGGAACTTTAGTATGACTCAATTTTATTACCTCAATTACTCATCCAGCAAAGGGAAAGCCAAAAAGCTTCATTCATTCCTTCTTCCTCAAAAATACAATCCATGGAGCCAAACCTTAAACTCCTTTCTTCCTAAAATTCTAGAGGCTTCAATACTCCTCCGTTTTTAGATCCGTTTGCGGATTCTTGTTCGTGGTGAAGAGGGGATCGCGTAGAGCCGGACAAATAAATATTTCATTTCGCACTATTTTTAGGCAAGTTATTATAATTCCTTCTTTGCATGCTCATGTTATATATGTGTATATGAATTCTTGAATTATACATGCTATTTGTAAATTTAGTGAAATTACTTGCTTGAAAAATTATGGATAAATGGAATAAATCCTTGCATGTTAAATTAATGAAACTATCTACTTGGAAAAATTATGGGTGGTTATGAAAAGCTCTTGCATGTCTAATTTAGTTAAAGTATTTACTTGGAAATAAAAGGAATTAAAATGAATAAATGGAATGGGTGAGTTATTACTTGCTTGTTGGATGAATTGTGAAATTCTTAGTCATATTAAGATGGTTAGACTAAAGAAGACAGCCTGTTTTGAGCTAACTTAATTTAGGTGCTGTATAAAATCTAGCCATGGGTTTGAGTTGAATTTTTGATATGTGTTTCATATATGTCTTAGGAGATATCCTGCCGAGTTTCAAGTCATTTGGATAAGATATAGACATAGAAATAGAAATAGTTTCACAGCTGCTCCAGATTTGAACTTAAACAGGGCAGTAACTTGGGAAGAGTATTGTGATCAAATGAACCATGGGAATTCTATGATTTTTGGATATGTTCTACATTTATATGTTATTTATATCCATGTTAAATTTCAAGTTCATCTAAGTTGAATTGTGCCTGTTATGGATAAAATGGTACAGCTGGTCTGATAATAATATATTAATTTATATAGTAGATGAATATGGTTATAATGAAGTATTGAAATGGAAAGAATAATGGTATAGAGAAAGTTGTGTGTTGATAAATTGCTAGGAATGGTGGTACATGGGATTTGGAGTGATAATGACTTGAATTAAGTGGTGGCATGGCTTTATGGTATCATTGGTAATAAAATGATGTTAATTGGTGGTGGCATGGCTTTATGGTATCATTGGTAATAAAATGATGTTAATTGGTGTTGGAAGATGTTAGAAATGATATAGATTGGTTTGGGTTGGTTTTGGTTATTATTTGGTACTGTTTTGAGTCACTTAAAACAGAGTAAAAATTGGTGTTGATCATTTTGGTGCAATTGTTGAAGTAGTGTAAATCCTGTGCTGAATTCTGAACAGGTAGCACGAGTCGTGCCCCTGAGCACGACTTGGGCACGAGTCGTCCCTTGGGAAATGAATCAAGTCGTGACCTGAGGGGACGCCAGATTCTGGTGGGGGTCAAAAGGGGCACGAGTCGTGCCCTCCTCTGCAGGAACTGAAGCTGTTTTCAAGGCTTGGAAACCTATTCAAACGAGAACCAACTTGATCACTCTTTAACTTAGATTAAAGTAGAACATTTTAGTTACACAATGATACTTTAGTTGATTAAAATGGAATAGTAGAAGTACTTGAAATATTGTCGTGAACTTGCTTCGTCACATTGATTTATTCCTTAACCGAAGTAACATCAACTTGGTAAATGGTACTTGGACCTTTATAGAGGTTATATATTATTGCATAATGACCATGTAGGAATAGTTTGTTATACTTTCCTACTTTATTTGAGTTCATATGCATTGATATTATTATTCATAGTGCATGAAATGAATGTTGCACTCTAGTATGGATTGAACATGAGTAGTGTTTTACCATGTTGTTATATGTAGCATGACTTGTTATAATAATGGTGTAGACATTTTGTGTTGCACTATGGCATTGATGGAACATGAGTAGTGTTTTACCATGTTGATATACTTTCATCCCTTTTGGTGGATTTTCTTTCAAGTAACTTATATGTGCTTGAATTGTTGTTAATCAGCTGATGTTTAGGGGTATAACGGAATACGATCAATTATGGAAAGTGTGACCTAATGTGATCGGATTACGTTATACTGTGATCGTCCCCTTACGTGGCCACAGATTGGGGTTATAGCATCTGTATTGAGCCAAAAGCCTTACAGAGTTGCTACTATCTTATATGGTTCCTCGAAAAATGGGTCTTATAAGATGTGAATATGCCTAAGCGGTTCACAAGAGAGGAGTTATTATAATAGCTCTCTCCGTTATATGTTATTGGTTGTGATGGAATTGTATCCTCCAATATTGTACGACTTATTGGTCGAGACGGGAAAAGGTAAACCAATGTAACGTAAGGTGTTTACGGCTTTTCCTATGTGTTATATGCACCTTGTATATGTTGCATCTTAAATGACATAATGTTGCTTATATGATATGTTATTAGTACTTTCTTTTTGTACTATGAATGTGATATTTTTATGAACTATGAATGCCTTCTTTGTAACGCATGTTATATTGTTGCATATATAATAACTTGTTGAGATTTATCTCACCCCGTCCCCTTTTACTGTTTTAGACAGGGCGAGCCAGGGTATAGGACCGGTTGAGGAGGACGCCAGTTTGGGGTTATGATTTGGGTAAGATTTGGAAATGGTTACATTATATACATGTGAACCAAGAGTAGTATATCCGAGACAGTTTTTGTAGCTATAATATTTTGGTATTTTAAAGTGTTGTAGTTATATTTGTTATCTCCGCGGTGGAGCTGGTGTAAATATAAACTTTTGGTTTAAAACTTCGAAGTGTTAATTTTTAGAAAAATTGTAAATAAGTTAGTTTATGTTTTTGTTCCCTTTTCCTCCAAGTGGAGATGCCCCAAGTTTGTAGTGGGATGTTTAAGTTAAAGTTAGTTGTTTTCTTTAAAGTTAAACAGGTTTTTGTATCAAATTTTTAGAAAGGACATTTCGAAAAAGTTTTAAAAATTTTGGCGACTCCAGTTCGCGTCCCGGACAAGTGGCCAAGTAGGTCTACGGTTCGGATCGCCACATCTTCAATATAGGTGACATGGTGATGGTACATCTTCACAAAGAAAGATTCCCTCAAGGAACATATAGCAAGCTACATCCGAAGAAACTTGGCCCTTGCAAGATTATTCAGAAAATCAACGACAATGCGTATGTGGTAGAATTACCAACTGGATGGAATATCTCCCCAACTTTTAATGTGGCGGATTTAGTTGCATTTTACCCGGATGAGCCTCTTTATGATGACATAGATTCGGGGACGAATCCTTTTAAAGTGGGGGAGTATGATGTAGATCGTGTCGAACTTAGGGACCAAGAGAACATCACATTTGAAAACACTGATGTTTAAAACAAAACAAAGCTGATGCAGAAGTGCTCGGCCGAGATTTTCCTTGCCTCGGCCGAGGGAACGACGACAGAAACTTGGTTGTTGAAAGGTGATTTGCTCGGTCGAGTCAAGCCATTTGCTCGGCTGAGCCAAAGCTGTTGCTCGGCCGTGTCTTTTCTTCTACTCGGCCGTGTTGTTCCTGGAAGGGTTGTGTCTCTTGGGTTGATGTTGGTTGCTCGGCCGAGCCTTGTCCTTGCCTCGGCCGAGGGGTGCCTGGAAAGGGTTGGTGCCTGTTCATGAAAAACTATGTCTGGTGTCTGTTCGTTCGCAAAAGCTGTGTTGATTCACGAAAGACCATGTTTGTTTATTATTTGTGACTTTTCAAAAACATTTGTAAATTAGTATAAATACTTCATCCTTCATTTGTAAAGGTATCAAGTTATATTCATTCAAATTATTGCTTTGCAATTATCGTCCCTTTTCGGTTATTATTCAAAGTCTAGTTAACTTTGTTTGCTGAGATTTCTTTGGAAAGTCTCATTTGAGATTCATTAGGCGATTCTCTTTTAAATTATTCCGCTGCGTATACATCACATAACTTACAATGTGCCTATTAAATATTTTCATACACTACCTCTTTACGAATTTAGTTATTTTCCTTGGATGGGAGCAATAGATTTAAGGTAACTTTTGGTTATCTTCTTTATATTGTAGTACGCGAAAACTAGTCGAAATGTGTACTCGTTTGAAATGAAATAATTCCCATTAATTTTCTTGAGATAAAAAAAAAATAAAAAAATTGAAGTTGTGCAAACTTTCAGTTGTTGTGAATATAGCCCTCCACAAACCAAGCAAACCACAAGAATAATAATCGCACACAAACAAAGCAAAAGAAAATCAAAAGCACAGAAAAGACAAGAGAAATTGTTTACCCAGTTCACCAATTTGATTGGCTACGTCTGGGGGCACTACCAAGCCAGGATCTTGCACTATGTATGTAGAATTTGTGTTACAACTGAATTGGAGGCGGAACATTGATTATATATGACCTAGGGATTAAACCAAAACCTAAACAAACAAGGAAACTAGGACTGCTGAAAAACGGGCCGAGCGCGGCCGCCCTCACCCCGAGCGCGGTCGCGCAACCCTCCAGAAACTTCAATGCCTTCAAATAATGCTCCAGCGCGGTCGCCCTTATTTCGAGCGCGGTCGCCCTCAACACGTCGTCAATCCAGCATCAGTCTCTGCCCAAGAGCGCGGTCGCGCACGCCACTAGCGTGGCCGCTCTTGTGTCCAGCAACCCCTGACGAGTTTTTCCCCCTTTGCTTCGATGTCTAGCCCGGTTGGTCCTCTATCCCAACAATCTCCCACCTAGAGATCAACCATACATATAAGCCCCGTATCCGTCTTCAACTCACCCTTGGTGTCCTCCTAGTGCTCACCTCGATCATGGTAGTGCCATCCTCCTCTTCTATTCTTCGAGCCCAATTGAAGCTTTGCACAGCTTCAACTTCTCAAGGTTCACAACCTTTGTTAACATGTCAGCTGGATTCTCCGATCCCAATATCTTCTCTAGCCACAAAATCTTCTCCTCCAAGAGATGCCTGATGTAGTGAAATCTCAGTTCAATGTGCTTCGTCCTCGAATGAAACGCCGGATTCCTTGCCAAGTGAATTGCACTCGGCATCCTTTGTAGAGAATATTACCACTTCGCGTCTTCCCAAGTTCACCCAAGAAGTTCTGCAGCCAAACCATCTCTTTACTCGCTTCACATCCTGCCACATATTCTGCCGCACGCCGATCGCGCCACGATCTTACGCAATTTAGAAGCCCAGGAGATTGCAGTACCACCCAATGTAAACACATAACCCGTAGTACTTCTCCTTTTATCAAGATCACTTGATGCCAAGTCCGCATCAACATAGCCCGCTAACACCACTTCCTTGCTCGAGAAACACAGTAGCCTTACCGGCAGTACCCTTCAAATAACGTAGGATCCACTTAACCGCTTCCCAATGTTGCTTTCTGGATTGCCCATGAACCGGTGACTACTCCCACCGCATGTGCAATGTCCGGCTTTGTACACACCATTGCATACATGAGACTCCCCACTGCTGAAGCATATGGAGTTCTCTCCATCTTGTCACGCTCCTCCTTGTCCCTAGGCGAGTCTTTCTCGGATAGCTTGGAGTGCAAACCCAATGGCGTCCTGTTGGCTTCGCCTCTTCCATACAAAACCTTGCCAAGACTTTCTCAACATATTACGCTTGTGAAAGAACCAACTTGACCGACTCCCTATCCCGATCAATCCGCATGCCCAAGATTTTCCTTGCCTCTCCCAAATCCTTCATCTCGAACCGTTCCGACAACCGAGTCTTCAACTTTGTTTACCTCTCTCTTGCTAGAGCCCGCTATCAACATGTCGTCCACATATAACGGCAAGATAATATACCCATTGTCCGTGTTCTTGAAGTAGCAACAATGATCCGCCTCACATCTCGATAAAATCAATGTCGTGCATGAATCCATCAAATTTCTGTACCATGCCTAGGAGCTTGTTTAAGGCCATACAAGCTCTTAGTCAATCTGCAAACTAGCTCCCCGCTACCCTGAGACACGTAACCCTCTGGCTGTACCATGTAGATCTCTTCCTCCAAGTCCCCATGAAGAAAAGCTGTCTTCACATCCATATGTTCAAGCAATAAGTTGTCCGCCACTACTATCCCCAGAACCATTCTGATAGTGGTCATCTTCACAACCGGAGTGAATACTTCGGTGTAGTCAATACCGTACTTTTCTTTGAAACCCTTTTAAAACCAGTCTTGCCTTGTAACGCTTGCTACCGTCTGCTTCCTCCTTGATCCTGTAAACCCATTTATTATGCAGTGCCTTCTTCCCCTTAGGTAGTTCAGTCAACTCCCAAGTTTTGTTGGCCTTCAATGAGTCCATCTCATCATCCATCGCAGCTTTCCACTTGTTACAAAGTGCACTACGAATAGCCTCCGCATAACATTCCGGTTCCCCATTATCTGTCAATAGCAAATAATAATTGGATGGAGTATACCTGTCAGGCGATCCACGCAACCTGCTGGATCTACGCAGCGGAATATCCGGTTCTGGAGTACGTGGTTCATCTTCAGTGACCTCATGACCATGGTCATCATGAACCGTTCTGCTCCCACCCGAGTTAGGAATATCCACCTCTACAATCTCCGGTTCTGAACTAGTGTCATCAGATGCTCCCTTTCTGTCCTTGTACAATACCTGTTCATTGAATACCACATCTCGACTACGAATAACCCTATGATTTTGGTCATCCCAAAACTTATATCCGAAGTCATCCCCGCCATACCCAATAAATGTACACTTAACAGATTTAGCATCTAATTTAGTTCTCTCAAATAATCAACATGAACATAAGAAACGCAGCCAAATATGCGAAGAAAGGACAGATTTACACCTTGCCACTCCACGTTTCCTATGGAATTCCATTCCCCAATGGTACCGATGGTCCCCGATTGATCAAGAAAGGCTGTCGTGTCAACCTGCATATGCCCGAACGTCTTCGGAAGTCCACACTTCAATCTCATACTTCTAGCCCGCTCATTCAATGTTACGTTCATCCTTTACGCTACCCCGTTGAGTTGTGGTGTCCGCTTTGGAGTCTTCTCCATACGAATCCCATTCGCGGCACAATATTCCCTAAACTCACCAAGCTCATACTCCCCACCATTGTCGATCTTAAGCACTTACGCTTTAGTCCCGTCTGATTCTCCACCAAGGCCCTCCACTTCTTGAACACCTCGAAAGCCTCATCTTTCCCCTTCAAGAAATAGACCCAAACCTTCCTTGTAGAATCATCAATGAAAGTCATGTAATATGACGCACCACCCAGAGATGTAACCGGAGATGGCCCCCACAAATCCGTGTGAACCAATTCCAACTTTGCTTCCCTCAAACCCCTACCTGTCCTCGAGAAATTATTTCTCCCTTGTTTGCCAAACATACAATCCTCGCAGATCCCCACGTTGACTGTCTTCAAACCCGGTAGTAGTCCCTTTGAACAAAGCACCTTCATCCCTGTCTCACTCATGTGACCCAATCGACAGTGCCACAAATCCGTATCACCCTTGGCTGCTGCCACCGCGATACTGTCCTTGGTGTTATTCGCCAAATACAAAGTCCCCTCCTTATTACCCCGAGCGATCTCACAATCCTCCTTGGTAATAACCCAGATTCTGCAGCCGAATGTCAACTTGTAACCTTCGTCGTCCAATTGCCCAACTGAAAGTAGGTTCTTTATCAAACCCGGAATGTGTCTGACCCCGTTCAGATGTAAGACCTTCCCGTCTGATGCTCCTATTCTGACATCCCCCTTCCCCTTGATTTCCAAAGGCTCGCCATCCGCTAGATAGACCTTCCCGAAATCACCGGAAGTGTAGTTTTCCATCTCTTCCTTGTGCCCGCAAGAGTGGAATGATGCCCCCGAATCCAGCACCCATGATTCTAGTGCACTACTAACACTCGAAACCAGTACATCATCACCTTCGACTGCCACATTCACCTGATTGCCCTTACGATTTGGACAATCCCTCTTGAAGTGTCCCAATTCCTTACAATAATAGCACTGAACAGATCCCTTCACAACCTTCGGTTTGTCCATGGTCTCATCAGCTTTGCCCTTTCCACTCACCGCGTTCTCCCTTGATTCGGTCCTCCCTTGTTTGCTAGTACCCGGCTTCCCCCTACTAGTAGTAGCTAAAGCCGCTCCCGAAGTACTTGATGTCCCCAACTTCTTCATGCGATTTTCCTCACCTAAAAGAAAGTCTTTAACATCATCATATTTCAATTTCTTCTTACCTGCTGAAGCATTGATTGCAGTCACCGTTCCGCTCCAACTTGCCGGTAAAGAAGCTAGCAACAAGCATGCATGAACCTCGTCATCGAACTTGATCTCCACCGCAGTCAATGAGTCTATAACATCCATAAACTCATCGATGTGCTTAGCCAAGGATCCTCCCTCTTGCATCTTGAGACTACCCATCTTGCGTATCAAATCGACCTTGTTTGCAGCAGACGGAGTTTCAAATCTCTCAGTAAGATAATCCAATAGCTCCTTGGTGGTTGTAGCCTTCCTGGTAGTCTTTGCAATCCACTTTGACAAAGTAGATCTGACCACCCCTAGGGCTTTCCGATCCATGAGTTCCCATTCCTCCTGACTTACATCTTCCGGTTTGACACCCTTCAGAGGCTTGTAGAGATCCTTGTTGTACAAGAGATCCTCAATTTGCATCCTCCAATATCCGTAGTCAGACCCATCGAATTTCTCAACCTTTGTTTGTCCTTGCCCATTCTTGATTGCTTGGAACAACTCCCTTGATCTTGAAACCAAAAGCTCTGATACCAGTTGTTGTGAATATAGCCCTCCACAAACCAAGCAAACCACAAGAATAATAATCGCACACAAACAAAGCAAAAGAAAATCAAAAGCACAGAAAAGACAAGAGAAATTGTTTACCCAGTTCACCAATTTGATTGGCTACGTCTGGGGGCACTACCAAGCCAGGATCTTGCACTATGTATGTAGAATTTGTGTTACAACTGAATTGGAGGCGGAACATTGATTATATATGACCTAGGGATTAAACCAAAACCTAAACAAACAAGGAAACTAGGACTGCTGAAAAACGGGCCGAGCGCGGCCGCCCTCACCCCGAGCGCGGTCGCGCAACCCTCCAGAAACTTCAATGCCTTCAAATAATGCTCCAGCGCGGTCGTCCTTATTTCGAGCGCGGTCGCCCTCAACACGTCGTCAATCCAGCATCAGTCTCTGCCCAAGAGCGCGGTCGCGCACGCCACTAGCGCTGCCGCTCTTGTGTCCAGCAACCCCTGACGAGTTTTTCCCCCTTTGCTTCGATGTCTAGCCCGGTTGGTCCTCTATCCCAACATCATTTTGGTTAACTATCGGTTCGGGGCGGGCTCGGGTAATGCAAATAACGGGGCGGGCGGGTTCGGGTAATTGTAGATCACTATAGGGGCGGGTTTGGAAAATGAAGAACCCGCCCGAACCCGCCCCGTTGCCATCCCTACTTGGACATCGACACATCAATAAATATATTAAAGCAAAGTCGTTCCTAAATTTGGCAAGTTGGAGCCCAAAAATGTCACTATCAAGGGGCTAAGAATGGAAATTAATTCAACACATAGTTTTAACAAATGGTTTTGACAAATGATTTTGAAACATATATGTGTGGAGAGAAAGGGGAAAAATGATTATACTACTCACTCTTTGAAAAGTTTTGAAAATGTGCAATTTTTTTTCTTTTTCATTAAGTAATCAACACTAGGTGTCTAGACTAGGTTGCAATATGTGAACATTTTCTAATTTTTTCTTTAAAAAATAATTGTTTAATGAGTTTTAAAAAAATTGTTTTTAATTTAGAAAAATTGAAAAAATACCTCATTTTTAGTCTAATAAACTCATTAAACGGTTATAATTTAAATATATATTCTTAAATTTTAGACTAAATTTATTATTTTCTAATTATTAATTAATAACATTTTTTTTGTATTAACGATAATTTTTAAATTTAGATGTGGATATTTAATTTATTTTTTTCACTTTTAGCCTAAAATTTAAGAATATATATTTAGATTATAGCTACTTTTATTATGTTTTCGATATAGATGATTATTAGTTAGACATTTTTTATTTTACTTTTGTCAAAAAAAGAAGAAAATTTTATTTAAAAAAATTAAAAATTGAAGAATGTGGAGATAATATAGGTGACTATAGGGAGGGCCGAGAGGGGGGTAAGGGAAGTTTTGGAGGCAAAAATTGGGTACTTTTTATTTAAAAAATGAATTCATTATGTAATATATTAATTACTATTAATGCATGTTTGTAGGCTTATAGATCCGGATTATTAGGCTTAATAGTTAAAAATCTCATTTTGCTTTAAAAAAATATCGTTACTACTATAAATAATAATCCTTTCTTTTTTTCAAAAATAAAAAGTATATGAATTTTAATTTCAAAAAATAAATATGAATGATTGAAAAAATAAATGAAAAATGTTCAGAATTTCAAATTTAAGCAAATAAGATGATTAGATTTATTCATTTGTTTGAAGCAAGAATATAATTTAATTGAGAAAAAAAGGTAAGGAGATAACTGTTCTTTTCAATAAAAGTCATACAATTAAAATGGTGATAAGTGTCTGCCTTAACTGTTTTCTAATATTATCAAAAGATTTTCCTTCACATTTTTTTAATCAAAATCATCTTACTTTGAAAATTATAAATTTCATCAAACGAACTTAATTCTGAAAATTGGCGAATTTCTAGGCTTAAAATCAGAAGCTACTTTAGTATTCTTTGGACTTAGCTAGTTTGTTTTATGTTTTTTTTAAACGATTTTTAGCTACTTTGTTTAAAAAATAAAATTTTTTATTACTTGATCATTATTTTTTAATTTATGATGACATATTTTTTTTTATAGAAATAGAGTATTTCGATTTTTTATTTTGTAACTTCATTCAATGTTTTGTTATCATAAAATAAAATAAATTTAAATATAGAATAATAATTTTTTAAAATGGTGCATTAATTTTTTAAATGATTACTAATATAAATAATATTTTAAATTAAAAAGTGATCTTTTTAATGTGAAAATCGATAAATCGAGAAAACTAAATAGGGGGATGAAGCTATGACTCTATTTTTTAGTTTATAGACATAATTTAGGGGTGATGGGTTGACTATGAGGAAGAAGATTTTTCTTTTTGTTAGAAGTAAAAAGTATCATTAAATGTGAAGATAATTTATTTGAAGCTGATTTGAGATTTTTGGGTGGCAAATTAAAGGTTGTCCACAAAATTTCGCTAACGAAATTAATTGACGATATTTATGATAGCATCTGTAATGGATTCAATACACTCTAATTAAAAACAATAATAAAATTATTACATTTACGATTTTGTAAGAAAATTTTTGTAATTATTTTGTTTCCTTACTATTACCCAATTAGTATAGGGGAGAGAGAAAAAGGCTGGTTAAAAAGAAAGTGAAAAAAATGTTTTAGAACATTGATTCTATTCTATAAGCTTCAATTTCTTCGAGCAAGTCTTTATTTTTACTCTCTCTATTTTAAAATAAATATAAAAAAAAAATAGATTTTCTCTTAATTAAATAGCAAATTTGAAAAATTATTGAATATTCATTTTAGAGATTTAAAAAGATTTGCATGCATACTTTCGGAGAGAGGTGGATTTTCTTTATTTTGTATTGAAAGATATCTTGAAAAGTATTGATTCGAGTAGAAGTGAAACACTATTTGGTGGAAAAACTGTTGTCGATGGATATGATAGTTCTTCAAGTGCTAAATCTATTACGAATGTTTTGTTTCAGGAAGTATTTCGATTTGTTTAAGTAGTATTCACACTTTGATCTTTCGATTTACTATTTCAGTACATGCATGGCTATATATAATCACCTTTAGTACATGCATGGCTATATATAATCACCGTGCATCGCACAAATTTGTTGCTAGTTGATGATTAATACTTGGGTTTTTCTGATGTATGCCCAAAGAAAACACGAAAAATCAATACATTTATTTAACATACTTTAATTTACTTATTTCCATAACTATACTTAATTTATGCCCTTAGGGCATACATATTTATGGAAATATAAGTATATTGATTGTATTATTTAAGAAGATTAATGTGTGCCCTTAGAGCATATGTTAAAAAACCCGTTAATACTTACCCTAGGTTCCACTAAAATTTCAAAAATAAAAATAAAAATAAAAAATATAGTTTTGTTTAAAAGTAAATTTGAACATTCTATAGATATTTGTTTTGCAATATCAAACACAAAATCTTGAAAAAATGCTATTTTTTAAAGGATTGGAAAAAACGTGTTTCTAAATCATGCGCGCTGACATTTCGTAATTAACTGGCGTTTTTCAAAAATGTGCGCGGTGGCTTTCTCGTAAATAATGGAGATTATCAACTTAATCTAACAGTTGTTAACACATGTGTCAGTTACATGTCCAATAACACAATCACTATTACTAGCAAGGTTCTAAAAAGCGTTAGGCGGATGCTAGGCGGCGGAGCCGGGCCTAGCGCCTAGTCGGGGACTAGTCGGGATTAGTCGAGATTAGTCGGAACCTAGGCGGGGCTTAAAACTAGGCGTTGGAGAGGGGCCTAGCGCCTAGGCGGGGCCTAGGCGCCCTTAGGCGGGGTCTTTTGGAACACTGATTACTAGTAAAACATTACTAGCACCTTGTAACTAATTTTGGTTATACCAGTTTAATGCTAGTATTAGTGTTTTTTGTGTGTCACTGTTACTGTTTTTTAGTATCAGTATTAGTGTTTTTTAGTGTAAGGTACATGTGTTGGCACTTTTTCTAATTAATGTTGACACTTCTTGTAATTCACACTGTCAGTGCTGTCAGTGCGTGCAAAGTGTGTTGGAAATGGGTAACGAAAAGTTAAGTTTGACTTAACGTTAACCTAGATTTCTAACGGAAGTTCGTTATGTGTTAACGGAACTAGTTACAAATTGTATTCTACATTTGTTGTAGATTACTAAAATCATTGAATATCTCAAAAACCATTTGGGGTGAATGAGAATTAATGACAAATATCTTTTGTGACTTAACAAAGTTAGTTAAAAGGGTCAATTTGATTGTGTGGATCAAATTGGGTTTGAACAGTGTTTTTGGGCGATGAGTTTTTGGCTCAAACTGATCAGAACGAGTGGGGACTCTGAGCACGAGTCGTGAGCACGAATGGACCTTAATGGACCTTGGCTCAAAACTGATCAGAACGAGTGGGATGCCCAAGAACGAGTCGTGGTCACGACTCGTGCCAAGGAGCACGAGTCGTGCCCTCTGTCTTTGTTTATTTGTTGCACCTTTTCATGAGAAAAGGCACTAAACCTTTTGACTCCCTTTAAATACTTCCCCCTCCGAATTTCAATTCACTCATACTGTATGTCTACCCTTCCTACCCTCTAGTAAGATAGATTATCATACCCAAATCATTGCATATTGTTGCATTCAATCCGTTCAAGTCCAAAGTTCAAAACATTGTGTTGTTCGTTAGATTAGTTATATTGGAGTGCTCCTTATAACTAATAAAAAGTCGTTTTATCTTACGAGAGTTTTGTCATTCAACCGTAAGCACTCGTGCGGGACAAATAACTCTTACGGAGATTGTATCAAATACAAGACTCGACTTGATTTCTTTTGTTCTTTCAATCTCCGTTACTTTTCTCGTCGGTTTTTACATTAAATCTTAAAGAAGCCATACACAAGTTCCAACAATCGTAAGAGTTATTTGACGCTTCTTCAAGAGATGGCAAACGAGAAAGACACCACTTCATCTAGTCAAGGGAATGTGACACCTCCTCCACAAGGTGATACTACATTCAACAACGTTGCTCCCGCTCCTACAACTCATCACATCAGTCATGGTGAGAAACCCGCGAAATTTACCGGTGTGGATTTCAAGAGATGGCAACAGAAGATGCTCTTCTACTTGACCACCCTAAGTTTGCACCGCTTCTTAAAGGAAGATCCTCCGGCGGTAGAAAAAGGTGATCCGGACCCCCAAAGGCAAATGGCAAAGGAGGCTTGGTCTCACGGTAATTTTCTTTGTAAGAATTATATCTTGAATGGACTTGATGATGCACTATACAATGTGTATAGTACAGTCGAGTTAGCCAAAGCGTTGTGGGACACTTTGGAAAGGAAGTACAAGATCGAGGATGCGGGTCAAAGAAATTTGTCGTCGGTAAGTATCTTGACTTCATGATGGTCGATTCCAAATCGGTAACAACTCAAGTAGATGAATTCCAAATCATTCTACATGGGCTTGATGCCGAGGGGATGATCATGAATGATCCATTTAAGGTGGCTTCCATCATTGAAAAGTTGCCTCCTTCGTGGAAGGACTTCAAGAACTATCTCAAGCATAAACGCAAGGAGATGTCCTTGGAAGACATTGTTGTTCGTCTTCAAATAGAAGAGAACAATAGAATGAATGAGGCCAAAGTTGCTAAAGGCAAGATGGAGGCTAAGGTCAATCTCGCCGAGGCTAGCACAAGTGGCACAAGAGAAAGCATTCCGAAAATACCGGGAATGCTAAGAAAGGAAGAAGAAGGCCTCTAAGAAATTCAAGGGGTCTTGCTATAATTGTGGCAAACCGGGCCACTTGTCAAGGGATTGTCGTCTCCCGAAGAAAGAGGTGAATAATGTTGACCACATGGATCTTGACTTTGCAGCGGTTGTGTTCGAGGCCAACGTTGCAAACTTGGAGGGGAATCCAAAGGCTTGGTGGATAGATACCGGTGCTACCCGCCATATTTGTGGTAACAAGGAAAGTTTCTCCTCCTATACTCCCATCTCCGGAAGAAAGCTTTACATGGGAAATTCTGCGACCTCCGATGTTCAAGGCATTGGAAACGTGATTTTGAAGATGACTTCCGGTAAGAAGTAACCTTGTTGGATGTGCTTTGCATGTTCCAGACATCCGTAAAAATTTGGTGTCCCGCTTTGCTTAGTAAGGCCGGTTTTAGACTAGTATTCGAATCCGACAAATTTGTACTAACCAAGAATGGTTTGTTTCTTGGAAAAGGTTACCTCGAGGAGGGCCTTTTTAAAATGAATGTAATGACAATAATCCGCCAAGGTGCGATGAATAAAAGTTGTGTTCCTTATGTTTACTTGTCGGAAAGTTCTAATTTATGGCATGATAGATTAGGACATATAAATCTCGACACCATTAAGAAATTAGCGAGACAAGATTTAATCCAAATGACTAAATCCGACTCGACTAATAGGTGCGAAGTTTGTGTTGAGGCAAAAATGACAAAGTCGCCATTTAATGCCATACAAAGAGACACGACTCCTCTCGAGTTAATTCACACCGACATATGTGATTTAAAACTAGTGCAAACTCGAGGAGGTAAAAAGTACTTCATTACATTTATAGATGATTGCACTAAGTATTGTTATGTCTATCTCTTAAGAAGTAAGGATGAAGCCTTAGGGGCTTTTGAGACTTATAAGAAAGAAGTTGAGAATCAACTTAACTTGAAAATTAAGAAAATTAGAAGCGATAGAGGTGGAGAATATGAAGCACCGTTTGAAGGACTATGTTGGGAATCCGGCATAATTCATCAAACAACGGCTCCATATACCCCTCAATCTAATGGAGTTGCTGAACGCAAAAACCGTACTCTCAAAGAGATGATGAACGCGCTTTTGATCAGTTCAGGCTTACCCGACAACTTGTGGGGGGAAGCAATACTCACTTCTAATTATGTTCTTAATAAAATACCCAAGAAAGGTATTGATAAAACGCCCTATGAATTGTGGCATAATCGTAGGCCATGTTTTAAATACCTTAAGGTGTGTTTGGCCAAGGTTGAAGTACCTAAGCCTAAACAAGTCAAGATTGGCCCAAAGACCATTATTTGTTTTTATTGGATATGCCAATAATAGTAGTACCTATCGGTTTATAGTGCATAAATCGGATATTCCGGATATGCACGTAGGAACTACTATAGAATCAAGGAATGCGGTATTCTTTGAAAACATTTTTCCGGTTAAGGACAGGAAAGATGTAGGTTCTAATAAGAGAACACATGAGTCTACATCCGGTCCTTCTCAAATCGTAGATGAAGAGCCGAGACGTAGCAAAAGGGCAAGAGTAGAAAAAAACTTTTGGTCCTGATTTTCTATCTTACATGTTAGAAAACGAACCATCAACTGTTAAAGAAGCTTTATCCGGTCCGGATAGTTCGTTACGGAAAGAAGCTATTAACAAGTGAAATAGAATCCATAATGCTCAACAATACTTGGGAATTAGTTGATCTCCCTCCAGGGTTGCAAACCATTAGGTTGCAAATGGATCCTTAAACAGTATAAGGCGGATGGATCTATCGAAAAGTACAAAGCTAGGCTAGTTGCCAAAGGCTTTAGACGAGAAAGAGGGATATGATTTCTTCGATACATACTCCCTGTCACAAGGATCACATCTATTCGTGTTCTCATAGCTATTGCGGCGGTGCATAATCTTGAGATACACCAAATGGATGTGAAGACCGCTTTCCTTAATGGAGAACTTGATGAAGAAATTTACATGGAACAACCCGAAGGGTTCGTGGTTCCCGGTAAAGAAAGAAAGGTGTGTAAACTTGTAAAATCCTTGTATGGACTAAAACAAGCACCTAAACAATGGCATGAGAAGTTCGATAGAACCATGTTATCGAATGGATTCAAGATCAATGAATGTGACAAATGCGTCTACATTAAAGGAACATATGAATCATTCGTTATCGTTTGTCTTTATGTAGACGACATGCTCATAATGGGAAGTAATCATGATTTAATCATGAATACCAAAGGCATGTTAAAGAAGAACTTTGACATGAAAGACATGGGATTAGGCGATGTAATATTAGGGATAAAGATCTCTAGAACATCCGAAGGATTAGTTCTTTCACAATCCCATTACCTAGAGAATGTTCTTCGGAAATTCAATGTCTTTGATGACCCTCCCGCTAAGACACTGTAGACTTGGCTCTACATTTAGCCAAGAACAAAGGGAACCAGTTTCTCAAGCTGGAATATGCAAGAATAATTGGCAAATCGATGTACTTAACAAATTGTACTCGTCCGGACATTGCATATTCAAGAAGCAAACTAAGTAGGTTCACAAGCAATCCTAGTACGATCATTGGAAAGCTCTAATGAGAGTACTAAGATATTTAAAGTATACATTAAACCATGGGATACTTTACAATAAATATCCAAAGCAAAGATTAGAAGGATACCGTGATGCCAATTGGATATCGGACACGAAAGACTCTAAATCCACAAGTGGATATGTATTCACTATAGGTGGAGGAGCAAAGTGTCATGGAAATCCTCCAAACAAACGTGTATAGCCGGATCCACGATGGAATCCGGAGTTTATCGCGTTAGATAAAGGCCGGGGAAGAAGCAGAATGGCTTAAGAACTTCCCTGGAGGATGTTCCTTGTTGGAGCAAACACATTACGTCTTTGTACTAATCCATTGTGATAGTCAATCGGCAATAGGAAGGGCACAGAATAGTATGTACAATGGTAAGTCTAGACATATTCGTCGTAGACACAATACCATTAGACGAGCTTGATCAAGAATGGCGTTATCACCATTGATTATGTAAAATCATGTGATAACTTAGCGGATCCATTTACCAAAGGTATAAATAGAGATCAACTGTATAAACTGTTAAGGGGAATGGGTTTAAAACCCACAACAAAAGAACTTATAGCGGACACTCAACCTTGAGAAATGGAGATCCCAGGCCCTTGGTTCAATGAGACAACCAAGTTATAAGTTCTAGTAGAGTTACTTGGAAACAACAACTCGGTTTATTAACCTGGAGATGTTGAATACTCATTCCCAGAACATCCAAGTACAAGCACATGCAGCAGTGGTAAGGTTAAGTTGAGAAAACTTTTAATGATTTCTATACCTACGGGTGGAGTAGTGCATGATACTCCTTATAGTGAGAATCACCTATATAAGTGAAAGGTAATTAGGCCGCCTCTAAATAAACGCTTATGAATGAGATACGGTCCAGGGCCAAAATGGACAAAACGTGAGAACAACAATTGTTAGAGCTGTTATTATGTGAGTATTATTGTCTTGGTATACACCCGACAGTCACTGGTTCAAAGCGACTCGCTACCAAATGGCTAGTATATCCGATAATATTTCACTAGGGAAGATTCAAGGCCACAAGCTATCTATCCCGATGTAATAATAGTTCGCCGGAACTTTGGACGAAATTGCATTCATGCATTAATTGTCATTCATGTGGGGGATTGTTGGAAATGGGTAACGAAAAGTTAAGTTTGACTTAACGTTAACCTAGATTTCTAACGGAAGTTCGTTATGTGTTAACGAAACTAGTTACAAATTGTATTCTACATTTGTTGTAGATTACTAAAATCATTGAATATCTCAAAAACCATTTGGGGTGAATGAGAATTAATGACAAATATCTTTTGTGACTTAACAAAGTTAGTTAAAAGGGTCAATTTGATTGTGTGGATCAAATTGGGTTTGAACAAATGTTTTTTGGGCGATGAGTTTTGGCTCAAACCGATCGTAACGAGTGGGGACTACGAGCACGAGTCGTGAGCACGAATGGACCTTAATGGACCTTGGCTCAAAACTGATCAGAACGAGTGGGATGCCCAAGAACGAGTCGTGGTCACGACTCGTGCCAAGGAGCACGAGTCGTGCCCTCTGTGCTGTTTCAAACTGTTGCACCTTTTCATGAGAAAAGGCACTAAACCTTTTGACTCCCTTTAAATACTTCCCCCTCCGAATTTCAATTCACTCATACTGTATTTCTACCCTTCCTACCCTCTAGTAAGATAGATTATCATACCCAAATCATTGCATATTGTTGCATTCAATCCGTTCAAGTCCAAAGTTCAAAACATTGTGTTGTTCGTTAGATTAGTTATATTGGAGTGCTCCTTATAACTAATAAAAAGTCGTTTTATCTTACGAGAGTTTTGTCATTCAACCGTAAGCACCTGTGCGGGACAAATAACTCTTACGGAGATTGTATCAAATACAAGACTCGACTTGATTTCTTTTGTTCTTTCAATCTCCGTTACTTTTCTCGTCAGTTTTTCTGTTAAATCTTAAAGAATCCATACACAAGTTCCAACAAAGTGTCAGTTATTTACAAAAATGCCACTGATCTGGTTCGGCTTGGTTCAAAAACACGTTTTTTTTTCCTATTCACTAGAAAAAAACTCGTTTTTTAAAAGATCAACTCAAAATCAAATTACAAATATCACTCTTTTTTTTAAGGAAATGATATTTATTAATTAATATTTACAAATTTGAAGGAGTTGAGCATTCGCAATTGTCGGTATCTCTACCACAATTTAAAATGTACATACAATCGAGCAACTCTCGACAAAAATCTTTCAACGTATTGGCAATATGCTTCACATACGTAACAAAGTAAAAGATATTGGTGTTTAATATTAAACTATCAACTTCAAACATCACTCAGACTCGGAGCAAACCTTCGTTGAAGATATCAAAGTAACCAAATCTCTATCTAATTTCCTTCCATACAATGACTTGGGTCCCTTAAATGATTCTCTAAGTATAATTTGGACAATGTCCAATACAAATATTAAAAAAATCTCCACAGTAACAAAATTTGGTTCTAAGCCACGACAAACCGAAGCATCTGGGTTGACAATAATTGTCAAATCAAGCATTCCAAACATGTCTGTAAGAACATGGATTAATGTAACATATAAATACTTAATAATATAATGATCAATATTATAATATATGGTATAAAGTATAGAACTCTAAATAATATGTAGAATTCCATAATATAAGTATACCATTAAATGATGGGCATAATGGTAATATCTTATATATCAATAGGTGTAGTCCCTAAATGAAGTGCCCCTTGGATTCCTATATAAAGGCCTATCCATCAAGCCTATGAATCACTAGTTATTTTTCATTCTCATTCAGTTAAAATTCTTCCTAAGTACTTGAAGAACAAAGAGACTAAAAAGGCACTCATCATTTAGAAGATCTACTCTTCCTAAATCAAAGACTATCTTCATATCTTCATCAAGAACAAGAACAAGAACAAGAACAATTATGGAATCTCAAGGTATACGCTTCCGTCTTTGTCTTCTTCTTCTTCTTCTCTTCTTAATCTAGTTATGAGTCGGTTCATGATTTGATGGATCGTTTTTGTTCCAACAATTGGTATCAGAGCCTGGTTATATAGTAGATTGAGTTTGAAATTCTTATAAAGCCTTATGCTTTAATTCTTGTATGATTTCATTTAGTTTTTGTTCTTGTTCTTGATACTCATCTTGTCTAAGAGTATTATATTCATAAACTTCATTCTATTTCTGATTTTGGTTTACTCAAGGCTTTCAATTCTTAATGTAAGATTATCCTATTTTGGACATAGCCACCATCATTTGATGCGTTGTGAGTTTGTTCAAATGTATAGCCACACATTTAAAAATGTGATGTGAGTATAAGGATCTACTTGCTTTGGTTGAATAATTATTCACCATTAAGTTAAGAATTGATAGTCTAAAGGGTATTGGATGTTATGGTATGACTCTCTTTATTTGGTTCAAAACTGTTCATAAAAGGGTTCAAAATTGTTCATAAAAGGGTGTTAAAAATGGTGACTTTTCGTCAAATCTGGGCACTGGGCACATGGGCGGTCGCCCATCTTGATCTGGGCGGTCGCCCATGTGTACAGCAACTTCAATGCCTGTGAAATGCAGCTTGGGCGGTCGCCCATCTTGACCTGGGCGGTCGCCCATGTGTACAGCGACTTCAAAATTTGTGGAATTGAAGCTTGGGCGGTCGCTCACCTTGACCTGCGCGGCCGCCCATGTGTGCAGATGCTTCAATGTTTATAGAACTGCAATTTTTTGGTCATTCATACCCTTTTGGTCTTTTGTGATAATTTGTTAGTAAATTATAGTATCTGGACACCAGTCGCGCTTCGGCGGTTCTTAGAGTTATCGAACATTAAGAATGGACGGGTAGAACAAAAGGATACTATCTTTTAATGATAAATTTCACTTATTTATTTACCTTTTAAATTTTCAGAAATAACCTTTAGGCCTTTTATTTCCGATTAATTATATCCTTAACATTTTTGGATATAATTAACATGCTTGTTTTTCAAAGGAGACCTTGTTGATTAAATTCAAACTTGTTAAAAGATGAATGTAAATATTGATATGTGATAACATGCTTGTTTCCCAAAGGAGACCTTGTTGTTGACTAAGTATTTACATTCATGGGGTAATAATTGAACTAAACTTTTGGTCATTTTAAATCTTTGTGAACCATCCCAAAGGAAGGCGGGTGTTTAAAGTGAATTGTTTATATTCTTTATTGCCGGGGAACAAATACCTTAAATTTTAGGACATTTTTTATACTTGATCCGGCCCAAAGGAAGGCAAGTATTTAAAGTGTATTGTTTGAGCTATTTGTTTACCCTAAGATAAATCAAATTATGAGTCAATTCGCAATCCAAAGATTAGTCTTGATGTCATGTTGATTATCTTTTATTATGATGGAATTCATTTTGATATAATTAATCATTGTGTAGTTTCTTATATATGTTTTGTTTCATTCTTTTGTTCTCTTCATTCAGATTTGATCGATGCTTCATACATTACTACTGCATTAAACTCAATACCTTTGCTACCTGGGACAAACTTTAAAACTTGGAAAAACAAGATTATTATGGTCTTAGGTCTGTTTGGACCTTGACCTCGCATTAAAGAGAACAAGCTCCCGCCCTCTAACTCGATAAAAGCACCGCGGAAGACCGCTTGAGTTCGTAGAGGTGGAAGCGTTCTAATCGCGTCGCCCTAAGCATTATAAAGAATGCGAGTCCGGAGACATTTTTGAACAATGTCTCCGAGGATAATGGAGCTAAAGGCTTTTTGGATGCCCTAGAGGAACGCTTTGCAAAAGCGATAAATCGGAAACAAGTGCTACCTTAAGGAAGCTTGTTTCCATGAGGTATAAGGGCACTTAGGAAGCATAAGGGAATATATAATGGAAATGTTTCATCTATCTTCTAAATTAAAGGCACTCAAGTTAGACCTTTCGGAAGACTTGCTTGTGCATTTGGCTTTAATTTCTCTTCCTCATCAATTCGGTCATTTTGAAACGACCTATAAGCTGTCAAAAGGACAAGTGAAATATCAATGAATTGATTTCACATGTGAGAGGAAGAGGATAGATTGAAACAATCTAAACCCGAAAGTGCTCATTATGCATCTACCTCTTCTCGTGGGATAAAGAGAAAAGGTAAGGAGATTGCGGTTGCATCAAAGAAGCCTAAGGGATCATCAAATGATCAAAAGGTGAAAAAGTGCTTCTTTTGCAAGGACCCCACTCACATGAAGCCCGATCGCTTCTAAGTATCGCCAATGGCGAATTAAGAAAGGTATGTCATTTAGCTTTGTTTGTGCAAGCTAATTTAGTTTCAATTCCTTCGTATACATGGTGGTTAGACTCAGGTGCAACTACTCACATAAGTTCATGTATGCGGGGTTGCCTCGAACTACCGAACGCACAATAAAGGTGAAAGATTCATCTACATGGGAGCTGGAAAGCCGGTAGAGGTGGAGGGCATAGGGACTTTTAGATTATCTCTTAGTACCGAATATTATTTAGTTTTGAATAATGTATTTATTATTCCATCCTTTAGACGGAATTTAATTTCCGTCACTACATTAGATCGGGAAGGTTATTCCTGTATCTTCGGTAATAATAAATGCAATTTATATTTTGATTCAAAGCTTTTTGGTACTAGTTCTTTATCTTACATTGATAATCTATATTTACTTGACACGATCAATTCATTAAATGAGTCCCAAAATAATGAAACTAACTCTCGAGGCACAAAACGAAAGTTTTCAAGTAAAAACTCTTATACTTTGTGGCATAGGCGTTTGGGTCATATCTCCAAAAGGAGAATTGACAAGCTTGTGTCCGAGGGAATATTACATAAGCTTGATACTCCGGAAAATAACTTTTGTATTGAATGCCTTAAAGGAAAATTCACGAATAGTACAAACAAAAATGAATCCTTGAGAGCTACAAAAGTCTTAGAACTAATTCATACGGACTTATGTGGACCGTTCCCTACCCCTTCATGGAACGGACAAACATATTTTATTACGTTCATAGATGACTTCTCTCGTTATGGATACATTTATTTACTTCATGAAAAGTCTCAATCATTGGACGTTTTCAAGTCTTTTAAAGCCGAAGTTGAAAATCAACTTGAAAAGACTATTAAGAACGTTAGATCCGATCGTGGTGGTGAATACTACGGTAGGAATGACGGTTCGGGAGAACAACGTCCGGGTCCTTTTGCTCGCTATTTGGAAGAGTGTGGGATTGTCCCTCACTACACCATGCCAGGGACACCTAGCATGAATGGTGTAGCCGAGAGACGTAATAGAACCCTTAAGGATATGGTAAGAAGTATGGTTTCTTGTACTTCTTTACCTCACTCATTATGGGGTGATGCTTTGAAAACCGCAACCTACCTACTTAATAGAGCTCCTTCAAAAGCTACTAACAAAACCCCTTATGAATTATGGACCGGAAAGAAACCGTCCCTAAATCATCTTCATGTTTGGGGTTGTCCAGCCGAAGCTAGGCCTTATAAACCTAACGAAGGAAAGTTGGACGCTAAGACAGTTAGTAGTTATTTTGTAGGGTATTCTCAAAGATCTAGGGGATATAAATTCTATGACCCTAAAACTAGAACCTTTTTCGAGACGGGAAATGCTAGGTTCTTTGAGGATGTTGAATTTAGAGGGGAAAATTTGAATAGTAATTTTGAATTTGAAGAAATGGAAGAGGAATTCGTTTCTATACCTCTTCCTATAGTTCCTATCGAAAATCAAGCAGTTGTGCCTGAAATTCGACAAGAATATAATTCAAAATGACGTTAATTCTCCTATTAATGAACAACATGAAAATGTTGATGAGGAAATTCAACACCCTCAAAATCAAGAAGAACCGGTGCCCTTAAGAAGATCTAATAGAGCAAGAAGGAGTGCTATACCGGATTATTATGATGTGTATCTTGCCGAGAATGAGGAACCGTTAGGTTTAGTGGGAGATGAGCCAATCACCTTCCATGAAGCCATTAGTGGTCCAAATTCTCATAAATGGATTGATGCCATAAATGAAGAGTTAAAATCCATGAATGATAATGACGTTTGGGATCTTGTCTCATTACCTAAGAATGTGAAACCCATCGGATGTAAATGGATCTTTAAGACCAAAAGGGATTCAAAAGGTAATGTGGAAAGACATAAGGCGCGTCTTGTCGCTAAAGGATTTACTCAAAAAGAAGGCATTGATTACAAAAAAACATTTTCACCGGTATCCTCTAAAAATGCCTTTAGAATCATTATGGCTTTAGTGGCACATTTTGACCTCGAGCTTCATCAAATGGATGTAAAGACAGCTTTTCTCAATGGTGACATTGAGGAAACTATCTATATGAAGAAACCAGAAATGGTGACTGATTCGGATCAAACTAGTCAACTAGTTTGTAAACTCAAGAAATCCATTTATGGGCTTAAGCAAGCGTCTCGTCAATGGTACTTAAAATTTAACCAAGTTATTCTTTCATTCGGTTTTGAAATGAATCTTGGTGAAGATTGTGTATATCATAAGTTCAATAGGAGTAGATTTATATTTTTGGTCTTATATGTGGATGACATTTTACTTGCTAGTAATGATAAGGACCTTCTTAAGGAAACCAAGAAATTTCTCTCAAACAAATTTGAGATGAAAGATCTTGGAGAAGCTTCTTTTGTATTAGGAATCCAAATACATCGTGATCGCTCACGAGGTATGTTAGGATTATCACAAAAGAGCTATATAGAGAAGGTATTACAAAGGTTTAGCATGGAAAATTGTAAACCACATGACATCCCGATCTCTAAAGGAGATAAGTTCAGTCTAAATCAATGTCCTAAAAATAATCTTGAATCCAAGTATATGGAAAATATCTCTTACGCATCGGCAGTAGGAAGCCTAATGTATGCTCAAGTCTGTACTCGCCCAGATCTTGCCTTTATTGTTGGCATGCTTGGGCGATATCAAAGCAATCCGGGAAGAGAACATTGGGTCGCAGCCAAAAGAGTGATGAGATACTTACAAAACACGAAGAACTACATGCTTACATATACAAAGTCGGATCATCTTGAGATCATTGGTTTTTCCGATTCGGACTTTCTTTGGATGCCAAGATAGTCACAAATCGACATCGGGTTATGTCTTCACTTTGGCCGGTGGAGCGATATCTTGGAGAAGTGCAAAGCAAACATTAGTTACTACTTCCACCATGGAAGCCGAATTTGTTGCTTGCTATGAGGCATCCAATCAAGCTATATGGCTGCGTAAATTCATTGAAGGACTGCGAATTGTCAAAGGTGTTGAAAGACCACTTAAGTTATATTGTGACAATCGGGCCGCGGTATTGTACTCCAACAACAACAAGAGTTCATCTAAATCTAAGCATATAGATATTAAGTTTCTTGTTGTGAGAGAAAGAGTACAAAATGAACAAATAGAAATAGAACTTATTGGTACAAACTCCATGTTAGCGGATCCATTTACTAAGGCGTTATCTCCTTTAGTATTTCACGAGCATGTTGCTCATATGGGTGTAATGACTTTTGATAATGCCTAAATCAGTGGAAGTTTTAAATGTTTCTATTTCCTTGTGTTGTTTTCATTTAAATTGATCTCATTTGGTTAAAGTAGGACTAGTTGGAGAATATATATATGCATTCTTCATATATATTCATTAATTTTCCATGCTACATATCTATACTTTATCTATGTCATTTAGTTGGATATATATATGTGATTAATGTGGGTTTAGTTGCGAATCAATTACAACGAATGCCCCTTTAGTCCTTATACTTATATGACTAATGGACGGGATTGTTTTCGAATGACAATAAAGTGCACATAAGGGTTGTCATTTGTGTTATAAATATGATTGAAGAAATTTATTAAGTGAAGGTATATGTTATAATAATCCAAGTGGGAGATTGTAAGAACATGGATTAATGTAACATATAAATACTTAATAATATAATGATCAATATTATAATATATGGTATAAAGTATAGAACTCTAAATAATATGTAGAATTCCATAATATAAGTATACCATTAAATGATGGGCATAATGGTAATATCTTATATATCAATAGGTGTAGTCCCTAAATGAAGTGCCCCTTGGATTCCTATATAAAGGCCTATCCATCAAGCATATGAATCACTAGTTATTTTTCATTCTCATTCAGTTAAAATTCTTCCTAAGTACTTGAAGAACAAAGAGACTAAAAAGGCACTCATCATTTAGAAGATCTACTCTTCCTAAATCAAAGACTATCTTCATATCTTCATCAAGAACAAGAACAAGAACAATTATGGAATCTCAAGGTATACGCTTCCGTCTTTGTCTTCTTCTTCTTCTTCTCTTCTTAATCTAGTTATGAGTCGGTTCAAGATTTGATGGATCGTTTTTGTTCCAACAATGTCAACAAGCAAAACTGCAAACATTACTCAAAGGCTCTCAAAAAAATGAAGAGAAGTCGTGGGCTCTCGATAAGAAAATCAATACACAAATACAAAAAATTATTGAAAAATTTACTCACGGGAGATGTGTGCATGCATATGTTTAAGAGTGATTAATATTTAGGTAATATCGTTAATTGAAGATTTTAGATTGATCTCATCTTCCATAGATAAATCATTTGGCCTACGCCATCATAAAAATTCATGAATTGCGAAAGCATACGGAGAAACGGTGAATTGATGGAGGATGTATCACTCTCTTCTTTTTAAACACCAGATAGTTTCTGATGATGCAGAAAACGTTCCGAATCAGCCTTAATTCAGCAATTAGGTTGATTTCCAGCTAATATGACCTAAAACCACGAACATACGACTAGCCGTGTTGGCCTCCGGCTAAGACCCTCCGGCGTGATGATGAGATAACGTATATTGTGCTTATCAACTTAATTGAATAATGAAATACTCAAATAGCAAATAAGGCATTACCTTTGAACGTTGAAAGTTGTTAGATATATAGTGTTGATATAGGATCGAGTTGAATCCCTAAAATCACGAGAATAATGTAGGCGTAACTGACTCCTAGAAAGTAGGAGACTGTTACAAATAACGACGTGGATTGGCGCACGTGTTGGTAGGTCGAGGTCGATTGAATTGTTAAGGGCGGCCTGATTTTGTGTTTGACTTGATAGCAATTGTACAAGTATGTGATCGTATGTCGGACGAAGCTAGGTCGGGACCACGGATGGTCGGACAATGAGCTAGGTCGACTGATCGATGCTTGGCCGTTGGCCATAAAGCAATTGGGCCGGCCCATTCGATAATAGAGTAGGCAGATGACTGAAATGTTGGGCTTGATTTGTTAGGCCTGGCCCTTCACTTTTATTCCGTTCAGTGGCTCCCAACTTTCTGAGTTGACTTTGTCGATCAGGAAGTTATGAAAAATTTATGGAGCCATACGTAGCTCGTTGTTGGATGGTCGACGTTGTTGAATGGTTGATTGAGCTGACGTTGCTTGATCTCGATCGTTGACTTTTTTAGACGGTTGGATGCGTTAAGGCGTCGTAATTCCGTAATGATTGTACTTATTCTGGCGATTGGACATCTCTCTTGGGAAACGTTGCTGACATTAATTGACGGAGTTAACCGTTGTGACCCCTACCCTTTCCAATTCAGGTAAGGATTGGGATAAGTATAAAAGGCAAATTCCTTTTCCTTTTCCAACTTTAAAAACCCCAAACTCTCGTATACACAGCAAGAACAAAAGGCAAGGAGCTTCTGATTTTCCAGTGTAACCAAGCTTCCCGTTCGTTTTCGATTTCCCCTTCTTCGAATTAACTAAGGTACCCTTCGATTCCTCTGTAATTTTAGGCTTAATTTTGAATTTTTTCTTCAATTTCGCCATGTTTAGGACCTTTGGCTGTGAAGCAGGTGTGAGGATTCTTGTGTGCTTTGCCATGGTATGCAGGTTTGTTGGGTTTGGGGCATGTACACACGTGTTTAGGAGATTTTTCAAAGTGGTGGTGAATGATAAAACCCAAGGGATTAGCACCCCGACCAAAGCCAAGGCCCCAAAGTTGTTTGTGAACTTGCCCGATAAAGTCTCTAGGTGGAACTCCCATTTGATCTTGGTCGAGAGTAGGAAAGGATGGGCATTCCCTATGCCAGAAATGGGTGCACGTCCAATGAAAGAGGAGGACTACTGGGTCCCGGAATGGAGTGACGAGCTCGCTCCCAGGCTGACCTTGGTTGCTCGGAGAAGCATAATTAGTTGGTCCGTTCTTGGGTTGGACAAGGACTACTTTATACAGGCCGGCATGATGCTAGGTGGGGATGGAGAGTTAGCCCTCTTAATACAGATCATCCAAAGTCTTAGGTACCCTGATTGGGTCATACATGAGAGAGAGAGAGAAAGAGATGAGAGAACTAATGTCACTATTGCAAAAAGACGCCCAACTACTGCAAAACAAACCTAGATCATTATGGCGGTTAAGTGTTTATTCGCTTTTTCCTTAACTCGTAAATTCTTTGCTCGCATATTTCTCTTGTTAACTGCTTCTTATTTTTGACCTTGCAGTCCTTACCTCCGACCAGGAGGCTAACATGGAATGCATCATTAGTGTGAGTAATAGGAAAAAGAGCAGGAAAGCCCATGGGGCGGCTAATGATCGAGCTAGCCGTGAGAAGGAGGCTACAGATAGAAATGCCTTGCTCCCCAAGGTTGTGTGGGGATGGTCTCCGTTGATAGATCGGGTCCTGTCGAGCCCATTGAGCATGCTCCTGATGTCCAGGTGATTGGAGCTGAGGAGGAGGTCGACCTTCGATCGAGCAAACATCAGGCTCTAGCGTCAAGAACCAGCTGGGGCTGACCCCCCTAATTTTGTTGATTTGGAACTCGAGAATGTCGAGCCAGAAGATGTAGAGGATAATCTCCCCCTCACTCGACTGAAAAAGAGGTCGCGGGTCGACCAAGGCCACGATGGAGCCGGTACCTCCTGAGCAACAGGCTCTGCCTCCAGCAATCCTCCACCCCAAGCTCCCCAAGTCACAAGCACATAATTCGTGCAGGACCAAATGGAGAGGCTGAGTGAAGTCCCTCCCCTCACTGAGGTTGACAGTTTGTGCCGCCAATATCCTGAGCTGGGATTGGGGCAGGTCATCGTGAGGCGGGCTGCAGATAGTGATCTGTTGGCCAAGTTTGCTGAGGAGGGGTTGACCCCTGAGGAATTTAGTGATAGGTCTGGCCTAGTTCACTCAGAGGTAATCCTTTAGCTTTCTATGCTCTTTATTTTTCTGTCAAGTCATCACTTTTCATGGTCGCTTCCAATTTTGATAGTTTGTCGAACTGACCCTTTTCTTTCTATTTTTGTAGTCTCTCGCTCTTTTCGAGCAGGCCAAAAGAAGTTGGAGGGTTTGTTGGATTTCAAGGGTCCATGCGCAGCGGAAGAAAGCAAATTAACTCGAAAATCCCGGAGCCTAGGATCCGTTCTAGATGATTAATTAAGAAAGATGAAATAGAATAACCAACCTTGTGTGCTTTTGTCTTTGATAAACGCATTCCAACTCCAGATTAATGACCTTTTGAATCCTTGATGAACAATCCTTGAATCACGAACGTTAGATCTTGATTGGCGAAGATCCTCTATGTGTATCCACGCGTTGAACGGACCCTAGAACAATTATAGGTGGATTGCTAGATCCTTTGATTGAAACTCCTTTCAATCACTGAAGAAATATGGAATTAGTGTTTTGATTTCTCAATTCACAATTGAAAATCTCTCTCTTTTGTGTTTCTCTAAACCCAAAACGTGAGTATGACTGCTAGGGCAACCAAGGGTTTGTATTTATACGTTATAAATATTTTCCCCTCGCGAAAACCCTAATTTTAAGTCAATTACGTATCAGTCCAGCGCCGACGGGACGACTCGTGCCCAGGGCACGAGTCGTCCCCTTCCACAATGCTTCTGATACATTCATCCCCCTTAAGGGGAATAGTTGGTACAAGCCCAGGGCACGACTCGTCCCCATGGGCACGAGTCGTCCCTCAGGACACTCCCTCAGATACACTCGTCCCAGGCCAAGGGAATAGTTGGTTCTGGCCTGGGGACGAGTCGTCACCTATGTACAAAAAGTCCATATTTTTCATTTTTGACAATTCGTTCGATACGTGTGACCCCATAGGACTATATTATGTTGGCAATGAGTTCGATCACATCGATCCTCACAAGACATGAGCAGACTCTAGCAAGCCATCATGCCTACCCAAATAATATAATATCAAGTTCGATTTCCTACATAGAACATATCACAATCTCATTGTCACACGATGTTATATTGAACATGAGTCATGGTCCACGTCAACTCATATTGTTCAATGCTTTCTCGTTACTAAGTAAATTGATCAATCGAATGATATTAATCACATTAATTCATTCGAACATGGCCATGTACATCATCAATCTTACTTACGAGTGGCCTAGCAAACATCACACTTTACGAGGGACAAATTTCCATCTTGACTTATTATTCTTCCCAACAAGAATCCTATCATGCCAATAATAGCCCTTATTGTTATCGTGTTAAAGATAACGTTAAACTATATCAAACACAATATTCATCGAGTGGAAGACGATGATAATCTCAGGTCAAAGGATATCAATGATATGACTATATGAGATTTAATTATGACATTTGACCATGACATAAATCTCATAATGGGTCAAGTCCAGTACCTTGTTCTCCAACAAGTGCCCATGAATCTAATGTGCATCCATATGCATATAATCATCACATGATTATCCATTAAACTTCATACTAGTGCTTCATAAGTACTAGGAACACGATTATTAAAGTAAACATGCAAACATATATAATAATCAAAATGATAACAATCTCATTATATAAATGAATAATGACATTACAAATAAGTCTATCTCTATAGGCCTAGGGCACTAACACCTACAATCTCCCACTTGCACTTGGCCCAATCATTCATGTATCTTATACCCATGGACCTAACATGACCATCATGTTTAGCTTGTGGTAAAGGCTTGGTGAGAGGGTCCGCAATGTTATCATCCGTAGGTACCTTGCATATCTTGACGTCCTCCCTTTCACAGATTTCTCGAATGAGGTGGAAACGTCTCAAAATGTGTTTGGATCGTTGATGTGACCTTGGTTCTTTTGCTTGGGCAATAGCACCATTATTGTCACAATAAAGCTCTATCGGGTTAGTGATACTCGAAATGACTTCTAAGTCACTAACGAACTTCTTGATCCAAACCGCCTCCTTAGCCGCATCCAATGCTGCTATATATTCGGCTTCGGTTGTAGAATCAGCAATAGTGCTTTGCTTGGAACTCTTCTAACAAACGGCACCTCCATTTAGCATAAACACGAACCCAGACTGCGATCTAAAGTCATCTTGGTTGGTTTGGAAGCTTGCATCTGTGTAACCCTTTACAACCAGATCATCTTCCATTCCTCCAAATACCAAGAATACATCCTTAGTTCTTCTCAAGTACTTAAGGATATTCTTGACTGCTATCCAATGGTTCTCTCCAGGATCAGACTGGTATCTACTCGTCATGCTCAGAGCATACGAGACATCAGGTCTAGTACATAACATGGCATACATGATAGACCCAATTGCCGAAGCATATGGAATATCACTCATCCTCTTTTGCTCATCATTTGTCTTAGGATAATGAGTCTTGCTAAGAGTAATGCCATGTCCCATTGGCAAGTTCCCTCTCTTAGAATTTTCCATGCGAAATCTTCTAAGGACCTTGTCAATATATGTACTTTGACATAAACCAATCATCCTTCTTGATCTATCTCTATATATCTTGATACCAAGGATATAAGCCGCTTCACTCATATCTTTCATTGAAAAACATTTTCCTAACCAGGACTTGACAGTCTCAAGTGCAGGAACATTGTTTTCAATGAGCAAGATGTCATCGACATATAACACCAGAAATAGTACTATGCTCCCACTTATTTTCATGTATACACAAGGCTCATCTTCGTTTTTGATGAAGCCAAACTCTTTGACTGATTCATCAAAACGTAGATTCCAACTCCTCGAAGCTTGCTTTAATCCATAAATGGATCTCTGCAACTTACATACTTTATTAGAATTCTTTGGATCGACAAACTCTTCAGGCTGTATCATGTATACATCCTCAAGTAGGTTTCCGTTAAGAAACACTGTTTTGACGTCCATTTGCCATATCTCATAGTCATAATATGCGGCTATGGCAATCAAGATTCTAATAGACTTAAACATTGCTATGGGCGAAAAGGTTTCATCGTAGTCAACACCATGAATCTTCCTATACCCCTTAGCAACAAGCCTAGCCTTGTAAGTATGTACCTTCCCATCCATGTCAGTTTTCTTTTTGAAAACCCACTTGCACCATATGATTTTTACACCTTCAGGTGGATCAATCAAGTTCCAAACTTGATTATCGTACATGGATTTGATCTCGGATTACATGGCTCCTAGCCACTTGTCCGAATCAGGAGTGGACATCGCCTCTTGATAGGAAGTAGGTTCATCATTCTCAATGATTTCTACTTTGTTACTTTCCGTCATGAGAAATCCATATCTCTCAGGTTCGGATCGTATCCTATCCGATATGCGAAGAACTTGTGTATCTTGAACCGGTTCCACAACTGCTTGTGAATTTGATTCCGTCTCTACTATTGGTTCCTTGTTATTTTCGGGTTCTTGAATTTCTTCAAGATCAATTTTACTCTCACTAATTTCTTTAGAGAGAAACTCTTTCTCTAGAAAGACACCATGTCGAACAACAAACACTTTGTTCTCGGATCGGTTGTAAAATTGATATGCTTTCGTTTTCTTGGGATAACCAACGAAAATACATTTATCAGATCTGGGTGCAAGCTTATTTTCAGAAACTAATTTCTTTACATAAGCTTCACATCCCCAAATCTTCATGAAAGATAAACTAGGTTTTCTTCCATGTCACATCTCATTTGGGGTCTTAGGAGCCGATTTAGTAGGGACCCTATTAAGTGTGAAAGCAGCTGTTTCCAGTGCATGTCCCCAAAAAGAAATAGGAAGATTAACTTGACTCATTATCGATCGAATCATATCCAATAGAGTTCGATTTCTCCTCTCGGACACACCATTCCATTGTGGTGTTTCGGGTGGAGTAAGTTCTAAAACAATTCCACAACTTTTAAGATGATCGTCAAATTCTTGGCTTACATATTCACCACCTCGATCGGATCGAAGTGTTTTAATAGTTTTGCCAAGTTGATTTTGTACTTCATTTTGAAATATTCTAAATATCTCAAATGCTTCACTTTTGTATTTCATCAGATAGACATAGCCATATCTAGATAAGTCATCAGTGAACGTTATGAAGTACCGAAATTCTCCCCTAGCAATGCTATTCATTGGTCCACATACATCAGTATGTATGAGAGCCAACAAATCACTAGCCCTTTCACTACTCTTAGTAAAAGGTGCTTTAGTCATCTTGCCCAATAAATAAGATTCGCAAACATCATATGATTCATAATCATATGAGTCTAAATATTCATCTTTATGGAGTTTAGAAACGCGTTTCTCATTTATGTGACCAAGACGGCAATGCCATTTAAATGTGTTGTTCACATTATTTGGTTTAGATTTCTTATTTACATGATAGACATTTTCAACATTATTTTAAACATTTAAGACATAAAGGCCATTAAAAGAATGAGCAATAAAATAAAGCATATCATTCAAATAAATGGAAAATTTCTTATTTTCAATAAGAAAACTATAACCTTCATTGTCTAAACAAGAAATTGAAATAATGTTTCTGCTCAAATCCGGAACATAATAGCAATTATTTAAAACTAATATTAGTTCGCTAGGTAAAGCGACTTCGTAAGTCCCTACGGCTAATGCATCAACTCTTGCTCCATTTCCAACACGTAGATCTACTTCACCTTCTTTGAGCGACCTTCTATTCTTTAGTCCCTGCACATTTAGGCAAATGTGAGATCCACATCCGGTATATAATACCCAAGAACTAGAAGTAGAAAGTATAATATCTATCATATAGATACCTAAAGTCATGGCAATCTCATTGCCCTTCTTCTTCAGTCCTTCCTGATAAGCCTTGCAATTACGCCTCCAATGCCCAGTTTCCTTGCAATGGTAGCAAATCGCATCCTTTTGGGATTTGGGTTGATGCTTCTCAACAATGGCAACCTTTGCCTCCGGTTTAGCAACTTTTGCTTTAACCTTGGTTTTCTTGAACCCCTTTCCTTTATTCACCATCAACACTTGATTGGTTTTCTTGGCGATATTGTTCTCTGCATTCTTAAGCATCCCATGCAGTTCAGACAGAGATTTATTCATCCCATTCATGTTATAATTCATAACAAACTGATTATAACTTTCTGGGAGTGAATGCAATATCATATCCGTAGCCAGTTCCAACTGGATAGGATATCCAAGCCTCTCAAGATGTATGAGGTGACCCTTCATTTTCAACACATGAGGCCCAACAGGTTGTCCTTCAATCATCTTGCATGAATGAAGAGCCTTCATGGTGTCAAACCTTTCCTGACGTGCTTGCAACTGGAACATTTCCTTCAAATGATTTCCCAAATCATAAGCATCCATGTGTTCAAGGTCCTTCTGAAGGGCCTTACACATGATAGCGAGCATCAAGCAACCAACATCAATAGAATCATCCATATGCTTCTTATGTTGATCCTTTTCAGCTTGAGTTGCATTAGCAGCAGGCTCGGGTGGAACGGGTCCATCGAGAATGTACAAATTCCTTTCCTGTTTGAGAACAATTCTCAAACTGCGGATCCAATCCACATAGTTGTTGCCATTCTCTTCCAACTTGTCCTTCTCAAGGACTGATCACAGTGACAGAGTTTGATTAGTGTTTACAGCCATTGATCTATAAAGATATGCAACAAATATGAACACATATAAGTACCTATTTCATTTAAGAGATTTAAATAACGTATTTCATAAATACTCCCACTAAATTATATAACCTTCTTATACAATCATGCATAATATAATTTAATAGGCTAAGACCCAACTTTAATTTAATTTCAAGTCGGCTATGGCACGACTGCTCAAAATTAAACTAAAAAGGTAGATAACATTTATCAATCATATCACCATATGACTCTTAGATCCTTTATGAGATTATAGACATCATATGTCACATGTTTCAATCTCATCTTATGCCTTAGGCCCAAAACTGTTTTGATAGCCTAATTGAGTTCAACCATTTTAAACGTATAGCAATCATCGTTTGCTCATCTTGATCATACAAAGATATAATTAATGTACCTCGCTATGGCGTAGCCTACATAAAACTATCCGTGTACTCACAAGTGTTTAAAATGGATGACATAAACAAACTCAAATTTCAATAAAGGTTCAATTTTCATGTTTATCAATTAATATGGCAAGGTTGATTCATGAAAATTATATGAGCATAATTATGAACATATGCACCACAAATCACATTTGATGTGTAATTACTAGTACGTGGCATTGTAATCCAATGTTATCTCACACTTCCAAGAAGTGCCTGTGGGGAAGTTTTTGGTTTCCAGCCCATATACTAAGTAATACTTCAAGACCCATATTTTAGATTAATCACATAAATCAAATAATTCAATTCATAATCATGGCATATCAAAATATACAATTACTTCTATAAGCAAATCCCATATAAATTCATATTCTAAATCATGTTCATCATGAAAATTAACATAATCACATTATATAATTATCATGATTATCTAATATAAACATCATGAACGGGGCTCTGATACCACTGTTGGATTTCGAGGGTCCATGCGCAGCGGAAGAAAGCAAATTAACTCGAAAACCCCGGAGTCTAGGATCCGTTCTAGATGATTAATTAAGAAAGATGAAATAGAATAACCAACCTTGTGTGCTTTTGTCTTTGATAAACGCGTTCCAACTCCAGATTGATGACCTTGTGAATCCTTGATGAACAATCTTTGAATCACGAACGTTAGATCTTGATTGGCGAAGATCCTCTATGTGTATCCACGCGTTGAACGAACCCTAGAACAATTCTAGGTGGATTGCTAGATCCTTTGATTGAAACTCCTTTCAATCAATGAAGAAATATGGAATTAGTGTTTTGATTTCTCAATTCACAATTGAAAATCTCTCTCTTTTGTGTTTCTCTAAACCCAAAATGTGAGTATGACTGCTAGGGCAACCAAGGGTTTGTATTTATACGTATAAATATTTTCCCCTCGCGAAAACCCTAATTTTAAGTCAATTATGTATCAGTCCAGCGCCGTCGGGATGACTCGTCCCCCAGGGCACGAGTCGTCCCCTTCCACAATGCTTCTGATACATTCGTCCCCCTTAAGGGGAATAGTTGGTACAAACCCAGGGCACGAGTCGTCCCTATGGGCACGACTCATCCCCATGGGCACGAGTCGTCCCTCAGGACACTCCCTCAGATACACTCATCCCAGGCCAAGGGAATAGTTGGTTCTGGCCTGGGGACGAGTCGTCCCCTGTGTACAAAAAGTCCATATTCTTCATTTTTGACAATTTGTTCGATGCGTGTGATCCCATAGGACTATATTATGTTGGCAATGAGTTCGATCACATCGATCCTCACAAGACATGAGCGTACTCTAGCAAGCCATCATGCCTACCCAAATAATATAATATCAAGTTCGATTTACTACATAGAACATATCACAATCCCATTGTCACACGATGTTATATTGAACATGAGTCATGGTCCACGTCAACTCATATTGTTCAATGCTTTCTCGTTACTAAGTAAATTGATCAATCGAATGATATTAATCACATTAATTCATTCGGACATGGCCATGTACATCATCAATCTTACTTACGAGTGGCCTAGTAAACATCTCTCTTTAAAAGGGACAAATTTCCATCTTGACTTATCATTCTTCCCAACAAGAATCCTATCATGCCAATAATAGCCCTTATTGTTATCCGGTTAAAGATAACATTAAACTATATCAAACACAATATTCATCGAGTGGAAGACGATGATAATCTCAGGTCAAAGGATATCAATGATATGACTATATGAGATTTAATTATGACATTTGACCATGACATAAATCTCGTAATGGGTCAAGTCCAGTACCTTGTTCTCCAACAAGTACCCATGAATCTAATGTGCATCCATATGCATATAATCATCACATGATTATCCATTAAACTTCATACTAGTGCTTCATAAGTACTAGGGACACGATTATTAAAGTAAACATGCAAACATATATAATAATCAAAATGATAACAATCTCATTATATAAATGAATAATGACATTACAAATAAGTCTATCTCTATAGGCCTGGGGCACTAATACCTACAGGGTTGCTGTAGAGAGGGAGAAGATAGCCACTGCTCAATATGCTCGGAAATCCAATGAGGTTACTGAGTTGAGAGAAAAGTTGGCGGGCTCTGATTCTGTCTACGACGCTTTCCAGGTTGTTCATGCTGATACTGTGAAGGAGAGAGATGGGGCACTGGTCGACCTCAAGGCTGCTAGGGCGAAGCTTGTCCCTCTACAAGGGCAGCTAAATTCGTTGAAGGAAGATGACGTTACTTCTAAACTTGTGAAGAACAAGTTAGAGAGCGACCTGGGTAAGCTCACTGTATTTGTCCAAGAGCATAATGCTCGAATGATAAAGATCTATGACACTACCAGAAACAGGTGTTTTAGCGACGGAATTATCAGCGACGGACTCATTCCGTAGCTAAATAGCGGCGGAATATAAGCTTTAGCGTCGGAATTATTTTGGCGTCAAATTTAGCGACGAAATTTAATTCCGCCGCTAAATTCCGCCGCTAAAACGAATATTCCTCGAATATTCGTTTAATTACCGCCACTATTTTCGCGGTTGATTTACCGACGGAATATTCCGCCGCTAAATCTTTATCAGCGACGGAATTATTCCGACGGTGGAAATATATCATTTTTTATTTTTTTTCTTTAACAGCGTCGGAAATATTCCGACGTTGAAATTAAAATATTTTTTACTTTTTTTTTTGGAATATTACACCAACGGAATATTTCCGCCGCTGAATAATTAATTTTTTTTAATTTATCAGAATCGGAAATATTCCGACGGTGAAATTAAATGTTTTTTTTTTTTTATTAAACACCGACGGAATATTTCCGCCGCTGATAAGTTAATATTTTTTTATTTATCAGCGACGAAAATATTCCGTTGCTGATAATAAAATGAAATTTTTGTTTATTTTTAAAACTAAATAATAAAATAACAAACTAAAAAACATTAAAATATCATATATATTTATGATATTTTTGAAAAAAATAAATAAATGATAAATATTTTTTAAATTTTAATTTAATAAATATCATTGTTTTTTTTATGTAAAATATGAAAGTTATTTTAAATTACTCTCATAAAAATAAATATGAGTCAATAAATATTATTTTTGAAAAAATAAATATCACATAAATATTTATTAATTTTAATTTAATAAATATCATTTTTTATAATTATATAAAACATGAAAATTATTTTAAATTACACTAAAAAAATAAATATGAGTCAATAAATACCATATACCCTATACCCTATACCCTATACACTATACTATCTGTTTATACCACTACATACCGTACCTATACCACATACCACATACCTATACCATACATACCTATACTGTATACCCTATATACATACACTATACACTATGCCACTATACCTATACCACTATACACTATACATTATACCTATCTGTTTATACCACATACCACTATATACCTATACCCTATACCCTATACTATCTGTTTATACACTATACCTTATGCACTATACCACATCTGTATACCTATACCACTATACCCTTATACCCTATACCACTATGTACCATACTATACCACATACCTATACCATACCCACATACACTATACACTATACCCGGTATACCTATACCACATACCCTATACCACTGTTTATACCATATACTATCTATTTTATACCACATACCTATCTGGCTATCTGTTATCTGCCATACCTATACACTATGCCCTATACACTATACCATCTGTTATATCTATACCACTATCTGTTTATACCACATACCTATACCCTATATACACTATACCCTATACCTTATACACTATACCACATACCTATACCACATACCTATACCTATCTGTTTATACCCTATACCACATACCATGCTATCTGTTATGCCACCATACCACATACCACTATACCACATATCTATACCTATACACTATACCTATACCACATACCTATGCCACATACCTATACCCTATACCACTATACCACATACCTATACCCTATACTGTATACCACATACCTATACCTATACACATGCCACATACCACTATACTATCTGTATACCTATACTGTATCTGTTTATACCACTACCTATACCACATACCTATACCTATGCCACATACCACATACCACTATACCTATACCTGCTATACACTATACCACATACCCTATACCCTATACCCTATACCTATACCTATACTATCTGTTATACCTATCTGTTTATACCACATACCACATACCCTATACCACATATGCTATGCCTATCTATACCACATACCCTATACCACATACCCTATACTGTATACCCTATATGTATACCACTATACCTATACCTATCTGTATACACTATGCAACATACCCTATACACTATACCTATACACTATACCTATCTACTATCTGTTTATACCACTATACACTATACACTATGCCACATACCTATACCCTATACCACATACCCTATACCACATACCTATACCCTATACCACATACCCTATACCCTATACCCTATACACTATACCCTATACCACTATACCTATACACTATACACTAATTAATCCTAAACCACAACCCCAACCCTAAACCCTAAACCCTTATAAACCCTAACCCCTAAACCCTAACCCTGCAATGTAAAGTGCTGGAGAAACTATCAATGACAAGAACCGCGCCCACAATGCGGGGCGAAAAGGTTGTACGGGAGAAGAAGGTCTTGGAAGTGGTTGTGGAGAAGGGTATGCAAAATGGACGAGAAAATTACATTCCCGGGAGAAGCCGATGAAGCTCCTAACACTCTTCTTGGAGACATAGTCTTTGTAATGCAACGAAAGAGTACCCCAAAGTTCAAGCGAAAGGGTGATGACGGGGGCAAATTATACATCCACTTCTCGGTCGACTTCCCAGATTCCTTGACTTAGAACAATGCAAGGCCCTAGAGGGTGTCTTTGCCTCCTAAGCCTTCATCGCGAGATGACGAGATATGGAGCTTGATGAGTGCGAGGAGACAACCCTTCACGATGTCGACATTGAAGATGAGATGCGCGAGAAAATAACGGGCGGCGCATGAAGCTTACGATGAAGATGATGACATGCGCGGTGGTGGGGGCCGAGAGAGTGCGGTGTGCTCAGCGGTAATGATGTGGGTCTTTGTTTTACGGATATCTTAGTTATGACTTATGAGACAATAATCTCCAGTGTTGTCCTAATAGTTAGTTAGTTCCTAGTTTTGAACTAATCTTGTTTTTGTTTTATTTTGGATAAAAAATTTAAAATTGTATGCAATTTACCAATTTGGGAATAGATCCAAACCCTAAACCCTAAACCACTAAACCACTAAACCTAAACCCTAAACCACTAAACCCTAAGCTCCAAACCCTAAACCCTAAACCACTAGCTCTAAACCCTAAAGCCACTAAACCCTAAACCCTAAACCACTAAGCCACTAAACCCTAAACCACTAAACTCCTAAACCACTAAACCACACAAACCCTAGGCCTAAACCCTAAACCCTAAACCTAGGCACACAAACCACTAAACCACTAAACTGAACCACAACCTAGGCCAAACCACTAAACCTGACCTAAACCACTAAACCCTAAACCATAAACCCTAAACCCCAAACCTGAAACCTAAAGCCTGACCCCTAAACAATAAACCCTAAACCCCTAAAACCCTTATAAACCACAAACCACTAACCCCTAAGGTATAGTATATAATGTATATTGTATAGTGTATAGGGTATAGGGTATAAGTATAGTGTATAGGGTATAGTGTATAGGGTATAGGGTATAGGGTATAGGGTATAGGGTATAAATATATATATATATAGGGTATAGGGTATAGTATATAGTGTATATTGTATAGTGTATAGAGTATAGGGTATAGGGTTTAGGGATATAAGTATAGTGTATAGTGTATAGGGTATAGGGTATAAGTATAGGGTATATATATAGGGTATATGGTATAGTATATAGTGTATATTGTATAGTGTATAGAGTATAGGATATAGGGTTTAGGGATATAGGGTATAGTGTATAGGGTATAGGGTATAGGGTATAGTGTATAGGGTATAGTATAGGGTATAATGTATAGTGTATAGTGTACGTATATATAGGGTATTAGGTTTAGGGTTTAGAATTTATTTATTTTTAAAAAATAATATTTATTGACTCATATTTATTTTTTTTGAGAGTAATTTAAAATAACTTTCATATTTTATATAAATTAAAATAATGATATTTATTAAATTAAAATTAATAAATATTTATGATTTATTTATTTTTCAAAAATATAATAAAAACAATTATATTTATTAATAATAGCGGCGGAAATTTCCGTCGCTGAGTTTAAAATCAGCGGCGGAAATTTCCGTCGGTGGGCGTGCCACGTCATCGATCCAGGTGAACGTACGTATAGGTTAGCGTCGGATTTATCAGCAACGGAATATTCCGCCGCTAAATATTAATTATAGCGTCGGAATTTAATTTCCGCCGCTATAATTAATATTTAGCGGCAGAATATTCCGTCGCTGAGGGAAATTATAAATACTGATTTTATCCCTCAGAAATCAATTACGCCATTTCCCTCTCTCTCTCTTACCGCTTTCTCTCTCTTCCCGCTGCGACCTAGTAGAAGAAGAAGAAGAAGAAGAAGAAGAAGAAGAAGAAGCTCACGCCGCCGCCGTCCGTCCACCTCTCCGCCGTCTCCGTCCGTCTCGAGCTGTCTAGCCGTCGTCTCCGTCCGTCCGCCTCCTTCCACCGTCTTTCTCTCTCTTCTCTGTACTCAACCAAGGTATTTCGATTCCCCCTCTTAATCTCAATTTCTAGATCTTGTGTTGGATAAATTTGAATGATTTCCAGATGGGTTTGTTATAGATTTCTCAGAAATTATAATTTCTGAGATCAATTTTTATTTTTAATTTTCTGTTTGAGGAAGAAAAAAGCTTAGCCCTCTGTTTATATTGATTAATCCTTTTGGTTTTGTGCCAAACCTTCTGGAAGATTCATTGTAGTACAACCTTTTTTTTTATTTCCCACTTTTTCTTTTTTTGTGGCATTCTGTCTCTGTGTGTGTGTGTGTGTGTTAATCTGATTCTGAAGTACTCACCTTGTTATTAAGAGGCTATGTTTAAATTTTTGAAGTAATTTTTCAATCTTTGATATATACCGTGACTCCAAAAACAAGGTTTAGGTTTGACTTGTTTGCGAAAAGTAATGTTATTATGGATGAATTGTTTGCAAAATAATGTTACCTTTTCCGCCGCTATAATTGATACAGTATATGCTAGTTTAGTAAATCTGTTATTGTTCTATCTTATCTATCTGTATATGTTGATTGTGGGGTCTAGAAGGTTCTCTAGATATATAAACAGGCTTTTGTGACTAAAAGTAGATTAGTTGGTAAACAAAAATGGAAACTTTAGTTAAAGCACTAATGGCGAGTCGGTCTATCTACCCATGAGAGGCATCCATGTTGTTTGATTGAAGCCCTCAAGTATACTTGCATATAAGAGAGGTGTGTGTGTCTGAAAGCCAAGACTATTAGGACAATTTATTTTTGTTGAAAGAAGCTGAAATGTATGAAGTGCGGCTCAGTAGTAGAAATGATTACAAATTGGAAATTCGGTATGTGGTTTCATTATCCAAGTGTAGAAGTGGTTAAGCATATATTTTCTAGCTAGGTGATAATAGTGGAAGTGAAAAGGGACAACCATTTTACTTCTTGTGCTAGTTGTGTATGATCAATGGCGGTGGTGCTACGTTATTAGGACAAACAACACTAACCTCCTCCATTGCTATTTAATATTTAGACTTTGATAATATTTGCTCTGTCTCATTTCTTAAAGACTCTTAATGATCTCACCATATTGCATCTTGAATCGAAGTGTGAATTAGACTCTTAATGATCTCACCAAAAATAACAATCACACGAAACTAATTAGGCTCATCAAATTAACTTACTTCCGTTGTAGTGGTGGACTCCAACCTTGGCAAGCATATCATAGTACTCGTGGAGTATGATTTACGTTCGGAGGTAACACTAATGGGAGGAATTAGACAAGGTGTAAACTTAGTGTTATTTGCTTCGATTACAAACAAATAAGTAAGAAAAGCTGTGGATGAAATAGTTTAGGAACATCTAGTTCTAGATCTCATTTTGGGGCGATTGACGGCATCGCGGACGGTGATTATGTCGCCTACGTTTGAGCGTACGATATTAATCCCTGGTACCCTAGATGCACCTTATATGAAACAAATTAGGATACGGTTTACGTATCCTGGTTTATTACATATTTAGTAATATTAACGAATAGAAGAAAACATATGTTAGTAATATTAACGAATAGAAGAAAACATATGCCACTATAAAGAAAACGATAAATAACCGTACTCATAATCAAATATGTAACATGTTATATTTAGTAAACATAACATGTTACATATTTAGTAAACATAACATGTTATATTTAGTAAACATAACATGTTACATATGGAAGTGGAAAATCTCCAAGTTTTTGCACAAGCATTAGGTCCAAGATTGAAACTTTGAAAGTAGATTTAGCAATTAATCGGAAAACAAGAAAATCCCCAACTTCGGTTTGTAGAAGATACAAAAGCTGGAGTTGGGGATTTTCTTGTTTTGATTAATTATAATAGTAAATCTACTTTTAAAGTTTCAATCTTTGGGCAAATCTTGTGCAAAGACGATATTTTCCACTCGATCATTATAAATGTAAACCCTCTCTCTCTCTACCCCTCTCTATTTTGTTAATTTTGTGGTGGTGGTGGTAGTAGTAGTGATGGTGGTAGTGGGATTCTTTAGATGCATCTTAGGGTATTGTGGTTGGTGGTTAACATCTTAAAAATATAAATAAGATGAGAACCTTTCTCACTTTCCTTGACTATCAAAATCCGTCCATCTTTGATCAAACGGTCGAGAACTTGTTTGCTCTTGTCTTTCTTGGTCTAAGATGAGATAGGGTTTTGATAGTTGTGGATGAAGAACGACTCTCATTTTGTTTATAAATGTTAATTTAATTCATCATTGTAAAATTATATATTTTACAACAAAGAATTAAATATTAATATTTAAAAATATTCACAATAGTAATAATTTAGGTCTATCTAATTTTCAAGTCTTTTTTAAAGTCGAAAGGGGGAGGAAGGGGGGTGAATGTCTCAATAATGTAACATATTCAGCGCATACTACCTTAGTGGTTCTAGATCCCATTTTGGGGCGATTAACGGCATCGCGGACGGTGATGTATATCGCTACGTTTGGCCTTTGATATCAATCCTGGCACCCTAGATGCACCTTATATGAAACAAACTAGGATACAGTTTCTGTATCCTAGTAATAATAACTAATAGAAGAAAATATATGTCACTATAAATAAAACGATAAATAACTTAGTACTTTCATAATCAAATATGTAACATGTTATATTTAGTAAACATAACATGTTACATATTTAATAAACGTAACATGTTACATGGCAACAATTAGATAAGTATTTAAATATCTAATTTTCAAGTCTTTTAAAGTCGAAGGGGAGGAAGGGGTGAATGTATCAATAATGTAACATATTCAACCGCACACTACCTTAGTGGTTCTAGATCCCATTTTGGGGCGATTGACGGCATCGCGGACGGTGATGTAATATCGCCTACGTTTGAGCGCGATATCAATCACGGCACCCTAGATGCACCTTAGGGTATTGTGGTATAGTGTATAACATCTTAAAATATAAATAAGATGAGAGCCTTTCTCACCCACAACTATCAAAATCCGTCCATCTTTGATCAAGAAAGATAGAGCAAATAAGTTCTTGTCAGTTTGAGTAAAGGATTTTACGTTTAATAAGAGTTTTTCAGTTCTATCCTCTTCTCTCTACAGGATCTCAAACATCACCATGTTCTTGTCGATTAATACATTTTTACTCTTCCTTTGGTGTTATACGGTCACAAGTAAAAACAAGGTACAACGATTATAACACCGGTGAAGAGAAAAACAAAACTTTCCTCAAGTTTTTAATCTCCACCTTCCATTTACTCGAGATCTGATTCTGCAGAATCTTCCTCGGAAGCTTGAAAGGCGGTGTTGCCCTCAATCTCACGGTTGCTTCGCATGTGCAACCGTGAGATTGAAAACTGCTTTTCAAGGGCTCCCTCAATGGAAATGCCAAATGGAAGGTGAAGATTGAAAGTGGTGAAAAGTTCTGTTTTCTCTTCCGCGGTGTTATCTTTGTTAATTTTTTACTGGTCTTGGTGCTATAACACTAGTGAAGAGTAAAGCAGAGCAGCTCAGGGTATGGGCGTGATGTTGAATTCTTAGAGGATAAAGAAGCTGGAAAACCTATATTAAAATGATCTTTGCTCAAAGCTATCGAGAACTTTTGCTCTGTCTTTCTTGGTCTAAGACGAGATAGGGTTTTGATAGTTGTGGATGATAACGACTCTCATCTTGTTTATAAATGTTAATTTAATTCATCATTGTAAAATTATATATTTTACAACAAAGAATTAAATATTAATATTTAAAATTATTCACAATAGTAATAATTTAGGTCTATGCAAAAGCCGAAATTTCTTTATTTTCGATTATAAAGCAAGTAGACAAAGTGATATTTGCATTTCATATAATCATGCATTTCGGGATGGGATAGGTTTATCAAACATGCACTTAAAGGACAGAGTAGGTGGTTAGGTAGGGACACCATTATCCTTTAGTTTAGTTTGAACTAGAGCTCAAGATTTGTTGATACTAAGAAGCCAACCCCAATTCTAAACCTAATTTTAAATATTAACAATTTACAATTATTCACAATATTAATAGGTAAAAAGTCCCAGCAGCCCCAATTTAAGGCAGCATGGAGCATTACAATGGAGAAATTGTTTCTTGAGAGTATCAATTTCAACAAGACATTCTTGAACTCTCGCGCTTCCACCAAAAACAACCAGGAAACTTATTGACGGGAGGTATAGCATGCCATGCATCTGGTCTCTAAAAGATTGGAAGATTGATTGGGATGCGCTCAGGCCTTCGTGCTTTTGGGATTCGGAGCGACATGTGTTCACCCTATCGTATAACGATCGATGCCAATGATGGAGGATTTTCGAGCAGCGGCGGGTGTGGTGAGTCGAGGAGCGTGGCATTTCCTCGAGACGGACGATCGATTACGGAGCAACTATCTCGAATTCTTGGGATTATCGGCGGGCTGGGTATCGGGCATTGTCGTTGACGATAGATTCATAGACTTGACTCATATAGCCGGATTGAGTCGGACCGGCCTCAATTTGTTTGATCTATCCACTTCCTTAGATATATTCATGTTGCTCATTAAATACCTTGTATACTTACGGCTACGTACGGAGTGTGTCCAGCTAAGTACATTAGAGATCATCGGGCGGCGAGAGGTGATCGAGGAGTTGACATCCGGCATATTCAATGCGGACGGGGAGCGATGGACATCATTCCACTTGTTGCTAGCGGAGACATACCACGGCATTGATAGATTAGCCGGAGGATCCGAGTACATGGGTTCGAGCCCCAGTTACTATCATTGTGGGTGTATGAGAGATTTCGCTTGATCTCGCCCTTGCCGGAGGGGGCGGGACGGCATTACAGCAGGTGGAGCCCGGACGGCGCGGGATATTGAGGGATGCCGCTGCGAGAGTTGGCATAGGAGGTTGGCCTTGGCTCGATATGAGACCGCAAACACTGTACTATTGGATTCGGCGTAGGGATTGCGAGACTATGAGAGATATTCGGGACGGGTCGGTTATTGTCCGAGCTTCCGGGACTACATGTATCATCCTTTTGCATTCCATCTCTAGTGAGCGAGACGGTACGGATGCGGATACCCACGGCGAGACCATTCGGACTTTGAGAAAGCAGTTGACAACTTATCTGATACCGTGGTAGATGATTATGGTGAGCCTCGGACTACACATTTCTTTGGCGAGCATTTCTAGAGGGCTTTCTTCCAGATACGACCACTACTCAGTCACTAGAGGTAGCACATTTCGACCATTGAGTATCGACATGAGTACGAGGAGCGGCAAGGTCTGTACAGCGGTGATGATAGAGGCTCGGCAGAGAGTGTTTTGGGGGCGAGACTATTCTTCCCTAGGACATTAAGAGACATAGAGGCCAAGAGCAACCACGATGAAATCACTTGGCGACATTGCGGCGAGATTATGAGAGACGGGAGATTCGGAGAGTTTGCTTTGAGAAATGATCCCGAAGTGATAGCTCGCGGGGAGGCCTTGAGGCGAGGAAAGAAGCGTGCGGGAGCTACCGGGCGATTGATCCACTGGCTCACACGATGCCTGAGCCAGGACGAGGTCAGACTGACTTTTTCGACATACCTAGACCAAAGACCTCCCGAGGACCGAGGCAGAGGAAGAGTAGAGATTCGAGTTCGGGAGGCGGGAACGAGTTCCTAGGACACTTTAAGAAGACACATTAATATATTGTTAAATATGAGTTAGAAGCTTTATATTTATTTTAAGAAGATGCGTGTTGCTTTTAAGTTTGTAATTCAAATTTAGGGAATGATAATACGTTAATTACTTCTAAACTGTTAATATATTATGAAATCCAATAATTATTAACATCCCAATTTTGTTTCATCCGTCGATTAAATTGAGTGTACGTATAATATATGGATTGCAATGTAGGAGTGATGTCTGTTAACGATGATCGTAGTTGGATGTACAAGCGGAAGTTGCCGAATCATAGCGGTATCAATCCTGAGTTTTATAGAGGGTTGAAGGGGTTTATTGAATTTGCTCAATCAAATAAAACCAGTCACATGGATAAGGATGGTAAGATTAGGTGTCCATGCGAAAAGTGTTGTAATGTCAAGTATCTAAGCTTGATCGAGACTCAGAAACATCTTTTGCGTAACGGGTTTGAAGTTGGGTACAAACGGTGGACCCGTCATGGTGAGCAAAATGAGATTGCGCACAAATGTTGCGAATAATCCTCCGGGAATATTCATGTACCTCCCGAACCCGAACCTATTATTCGGGACAATGAAGAACCACCTTTGAATATGGAAGATATGGTTAGGGATGCGGGTCCTTCCTTCGATTGGTCGAGAGAACCAACAAAGCAAGAACCAACCCCTGCGGCCAAGAAATTTATTGATGCTATGGACTCGGCAAAGAGAAGGTCTATCCGAGGTTGCGAGATCGGTGTGTTGGAGGCCGTGGCCGAGCTCCTTAACATAAAAGGGCGATTGCAATATTAGCCGGTCCGCTATAATCGTATCATGAAAGCAATTAAGCGGATGTTGCCGAAAGAGAATAAGATGGTTACAAACTTTTTATGAGACAAAGAAGTTGGTTGGGCGGATTGGGACTATGTTATGAAAAGATTGATGCGTGTAAGAATGACTGCATGTTATTTTACAAGGAAGATTCACGAGAAGACAAAGTGTTCAATTTGCGGACAAAGTAGATATAAGCCAAATCGGAGGGGAATTTCAAAACACAAGAAAAACAGACCACATAAGCGGTTGCGTTACATGCCGTTGATTCCAAGGCTGCAACGCCTCTACGCGTCTAAATCTACTGCGAGTAGGCAATGCGTTGGCATAAGGAAAGTTTGCGTGAAGAGGGTGTGTTGATTCATCCTAGTGATGGGGAGGCATGGAAACACTTTGATGAGACTTATCCCGACTTTGCGTACGAAGCAAGAAATATACGGTTATGCATTTGCTCCGATGGTTTCAATCCGTTTGGTCCTGGGGCAAAATCTTACTCTTGTTGACCGGTTATAGCCACTTGTCTACAATCTTCCGCCCTGGTTGTGTATGAGTGATCCCTACATGTTCTTGTCGTTATTCATCCCGGAACCAAACAGCCACGGGAGGAACATTGACGTCTATCTCCGACCTTTGATGGACGAATTGAAGCGGCTTTGGGAGGATGGGGTCGAAACGTGGGATGCTTTCAAGCGAGATAATTTCGGCATGAAAGGCTGCGTTGATGTGGACGGTTAATGACTTCCCGCATATGGGATGTTATCGGGTTGGAGCACCAAATCGGGAAGTTGGCCTGTCCGTATTGTATGAGAGTGACACAAAGACTTTTACGCTCAAGCACTCGGGGGAAAACCATGTTGGTTCGATTGCATGGCATAGACAATTTCTTCGGGAGGACCACCCATTCGGGACCCGGAAGAATGCATTTAAAAAGACACAAGATTGACCATGATGAGCCCCGATTCGTTTAAGTGGTGACACGGTCTATGAGGCATGTATCTACATTGCCCGATCCTCGGTGGGGGAAAAAGTTTTCGAAGACCAAAATACAAGGGTTTGGGACTACCCATAACTAGATCAAGAGGAGGATATTTTGGGAGTTGCCATACTGGAAAACAAATCTCATTCGACATAACCTTGACGTGATGCACATTGAGAAGAATGTATTCGATAATGTTTTTAACACGTTGATGGATTTCAAGAGAACGACTAAAGACAACGAAAAAGCTCGAAAGGACCTTAAGGAAATCTGTAAGCGGCCGGCCTTAGACTTGGTATACGTCAATGGTAAACCGGTTAGGACCGGTGGCTCAATACGTGCTTACAAAGGAAAAGAAGCTCCTCCTCTGAAATGGCTCAAGGATTTAAAGCTTCCCGGATGGTTACGCGTCTAACATTGGTAAGCTGTGTCAATGTAGAGGAGGGGAAAGTGCGGGGTTTGAAGAGACATGATTGCCATGTTTTCTTTGGATAAACTACTTCCGATTGCTCTCGGGGTCTCTTTGCTGACAATATACGGGTGGCGTTAACAGAGTTAAGTGAGTTTTTCCGGCGTTAACATCGACCACACTGCTTGTTGATCACATGAAAAAGCTTGAGGAGAGCATCGTAGTGACTTTGTGCAAACTTGAGAAGATATTTCCTCCTTCATTCGTTGATTCTATGGAGCATTTACCGGTCCTCTTGGCATACGAAGCTAGAGTCGGTGGTTCAGTTCAATACAGATGGATGTATCCATTTGAGAGGTAATTGAATTTATTCTATTTATAAATAATTTGAGCGTTAACAATATACCTTCTTTAACATTATTTATGTTTTAATCTATGAATGACTTTTAGGTATCTAGGCCAATTGAAAAGGAAGATGAGCAATAGGGCCGTGGTGCCCTCAATTTCGTAGGACTTATTATAGATGAGATTGTTGCCTTTGTCAAAACATATTTTCCTCCCGATGTTGATACGAGATTGAATAGGGTTGGCACAATTACGATGGTGGTTTTCCGTCCGATGGAAACATCTCCGTATTTTCATCCCACAGTCGGTTCCTCGGCAAACGGGTTGGTACGCGTACGTTAACCGCTAAAGAGTTTGTCGCGGTCGAAACGTATGTTCTTCTTAACTGCGACGAGGTTGGGGAATATATCCAAGTAGAGTCATTGATGTTATGTTTAAGCCTCATCGATTAAATTATACATGTTTAATTAACTGCATATGAAATGCCTTTGCTTTAACCCTATTGCGGGAATCGTTTGAAGATTTAGCTCGGATTTATCACGAGAACTCATCGCAACTAGGACGAGATGAAGAATTTCCAAACTGGCTAAGGAAATATGTAAATATTTCGTTTCATTCAAATTTATTCTATACAATTTTTTAAACATTCAATCTTAAAATTGTATTAAATTGGTTACATATTGTCTTATAGATAGCTGAACATCTGGGTGATGCCAAAGCTGCGAGGTTAAGACATTTAGCACGAACTCTGTATTTGAACGTTAATTTATACAACGGTTATTTTGTGAATGGCTATGTGTTTCATTCCAAAGATTATGGGTGCTCTAAATTAACGTGGAATAGCGGTGTGAAGCTTAAAGGAAACCTTGATTATTATGGCGTCCTGAAAGAAGTAGTCGAGGTGGAGTATTTGGGTGGAAACAATGTTGTCTTGTTCAATTGTGATTGGCGAGATGCTGTGCGAGGTGTTAAGAAGCACGCCATATTTGACCTCTTCGATGTAAAGGACTCGTCCAGACATAATGGCGACGACGTCTTCATCTTAGCATCTCAAGCTCAACAGTTATACATGACTCCCTACCCTCGTCGGCGACCCGACAGATGGTGGGTTGTCTGGAAGACCAAGGCTAGGAGCATGATTGACAACCTACCCTCGTCGACAACTATAGAGTCATCATTAGAAACACCCTATCAAGAGGATGAAATGCCAGTGCCACCTAACTTTTCATCAGCTAATCATCCATTAGATGATGTCACTCATATTCCTCAAAATGTTGTTGAACCCGAGGAGGATTTCTTACCAGTGAATTTGCCACCTCCTCTGCCTCGTTCAGGTCATCTCGCGCACATTGAAATTGATGAATCAGAGGAAAAGGAAGAGGACGTCGAACCAGAGTTTGATTCATCAGAGTCCAAAGACGAAGATGAAGAACATGAATTTTGTAGTAATTCAGAGTCCAGTGATGATGATGGGGACGAAGATTAATAATAGTTTAAAGTTTTATATGTATTGTGAATGCTTTAGATTATTAGAACTTTAAAGTTTTATATGTATTGTGAATGCTTTAGATTATTAGAATTTGTCAACGATTGTTTTAGTTTATTTGGTGAGTGTGCTCTGTCAAAAATGACACGGATTGGATTAAATTGAATTGAATTAAAATAATGTGAGTGAGAAAGATACCTCTTCCTCCTGGCCTATGAGTCGACAACTTAATTGATATTCTGTGGGTAATCGATTTCCATGAATCGGAGACTAGTCTCCGATTCCGGTAATCGAGACATTGGTCTCCGATTCATGGAAAACGATTACCCGGAGAGTATCAATTAAGCTGTCGACTCATAGGTCACAAGGACGAGGAAGATTTCTCGCACACATTATTTCAATTCAATTTAATTTAATTTTTAATCCAATCCATCGTGTTAATTTTTGTTTTTTCTTGAACATTTAATCTCAAGGAGCTATATGTATTGTGAATATATTGTTTCCTATTGTTAAAGTTGTATATTTTAATATTTTTAGTGTATTTAGATATGAGTTCTAGTAGAGCGGGCAGGAAGACACGCCTCGTGTACACATCTATTACTGGGACGTAACCGTCCCGATCTGATACAGGATCTACCAGTACTGATGATGTCGACCCTACACATAGTAGTACTAGCTCCTCCTCTGGGGTCGATACTACTCATAGTCCAACTCCTGTCGATTCTGAGGGGAGGACATTTCTCCGAATATCGCCACATTATGTACAGTAAGTAACTCTTTATTAATTTGATATAAGTTGGTTCCTTTTTGTTTCATGTATAATTCATTATTTAAGTTAAAATGTTATTGTATAAATATACTAGGCAGGTTTATAGGTGCATACCCTACCCCCGGGACAAAGATTGGGCAGTATTGGCGGTCTCGGGTCATGCAAGAGTTTTTGCCCAACTGGAAATCATTGCCACGGGAGGAGAAGGAGAATGCTTGGGAGGAGTTTAAGGTAATGTGTTAATGGTTTTTATTTAAAACTTAAATGTTAGTTTGTTATTAAAATGTTATAATTAATAATGATTATACTCTTTTAGTTTGTAATGTTATCATTATATGTTTTGGTTGAAATTTACATGGACGCCGGATATCAACGAGGCGTCGGTTAAATTTGTTTTCACAAAACAGTGTTCGAAGTTATTTCGGAATCATATTGGTAACATATTTATCTATCCTTAATTAGTTTAATTAACAATGATTATACTCTTTTAATTTTATAATGTTATCATTATATGTTTACGAGATATTCATATTTTTTATAGGTACCACGGAGTCTAATTATTATATTAAGCGGCTCGCGGCGGGATCAGAGCCCTTGACACCTCCTTGGATAACCGAGGAGGTGTTTCGTTGCTTTTGCAAACATTTGTCATCGGATGGGGCGATAGCTATCGCTCAACAGGCTCGGGCAAATAGAGCAGGCTCTTCGGGGTCGGCAACAAAGCATACGATGGGGACGATACCAGTCGGCGAGCATCACTACCGTATGGTATATATGTTAGTTTAAATATAGTGTATACATGCTTTTAAATAAGTTTATGTACGTATGTTAGCTGGGAGCCATTTTGATGCTATAAAATCCATGGTTTTAGTGAAAATGTAGTGTATGTTTTCTTTTCTAAGATTACCCCTAAATCCTAATGAAAGTAAATATTATACTCACAACTTTAGTGATTAAAGAGAACATTTTTTTATCACAAGGATAATATGAGAAGCTAAATGTTGCATTTATACAATTTCAAAATAATAATCTCGCTTCTTTTATTTATAGGAAAAGGAACATGGCCCGGATGTCAGTTTTTTGGATGTTTTCGTTAGCACCCATGTTCGACCTCCTACATCGCCCGATCAACCTCCGCAATGGGTTGACGATCGCTCTGCATTGGCCTTTGTAAGTAAACTATCATTAAATAACTTGATTTTGAATATGTAAATTTATTTATGTACATTGTATATATGATTATATTTGTTTGTTTTATTTTAACAGAGTACATATCAAGCCACCGTTGTTCCCGAAGGTACTCCTCCCGGCCAGCCCGTTCCTTTCGTGCTTGAAGTTTGGCGCTCGATCACCTCGGATGGACATCCAAAGAGAGGAGACCGAGTGTTAGGGATGGGGGATCACTGGCTGCAATGCTCATCGACGCCGACCGGCCGTCGGCCAAATGTTTTCACGCCCGATACTCGATATAATGCTTCGAGGATCGATACTCTGGAGGCTGAGTTGGCTGAGGAGAGACGCGAGGCTGCAGAGACTAGGGCACAACTTTTGGAGGCTTAAGAGGCTCAGACGCAGCGTCAGGCGGAGAATTATCAGCGTCAGGCAGAGAATGATCGGAAATTTGCGATGTTGATGGCCCAGATGAAGAATCTGCAGCAGCAGGGTAATAATTTCTAGCCTACCCAATCCCCCCGAGTTGATTTCGTACTATTTCATACTTTTTGAACATTTGTGATATTTGTTTGTAATAACATTTTGGGTACTGGGATGTCCCCGCCCCGCCTCCCCATCGATTTGGTACGCAGAGCCTCACCCGATTTAGTATTGTGATATTTGGTTTTTAGATTTATAGTTTTAGTTTTATCAATTGAATTGTTATATCAGGTACAAAAAAATTGGTTAATTGATATTTTAAATTATTTTATTTTATTTTATTGCATTATCAGCGACGGAAATTTCCGTCACTGTATTAATTAATTTTAATTAAATTTTTATTCCAGCGACGGAAATTTCCGCCGCTGTGTCAATTTATTTAAATTAAATTAAATTAAATTTTTATTTTCGCCGACGAAATATTCCGTCGCTGGAATAAAAATTTATTTAAATTAAATAAAAATAGCTGCAAAAATTTCCATCACTGAGATAATTTAATTTAATTAAATTTTTATTTCAGCGACGGAATATTCTGTCGGTGAAATTAAAAATTAATTAAATTAAATTATCTCAGCGACGAAAATTTCCGCCGCTGAATTAATTCATTTTAATTAAATTTTTATTTCACCGGCGAAATATTCCATCGATGAAATAAAATTTTAATTAAATTAAATTAATTCAGCGACGAAAATTTCCGTCGCTGAGATCAAAAGATCACTGACGAAATATTAATTCTGTCGGTGTATATCAACGAAATTTGGTCCGTCGGACCATTGCGGCGGGCTGACAGTGGCGGACCACCGACGGAATTTTCCCGTTGGTGATTGACTTTAGCAACGGAATTTTTACTTTAGCGGCGAAAATTTCCGCCGCTAAAACATGTTTTTCTGGTAGTGGGCCTAACTCTCAGTTTCAGGGGTATTTTGATCTTTTCACCCTTGAATTTGATTGATGGAGATGGGGGAGGCATGCATGCGTGCCATGTGTCCCTGTGAGTCATCGGAGCTAGGGTTTTTGTCTCGTTATTCCCGATTTTGACTGTTTTCTAAATAACTGTCCGGAAAATGTCCGAAACGCCCCCAGAAAGTCCCGGAAAGTGCATTTTTCAAGGAAAGTGGTGTGACATCATCAATATGAGATCAGATAAAGGAACAGAATTCAAGAATAATGGAATTGCTCAGTACTGTGATGATCACGGGTTAGATCATAATTTCTGAGCTGCTGGAACATCACAACAAAATGGTTTTGTTGAGAGAAAGAACAGAACCTTGATCGAAGCCGGAAAAACAATGATATCCGAAGCTAGGCTACCCAAGTATTTTTGGGCTCAAGCTATCCATACAGCACACTTCACCAGAATTGATCTTTAGTCAACAAATTTCACAACAAGACCCCTTATGAGCTTTGACGTGGCAGAATTCCCAACATTGGTTTCTTCATGATTTTCAGCTGCAAATGTTATGTTCTTTACAACGGTAAAGAGCATCGAGGAAAATTCGATGAGAAAGCCGATGAAGGCATCTTTGTTGGTTATGCCAAGCACAGTAAGGCATTTAGAGTTTTTAATAAACGTCTGTTGAAAATTGTTGAATCTGTTTATGTTACATTTGATGAATTTGATTTGCTAGAGTCTGACAAGGCTCCAAATAGTACTGATAATTATGGTGTTTTTGACACAGGTGAATCCAGCAATCCAAACTCCAATCAATCCACCAGTAATAATGCAAATCAATCTCCAGCTCAGCATTTAGCTCCGAGTGATGTAACCAGTAGAGCCCTAGTTGATGATTCATTCTTCCCTCAATCGGTCAGAAACCCTATCGTTCAAAATCCTCTAACCAATGCTATACCAGCTAGGCCCTCTTCTACTATTCCCTTTACATCACCTGAACCTGAACCAATTTTAAACAATAACTTACCATTTCCTTCTCCACTAAACGATCACCATCAGTCAGCCTCACCTCTCCCAAACCGATCTCCTCAACTATTCACTTCTCCCTTAGCCGATTCTGCTCCTCCAATACAAAACCTTAAGACAAGAATCAGTCAGGAAAGATCTTCCTAGAGAAGTGAGATCAGTTGGAGATCACTCATGGAAAATGTGATTGGTGATGTCTTTGGTCCAAGAATGAGTAGAGGCCAGTTAAGAAGCATGGAGGAACAACATGGATTATTTTCCTCTGCCTTGGTCTCAAATATAGAACCAAAGAAGACTGAAGAAGCACTTAATGACCTCAGATGGTTAGAAGCTATGCAAGAAGAGCTCAACCAGTTTGATAGATGCAAAGTATGGGATTTAGTGCCAAGACCTAGTGATCAAACAGTAATTGGAACGAAATGGGTTTATAGGAATAAATTGGATGAGCCTGGAAAGATTACAAGGAACAAGGCTAGATTAGTGGCAAAAGGGTATATACAGGAAGAAGGCATAGACTATGATGAGACCTTTGCCCCCGTAGCTAGACTAGAAGCCATCAGGTTATTTCTTGCCTATGCAGCCTTTAAAGAATTTAAGTTGTACCAAATGGACGTGAAAGGTGCCTTTCTTAATGGAGAACTTCAAGAGCTTGTATATGTAGAGCAACCTCCAGGATTTGAAGATTCCAATAAGCCTAATCATGTATAAAAGTTAAACAAAGCATTGTATGGCTTCAAGCAAGCACCCAGAGCATGGTATGAAACTCTCTCCAAATTCCTACTTAGTGAGAAGTTTGAACGAGGTAAAATCGACACCACATTATTTATTGCAAAGCATAATGGACATTCATTGTTAGTTCAAATATATGTAGATGACATTATTTTTGGATCTACTAACGAAAAATTATGCAAGAGATTTGAGAAACTTATGCAAAGCAAATTTGAGATGAGCATGATGGGTGAGCTAACCTTTTTCCTTGGAATTCAAGTCAAACAAACTCAATAAGGAATCTTCATCAATCAAGCCAAATACACCAAAGATTTAATCAAGAAATTTGGTCTTGATTCTGCTCATCCTCAAAGCACTCCAATGGCCACCAATGTACACCTTGACAAAGATGAGTCCGGTAAGAAAGTAGATATGACACTCTACCGAGGTATGATAGGATCTCTACTTTACTTAACCGCTAGTAGGCCATATATCATGTTTGTCGTATGTGTATGTGCTAGATTTCAAGCTGACCCTAGAGAATCTCACTTGCAAGCTGTTAAAAGAATTATTAGATATCTTTTGGGAACTGTTAACTTAGGTTTGTGGTATCCAAAAGATTCATCATTTACGCTAATTGGCTATTCAGATGCTGACTTTCCAGCTTGTAGGGTCACCAGGAAAAGTACTAGTGGAACTTGCCAATTCCTAGGTAACCGTTTGGTTTCCTGGTCGTGCAAAAAGCAAGCTTCAATTTCCACTTTTACAACTGAGGCTGAGTACATAGCTGCTGGGAGTTGCTGCTCACAAATCCTATGGATGAAGCAACAACTGGTGGACTATGATATTCCACAAGAAGTGTGTCCCATCTACTGTGACAACACCTCAGCCATTTCAGTCTCCAACAATCCTATTTTAACCAGCTCGTTATCATCCCTCTGTTGTCACATCAGTCCTATCAGCAGTATTCAGTCTGACACCGCCATGAGTTGTTCCCTACCTTTCCTTTCCTAGGTAGATCAAAATTTTAATTTGGATCAAAAAGGTAATCTCTGTATCATTCTTATTTATCCAAAAGGTTATTCTTTTTGTTCATTATTATGTTTAAACATAACTGCAGCACACACGTACCCTATTTTTATGTCCCATATTTAGAATCGTGAATTAAAATATTTAATATATGTGCAAACCAGTTAAAAACGTTTGAACTGCCTTTGTTTCTTCTAACATACCTTTTCGTCTTCTCTCTCTCTCTCCCTATAAAAGGATTTCAAAAGACAAAATTCAAACTTTCGAGCCCTAGAATTTTCTCTCTCTCTCTCTGCAAGTCGAATAGCAATCGGTGAAAATTTCCATAGTTACAGTTCATCCGTGAATCTTCATCTTCTCCGATTCTTCCATAACTCAAAGATTTCTGGTAACACTTTCTTAAACTCTAATTCTTTCTAAAATTTTGAAGATGTGTAGAACTTTCAAACCCTAGGTTATGAACTTCGCCTGTTATGTCTATTTCCTTCTGTTTTAACTTAAAATATTGGTTTGATGTTTGATTTTTCACAGATAGCTCCAAAATCCTCAACTCCCAAGAAAGACATTTATGGAGGTTACATTCTTCCAAATTTCTTTGATTCTAAAGAAGGAAAGTTTCTTCAAGCTTTATTCGTTGAAGCCAGTGTTCTCCCTTTCTTGATGCCGGAGGGAAATGAAGATATCTACTATGAATTGGTCAATGAGCTTTTCGAAAATGGTGTTTTAGATGATGACGTAAAGAATGGAGACTTGTCTGATATTATCTCTACCGTTGCCGGCCAACCTATAACCTTCAATCCTTCATTCATTGCAACTGTCTTTCCTACCCTTCTTTCAAGTGGTTCAACTTCTATTTTGGTAAAAGATATGGAGCTTGCGTGGTCTCGTGTTAAAGGAACAGACCCCTTCATTACCGGTGAGGGTAACAAGAAAGGTGATCTGGATGCTTTTTATTATGCCCTAGTCGAGGTGGTTGACCGATGCTTTATCTGTCGGTCTGGCTCCCATCATTGTATCACTATGATACAGTGGGAAGCTATTGCAGCTATTATTCTTCAAAGTGATTTCAATTGGTGCTCATTTCTCTATAGGATTATCTTGATAGCATTCAAGAATTATCAGAAGGAGAAGCCTACCTCCAAGCTCAACAAAGCCAAACCGTGCCATTATTTGTTGATTAGCAGTGCGTTGAGGAAAATTCCAGCCTTGCTTACTGCCTCAGCCGGTCAACCAAAATACCCTCAGTCCTTCTGCAAATCCTTAGACAAGTTTGACCAAGTAAGGATCCTTAAAGAAGCCAAGCCATCAACTGGTGATACTATTGCAACCGGTAAGCCAACCGGTAAGCCAGCTGCTCAACCAAAGAAGAAATCTAGCCGAGCAAAGGTTAGACAGTCAATCGATGCTGCTCAACCGACCTCTAACTTACCGGTCAAGCAAAAGCTAACCAATGAATCCTCAACCGATCCCAAACCGGTTAGTGGTCCTCAACCGAACTCATCTGATGATAAACCTATTGCTACTATTCTCTCCCATGATTGCCAAAAGAAAACTGCAAGAAAGTCAGCTCCTCCACCTTCCCAAAAATCTAAGCCTACTCCAAAATCTTCCTATCAATTGGCAAGAGAGAATGCTGAGAGAAAGAGGAGAATTGAAACCGATTTGGGCACTTTCATTCCTTTCATCCCCAAATGGTTATTAGATCACAATTTCCTTACCGACAATGTTCCATTCATCGGTCAATCTTCTTCCCGACCGGTCAGCTGTTGCCAACCCATCAGAAACCCAAATTTCCATATCTACCATTATAATCCTTGGCCAGTTAACCCCAAGTCTGCTCCCACTCCAAATTGGGTTTATCCAATAGATCATTTGCCTCCATTTATCAGGAGATTGCTGCAATTTCATGAAATCAATAAAAACTCTGTCCCAGTCGGTGACATGACGGATTATGTTGATTTTGATAATTTTCATTAAGAAAAAGGGATCTATTACAACAAGCCTTGTCTTCTGAGTGACTATGACATCTCTTTATCTAGAGAAAGTCTTATCAAGCTATACAACCGATATTTCAATCTTTTGCCTCCTTTGTGGAATGCTATCTACTTGGCTCAAGATAGGCTAAGGCAAGACATGATGGTCCATGCAGTGTGGGCTGATTTTGCTCTCTTGTACAATGCCCAAGACACATTGTTGGAATCTGATCCATACCAATTAGGGAGATATGAGTTACCTGAGGATGATCTTCCTTCTTTTGATCCTGAACTTGTCAATCTAGGCCCGCGGAGAATCCAGTTTATTAAGAACGTGATGGACCTAGTTCAGAATTTGATGGGTATGAAAAGAGAAATCCAAGCCATGGGAGAGATTTCTTTGTCTGATTTCTTTTCTTTAGTTCAATCTAATAAGAACAAGTGGGCTTCTGTGACCGATGAGGAGATTGAAGACTTGTTAAAAGACAGTGGGTCTGATAAAGTTGATGATAATGATGATATTGATAAAGATGATTAGTCAGCCTCCAGCTCCAGTCCCTCTGATGATTCTAATAATGGTGATGACAAATCTGAGGCTGCTATTGACCGTTCTGAGAAAGTTGATTTTTCCACTCCTAAACCGATGGCTACGATTAGATATGTGGGAGGAGGCTTAACCCATACATCACTGGTTACAGCCTTAGGAGGAGGAGAAACTGAAAATTTGGATTCTTTACCGGTTACTCAACCGATGCGTCTGACCGGTGAGTCCATTGAACCGGTTAGAGAGGACTTGCCGATGACTGAGCCCTCAATCGACAAGCCCCTGACCGACGAGCATGTTCTACCGGTTAGTGAAGCCTTACCGGTTAGCTAGCCTGCAACTTATGTGCCTCTTACCGTTGTATCTACCCCGGTTAAAGAGAGCATGGATGTTGATGTTGATGATATTAACCTACAAAAGGCTATGGCTCCCAGTTTGTTTGAAGCTAAATTAAACTAGCAAAGAATCTCAGTTGATGAGTTGGCCACTTAGCAAGCAATCCAAGCCTCTCTCTCGGTCAGCCAAGCTACTTCAGTTTCCAAAGATAAGTCACCTGCTAAGGAGGAGACCGACCCATTTTTTGAGGAGGATTCTTCATCAGATTTCTTTGAAGATGAAGAACATTCAGATGCTAAACCGACTGATTTTGATCCTATTGATGCTGCTGTCCCACCGGCAAGTTTTAACTTTACTCATGATCAAAAGGATCTTCTTTCTCCACTTAACTATTACACTTCAAAGACCTCCATTCCTCGGTCAGACAATGGGATACCTCTATTCGATGTTCATGAAATTATTCCTAGTAGGTCCAGCATTGAAGCTATTCCCATGCCTCCACCGATTGGCGATGAACTTCAGAAGAAGAGAAGAGAGGATAGAATGCAAACTTTTGTTGATGTTCCTGAAATAATGGGTAATGGTTCACCTCCAGTTGATACACCTCCTAATCTGACCAAAACCAATGGCCCAGGTGAAACCAGTTGCCGATGCCAAAAACTCAAAATTCTCAAACTCAGAAAAAGCATGCGCCTCCCAAAGGTCACACACTCAAACCTGGCAAAGCTGAACAACAACTTGTCACCGAATTTCCCCCTTCTCGAAAGCCAAAATATTCTCCCTTACTTTCCCAATGGCAAACCACAATCAGAATTCATGGAGAGATTGTTCATAGAGCCCCTAGACCAGTTGAAAGCACCTTATCAACCAACAACCTATTTCTCAGATACCTCTCCCTCAATAACCGAATGATCCAATTAAGGAGTTGAATTAGAATAATATTGGGCTAGGATTTTGGAAAGTCAAGGATATAAATACTCTCCCTACCATAGTATCCCTTTATTATTTACTCAAGAAAATAAAAGAAGAGAGAGAGAGAGAGGCGACTGAGAGAGAGAGAGAGAGAGAGAGAGAGAGAGAGAGAGAGAAGTCGGACAAGAGAGAGAGTAAGGTCGGAGTTTTGGCCGGAGCTTGGCCGAAATTGCAATCAGCAAGGTAATCCTCAACTCTCTTTATTCTTTCCTTTAGTTTTGGTTTGATGAAACCTTAGAAAACCCTAAAAGTTTGAGAGTATAAATTATGGTTTTGGGAAATCAAAGATGTTAATATTGAATGAGTTATTAAATTGTAAAACCTAACATTAATGGTTATGATTATGGTTTGGGCATGGTAATTAAATGGTTTTGACCGAAATATTCCATGCTAGGGTTTTGAGAAAAGATTAGGGTTTTGTGTGTATTGTATGTGTGTGCATTTGTGTGCCGTGTATGTGTGTGGTGTGTGCCGTGTGTGTGTGGGCGGCTAGTGTGTGTGTGTGTGTGTGTTAGGGTTTAGTGTGTGAGTGCATGTGTGTGTGTTATAAGTGTGTGTGTGTGTGTGTTCCGTATTTGTGTGTAGCGACTGGTGTGTGTGTGTGTGTGTTAGGGTTTTGTATGTGTGTGTATGTGTGCTGTAAGTTTGTGTGTGTGTGTGTGTCTGTCGTGTGTATGTGTGGCGGCATGTGTGAGTGTGTGTGTTAGGGTTTAGTGTGTGTGTTTATGTGTGCTGGAAAAGGTGTAAATAGTGTGTGTAAAGTGAAATAGAGAGAGTATTGATGGGAATTGAATATAGAAAACCCTAGCGGTAGTTTGGTAAACCTTATGGGGGTTAGTTAATCTTAGAAGGAGTTAAAGACGATTAACTCATAGGTTAATAAGATGGATTAAAGAGGTTTTGGTATTTATGTAAATAGAGGTTACTTGTACCTAAGATTCATTTTGCATGATTATAGATTCATACGAGGATTAGTATTGCAAGGAAGTGCAAGCAACCCAAGGTAAGGGATTACGTTCTTTAGTACTTGAAAGTATTCATCCTTGTGATAGGATTCCATGATTTTATAAAAGTGTATGCTACCAATGTGGTCGGTAGTGATTTTCTAAATTTTCCTTCGATATGAACGTTTTTTGGAATATCTTACCCTTAATGTGTATTGTTCAATGGCTATCCGTGATAATTGAAATTATTGTATGTGTTCTTGTACCTATGAACATTATGTGGGAACTGCTATATCTGATTGAATATGTGTAAGTACGCCAATCCAATTCGCGACCTTTTCAGATGCATTTTAATATGATAAAATTGCATTTAGGGGCATTTTGGTAAATTCCCGGTCCATCCCAAGACTTTCGGAAACATTTCATCAGTTTCTCGCGAAGGAAGTACTTTTTTGTACTTTGCTCAGGCTAAAGGACCTAAAAGGAATAAATCTATTTTGGACTTTTTGGGTATTATCCAAGAAGGTTCCAGAATCAGATTTGGCGCCAAAAACGGTTATGGTCACTTTGTGTCACGCGACAAGTCGAGGCATAGAAAGTGGATACGTTATGCCGTGCGACATAAGGTAACCATAGACTGCAGCTATAAATAAGACCCTACCCCTCTCAGTTTAGGATCCCAATTCCAGCACCCTAACGTAACTCTGCACAAATTCCTCCAGAAACTCTCTCTCTCCTCCTTCCTCACCAAAACTACCCAATTCCCCTCCAATTCCCTTACCTCTCACCTTTCCTCAACCCAATTCCTTCCCTACTTCCTAAAACACTTCAGATCTTCCAGTTCAGTTCTTAGTCCGTGCCTAGATCTCTATCCCAGAAGCTGAATCGAAGGCTTTTACACCTAACTTGGTGTAGAAGTTGAGGACTACAAGGGTAACACTCTCTCTCTCTCTCTCTCTCTCTCTCTCTCTCTTCTATTTTGCTTAATTATTGTTCCTTCTTCTCCACTTGATAATCAGGCTCCATCTGCCTCAGATTATCAAGTGGCAACTGCAATCTCTCTGTTTAAATCGTTTATACTTGAGTCCAATTGCTTGCTTATGATGTGATTTACTTAGATTTGCAATTTGGATGTCAAGGGAGTGTGGATCTCCCATATCCACACTCCTTTGATCGATTCGTATCTAATTCATGTTGTTTTCATTGATTCTGGTATAATTGTTGTGCATCTGTTGGATCTGCATCTCAGTTTGTGAGGTAACTGCAGATGGTAACCCTGTGTCACGCGACACATTTGGACATGAGGAGTCCTGTGTCACACTACATGTCGTGACCATCTGCAGGGACCATGTTTCAATTGTAAGTTGTTTTAGTTAGTTAGCTTAGCATGTAGTTTCATGATTATGTTGTTTAGGGTTGGGATCTGATTTGTAATTGCATTTCGTGTTCATCTAGAGATTCTGTGATCTGTTCATTGTGAGTCTCTGCAAGGTGACCATTGTTGTCACGCGACACATTTGGACATAAGGAGTCCTGTGTCACGCGATAGATATGGTCCTTTGCAGAGAACATGATTTCCTTTGTAATCTGTTCTTATCGCTGTAAAGGGATGTGGCCTCTCGAACAATTGGTCTACAAGTTGTAATGATCTTGCATATTCAATAAAATTCATGTTCATTGCCCTTGTCTATTATCATCGTTTGCACATTTATTTGAATTATTTGGATGTCTAAATTAGAAAGACTCGTCTGCAGACGAGGCGTGTTGGGTGAACTCTCGGTTCTTCCCAACACGTAACCTGACCCCCGAACCCGTTCTCTTTTTAAAGGTTTTTCAAAGTGAACCTCCAAAAGCATGGCGTGGCGACTCTTTTATTTTTTTTTAAACCGAGAAAACAAAATTTTTTCGGGCGAGCGCGCATTCAGTGGCGACTCCGCTGGGGACAATTTTTTGAAAACCTGTTTTTTCAAAAATAAGAGGGTCAAACTTTCATACTCTTAGACATCCAATATATTCATCTTATGTGCATCCTTGATAATCTTGCGCAATACATGCATTTTATTAGATCTTACAACTTGTATGATTTTTGTTGTTTCTTGGGGCTTTGTTTGTTTGTATATCTGGTTTGTTTTGTCCCTTGCCAAGGAAGGGCAGGGGCTAACCTCAGTTTTGCAGGGGCTCTGGTTCAGTGACTCTCTTGGTCGTGCGACATCTTTGGTCCATGCTGTTCTGTGTCACGCGACAGGAAGAGTCACTGAACAGGTTTCAGGTTCTGATTTGAGGGCAGTCCCTCGAGTCAAAAGATTGCTCAGCTGATTGTTATTCCTTTTTTTCTTCCCTGTGAGAGTGTGTGTTTTTTTTGTAAAAATAAATAGAAAATTTTGTTTTTTGTAAATAAAAGAATATAGTCATCCGCACACTACATCACATAGCTTTAGAACCCTCGGGTGCGACTGACGGGATCGCGGACGGTGATAATATTCGCCTACGTTTGAGCGCCTAATGTCAAACCCATCCCCCTAGTGCATTATAGGTGGCACCACACTTAAACTTTACCCGCGGTTGGTTTTTGATACAACGTTTTAATTACACCAAAATGAATTGTTTTCGAAATTTCTAATAAGTCCTTTTACCTTCCCAAAAACCTCGCACCTTGTAGGCATGTTGCCAATGCAACATGGTTTCACGTGAGGACATGCCACCCTCGTGACATATCCTAAACAAGAGATCATGCCGCATTGTCACCATGCACCGACGAGAGGTCATGCCGGATTTTTCTTGGAAATTCCCCGAGAATACCCGTTATGCTGCCAAAATTTTCCGAGAAATTGGGGCTACTCGTCCGTCCCACGTTGTGTTAGGTTTTGTTTAGGTATCATTACTTATTATTAATTTCAAATGCAAAACATTAAATGTAATTTGAACGTTGTGTCCCTAGGCTTCCACAAGGTATAGTTTGTGTAAATAAAGGATTAGCCTTTCCCAACCGTTCCTAGGATTTAAAACACCGATTTATACTTGAAGATAAATAAATTGTTTGGGCGAGTCTGTTCTCTCTGCTTCCTCTTCCTCTTCCTCTCCCGTATTTCCTCTTCTTCCCCTACCTCATAAACCCGTATATATACCCCTGCAGCTACGGCGAGTTGGAGTCGATCGTCTGTACCGGGAGCTCGTTTGGTTCGGGTTGTCGAAGAAGTTCAAATAGTTTCCGAAGCTTTAGTCAGTGAAGAATCAGACATGGCAGGGAATGGAGATGTGTTTTCCGCTCAATCTGTCGGAGGTTCAGGTCCGTTGAGTCAACCAATCTTGAATGATTTGTCTACTGATGAGTTGAGAATCAATTTGGAAGCCGCTTTAGCCAGAGAACGTGAGGCCCGCCTGTCAGCTCAGAATGCTAAGATCCGAGAAGAAGAAGCTCATAACCGCTTTGTTGAGGCCATGAGGGCCCGGGGAATAGCAATGCTCCGTAGAGAAGATGGTTCTTATGAAGAAATTACTGAAGAGGGCAATAACGAGATTGGATCCGCTTCTCCTGCCCAGCCTGCTCCACTTAGTTACAATGTTATGCCTCCCCCCACAAGCTACGCCCCACGTCCTGAGCTAATGCCATCTCCTGGAATGATTGTGAGCACCCAAGGAAGTTTTCCTCCACCTTCCTCTCAGGCATATAATCCAGTTGTTCAGCAAGGTCTTAGCAAGAGTGGTGGTCATCCTGCAAATTTCTTTGATCTCACTTCCTCCCCGGCTCCTAATGTCCCGATGCCACAGGTTCAGTATGGGTCTCAGTTTCAAGTCAGTTACTCCCAACCCCAGTTCAATGTGTACCCCGACGGCTATCGGGGTGGTCAGTATAATATGCAGCAGAATGGTCAGTATCGGCTTTCAGGGAATCAGATTTGCCAAGACAGTGCTCCAAGGTACCAGCAGTCTCAGCTCCAAGCAGTTTTCCTCAGCCTGCAGTGTGTTCTCCCCTTACTCAGCATTTATATGGTTCCACTCCGCGCAGTACAATTCCCAGAATCCCAGTGTGCAGTTTAATGGCTATGATATGTACGGAAATAGGATTCCCAGCTCTGTTAGTTTGTTGGATAGTAATATTTGTATCCCCAGTACCTTTGGCCTCCCACCTGCAGCTTTGCCCATTAGATCTACTTCAGAGTTCCCAGTGCCTTCTTCAACAGTAGCTCCTGCTATCCCCCAGATTCCAGGTTTAACTCCGGAAGTAACGGCCTTGTTGAAGCAGATGCAACAACAAATCGACAGACTGACTGTAGGGTCTAGTGGTCTCAAGGTGGTGGATCCAGCCCAAGTAACTCCTTTGCCTCACAAATTCAAGATGCTGAAAATGGATTTCGATGGTACTGCTTGTCCGAAAAATCATGTGGATACTTATGTTATGACAATGGGAGCGATGGGCTACACACCCGAGTTTATGGCATCCCACTTTCATTTGACTTTGAAAGGACCAGCGCTCACATGGTTTTTGGCTCTGAAACAAGAATGCCGCTCCACTTGGAGCCAGATTACGGAAACCTTTTTGGAGAAGTATAAAGTCAACTTAGAATGGCGTACCACCCGGGATGATTTAGTGGGAACTATCCAGAAGGCTGATGAGTCAATTACAGAATTTTATTAGCGGTGGAATGCTAAGCTTAATGAATTGTCGGAGCCCATTCCTCTTCAGGATCAGAAGGATATTTTCTTGTCGTGTGTAAAGCCAGTACTCAGAGAAGCCATTGGGAATGTTGGTATCCGGATTTGAGAGAGATGGTCGGAATGGGAGCTAGAAGTGAAAATAGATTGTTCAATCAAACCCCGAATGCAAATGCTAATGGAAGCAGCGGTAGCGGAGAATTCAGATACCGGACAACAAATCCAATCTCCGCCACTACACCGAAAGGAAGAGAAGTAGTAAGGACAACATTGTCAACAACCTGCAAGGAGGGGGTAATAATGGTTCTAATGGTGGAAGATTCCAGCCAAGGCAACAAAGGAAATTTGATGGTTTGGATATGACTACAGAGGAGGTCTACAATGGATTGCTCAGGATAGGTATGATAAAGCCACTGGAAAATTACAGGCCTGCTAGTCCCAATCCCAACCTTGACACAAGCAAGTATTGTCGATTCCATCAGTTCCTGGGACATACCACCAACACTTCCTTCACTCTCAAAAGTATTATTCAAGGGCTTGTAGATGAAACGAAGATTGAAAAGTCCCCTCGTCCTAATGTCGTCAGCAACCCGCTGCCTAACAACACCGTGAACCTCATGGATTTTGGCCAAGACTATTTTGTTAATGTAATAGAATTTGGGAAGTCAATAGATGAAAGTGATAGTGCTGGTTGTAATGAGATTGTGACTGATGTAACCCCATTTTCTGGTGAAATGAAAGATAATTTCTGTTATGTTTTGTATCTTGATGATCTTTATGGCTTGAATAATACTGCTGTTTATGACGATTATGAAGAGCATGTGGTTGCCAACACTATATCTTCCATGATTCCTAGAGATTCCCCCATCTCTCTAGAAGAACTCAGGATAGCGGCTAATATAGAAGCGCCATTGTCCATAAACGAGATAAGGCAGGCGGCATGGCCATATAGCACTCGTCTTGTTCCGATTACTCTAGCAGAGCTCAAGGAGGCCAGTAAGGATTTTGTGGTTGAGAAAGATCAAGAAGTTAATTTATTGACTCGATCAGGGAGAATGTTGGGAGTAGATAATGTAGATCCATCCGGGAAAGGTAAAGCAGTTGCAGTCGCGAATCCCCAGTCCTCTCAGAATCCATACAGATCGACAAGGGATGAAGAAGTTCAGGAAGATCCAATCTTGACACAACTGAAGAGAACCCAAGCTGATATCTCCTTATGGTCTCTACTCACATCCTCCTACCCTCACAAACTGAAATTAGAAGAAGCTTTGTCCAAAACAAAAGTATCTGTCAATGCCACCCCAGACGAAGCCTGTCAGCTAATTGGAACTGCGCAGTATGGGAACATTATTACTTTTACAGATCTTGACCTGCCTGCTTATGGTGCGAAGCATAATGAATCCCTACACATCACAGTGCCCCTGGAAGGACGGCGGATTCCCCACGTGTTGGTAGACAATGGGTCGGCTATGAATGTGCTCCCTGCTAAAATGATGAGTATGTTGGACATAAATGCACCGAACCTTAAAACATCCAATCAAACCATAAAGGCCTATGATTCCACGTCCACGGCAGTGTTAGGGATAGTTTCTCTGAATTTGATGTTTGGGGGCAAGGAGATGATGGTAGATTTCCAAGTTATCGACATTCCAGTTACATTCTCGGCATTATTGGGCAGACCGTGGATTCATGAAATTGGAGCCGTAGCCTCCACTCTCCACCAATGTCTAAAGTTTGTACAAGACGGAGTCCTGACAACCATCTATGGTGATAGCGTCACGATTGGGGAAACCAGCACTAATACCTTGCCAGTGATGGAAATCAAACTCGACCAGGAAAACTTGATGCTTAGTGGTTTTACGATTGAGAAGCCTAAAGGGCAGGTCTGCACTATAGATTTGACAACCTCCTCCGACAAGATCCCTCATGTACTAAAAATGATGAGAGGCATGAGCTACATCCCGGGCCTGGGGCTAGGGAAGCGTCAACAGGGATCGTGTCAGCTTGTGATACCAGAAGCCAAGAGGAATAAGCGAGGCCTAGGGTATGTCGTGATAAAAGAAAACAAAGCGTACGATAAGACTGAAGCGTTTAAAGAGAAGATGACCTCAGCTGCTGGAAAGAGGTACAGAAGGCCTGAGATGCGCCCGTACAGTTGGTCTTTGAACCGGCACTTTGTCAAAGAGGATGGAGAAATGTTTGTTTGCCCAGAGCTGAAGATGAGCCAAATGGAAGAAAGGTTGAAGACAATCCGGAAGTTTGCCAGCAGTCAAAATCTAGCGAAGGAAATGCTTGTGAGTATGCCTAGAAGGCCAGGTGTCACCGCTACATTCGAGAACAACTACCATTTCTGGGGACCTGATTATGTGAACCAGTTCGAGAAGCTTGCTCTGGATGAATCTGTTGCGCACAAAATCCGTGGTGCAGATCCTTTAGATATTGATGGTGATTTGGCAGGACTGTTTGAGAATCAGGGGCTGTCAGAACCTGAAAGTGTTGTGTTTACAGAGAAGATGCCTGCAGAAGGGTTTGTTATTGTTGAAGATCTCGGAGATTTGATTGACTTTTTCTCTGATAGCGAGGTGATAGCCATGCTGGATTTGAAAAGGGGCCAGTGGCAGATCTGAGTAGTTTGAAGACCATCGCAGAGGAGCCGCTACAGAACTGGACTTCATTTCAGGGACAGGTTGCAGACAGGGAGACTATGATAAAAAAGCTAGGGCTCAAGCCTCATCCTTGTCCATTTGAGTCTAAATTTGTTCCTCGTGTCCTGAGTCAGTCCCCAGAGTCCCTTGTGATTGAATTCGAGTCTTCTGATCGGTCTAACGTCCTCACGACGGAAGACCGTCATCGTGTTGTAGACACTGTCTTTCCCTTTGCTTTGAATAAAATGGTCAATCTTTCTGAGTATCCCGTGATTGCCATTCTAACAATTGAACGCTTAACTAAAATTAATCAGCAAGATTTAAAAATAATTAAGCCAGATTCAATTGAAGATAATGAAGACTTAATAGATGAGCAATCTTTAGAAAATAATTCAAAGCAGGTTTGCGAGCAAAAGGAAAGCCGGGCCCAAGCTGCCGATGAGATATTGACAATGGTGAACCTGGGAACAGCCGAGGAACCCAAAGAAACACAAATTGGTAGTTTCTTCTCCGTAGATGAACAGGTTGCCCTGATTAAGTTGCTTAAAGAGTTCCTAGACATCTTTGCCTGGTCCTACAAAGACATGCTCGGGTTGGATGCATCTATCATAGAACATCGGATACCCCTAGATCCAGAGATTAAGCCAGTAAAGCAGAAACTAAGAAGGATTAAGCCCGAGTGGTCCTTACAAGTCAAAGAAGAGATTGAGAAACTTCTGCGGGTGGGCTTTATCAAGGTGATTGAATACCCGACTTAGCTAGCAAACATAGTCACGGTCACAAAAGTGAATGGAAAGGTTCGGGTTTGCGTAGACTTCCGGGATCTCAACAAAGCTAGTCCCAAAGATGCCCCCTTTCCAAACATCGACATGCTGGTAGATACTACAGCGAACTACGAAGTCAAATCCTTTGTCGACGGTTTTGCGGGTTATAACCAGATTAAGATGGCCGAGGAAGATCAAGACAAGACAGCATTCACCACTCCTCGGGGCACTTATTGTTACACTGTGATGCCATTTGGGTTGAAGAATGCCGAGGCTACCTACCAGAGGGCCGTCACCACCCTGTTTCACGACATGATCCACAAGGAGATTGAAGTGTATGTGGACGATATGATTATTCACTCAAAAGGGTCAGATGGACAGCACTTCACAGATTTAAGCATTCTATAAGGCTAAATCCAGCCAAGTGCACTTTTGGGGTTATCCGGGGTAAAGTTTTGGGCTACATGGTCACAGAACGAGGCATCGAAGTAGATCCCAGAAAGTCAAAGCAATTGTTGAAATGAAGCCACCCAGAACTGTTTCCAACGTAAAAGGTTTCATGGGCCATCTACAATACATCAGCAGATTCATCAACCAGCTAACCTCCATATGTGAACCAATCTTTAAGCTATTGAAGAAAAATCAGGAAGTGGTTTGGAATGAGGAATGTCAACTAGCCTTCGTGAGAATCAAAGCTTAACTTGTTAATCCTCCCATTCTCTACCCACCTCATGGGAGTAAGCCTTTATTTCTATATCTGACGGTCACAGACACAGCTATCGGAGCCATGCTAGCGCAAGAGAAGAAGGACTCCAAGGTCGAGAATGCCATATACTTTGTCAGTCGTAAATTCCAAGGTAGCGAGTTGAATTACTCTGCCCTCGAGAAAACATGCGCAGCTCTGGTTTGGGTGGTCGGAAAGCTGAAGCACTATATGCTATCCCACACAGTGCACCTGGTCTCCAAGATGGACCCGATCAGATACCTGTTTCAAGGTGACAGAGGCAACATTTCCACCAGATTGGCAAAGTGGACTTTCTTCTTAGCTGAGTTCGATATCAAATATGTGATCCGGAAGTCAATCAAGGGACAGGCTCTGGCAGATCAATTGGCTGATTCCCCCAGTACAGAACCCCGAGGACCAGATCTCCAGTTTCCAGATGAAGGGATCCTTGTTATAGAGAATGGCAATCGCTGGCAGTTATTCTTCGACGGCGCGGCAAACAAAAGAGGTAACGGCATCGGGATGGTACTGGTAGACCCGAATGACATGCATACCCCCATAGCTATCAAGCTGAATTTCTCGGTTACCAACAACGCAGCCGAATATGAAGCTTGCATAGCTGGTCTTGAGGCTGCCTTAGAGCGACATGTGGATGAATTGGAAGTATTTGGTGATTCCCAACTGATAATAAATCAAGCCGCCAACAGATGGAAAACCTCAGATCCGTGTCTCCAGAGGTATCACGCTTACATTGCAGAGCTCGTCGACCAGTTCAAGGAAGTGTCATTCCAATTCCTGAAGCGAGACAAGAACAGATTTGCCGATGCCCTAGCTACTCTGGCCTCTTTGGTAGAAATCCCAGAAGGAAAGTCAATCAAATCGTTCAGAGTCGGTAGGCGAGAAAATCCTACATACTGCTGTGAAATAGAGATCGAAGCCGTCAATGAGCCATGGTACAACCAAATTTTCCAATATCTCAAGCATGGTGAAGCATCTTTCCCCGCCGATAAAGAAGGGGACCTAAAAGGTATTCATGCCAAAAGTTTGCAAGCTTTGAAAAGGCTATCGGCTCAGTACGTCATACTTGGCAATGAGTTGTGGAAGAAAAGGGAAGGTTGCCCTCTCCTGCTCTGTATCAACAAAGAAAAGACTCGAAGAATAATGGAAGATGTTCATAACGGAGCCTGCGGACCTCATATGAACGCCTGATCCCTTATGCATAGCATTATCAGGCTGGGTTACTTCTGGATCACTATGGAGACTGATTGCATCCAGTTTGTGCGGACTTTTGACAAATGCCAGCGATTCTCCAACTTGAACCATATCCCTCCTCATGATCTCTACTTTAGACAACTCTATGGCCCTTCGCAACGTGGGGAATTGACGTCATTGGGAAGATAACTCCATCGGGTAGCAATGGACACTCATTTGTTTTGGTAGCGGTAGATTACTTCACAAAGTGGGTAGAAGTCGCGTCCTACAAAGTGCTCACAGCTAAGAAGGTATCTCGCTTCATAAAAGAACAAATTTTCTGCCGCTACGGAGTCCCGAATGAGATTATTTCTGACAATGGAACCCACTTCGAAGGAGAAACCGATCATCTGCTTACTGAATACAGGGTCAAGCGTCACAAGTCTTCACCATATAGACCACAGACGAACGGTGCTGTTGAGGCCGCTAATAAAAACTTGGAGAGAATTATTAAGAAAATGGCCGAGCGAGGAAGGGATTGGCCAGAGAAGCTACATTTAGCATTATGGGGCTACTGCACTTCCATTCGGACCGCTATCGGTGCAACCCCATACACCTTGACCTACGGAATGGAAGTTGTCATGCCCATTGAGCTAGAAATTCCATCCCTTATAGTGTTGCTTGAGAATGAGGTGAATGAGATTGATTGGCTCTAAAGTCGATACAACGAATTGGCACTGTTAGATGAACGCAGATTAAAGGCCATGGAGCACAGTTGGGCATACCAGAAAAGAATGGCTCATGCTTTTAACAAGAAAGTAAAGACCAGGGACATCAAGGTTGGTGATCTGGTTCTCAAGATGAAGCCCGCAAATCAGAGCAGTGCATTGGGCAAATGGGCACCCGTTTGGGTCGGACCGTTTCTAGTAAAGAAGATATTCTCCGGAGGAGCAATGCAGCTTACAGATCTGGATGGTAACCCATTTTTGCACCCCGTCAACGGAGACAAGTTGCGGAGGTATTATGTGTGATTGAGTCTTTCCCCCTCTGTAAATAAAGAAAATAATAAAAATAAATGAAAATAAAGGCGCCATAAAAATTGTCCCAGATGAGACTGAAAACCTCTCAAAAGGCAGTCCATGCAAAAATAAGGGACGCGCCCGGTGCTAAAAGAATATACCCAGCTAGACCGAAAACCCTAAAAAAGGGCGGTCTAGGTAAAAAACAGGGTTGCGCCATGTCCCCCTTCTGTCTTCCCCTTTCTTTAAACACAAAGTTGATTGAGTCGAACTACGGAGACCTGAGCCCCTTAGTTCTCTTTGTAAAAGGGGAACGTAGGCAACCACTCGTGGTTCGGTCTAAAAATGCTGCAAAATCTTATTTCTTGCCAAAATGTGTTTTGATTACAGTTACAAAGCTTTTCAAAGGTTCATTTTGAGTTAATATTCTTTTTGATGAGTTCAAGCACGGCCTGCTTTTGATTCAAATAACTTGCTGCGAATAAAAAATAATAAAGCTTTCAACATCTACTTCGTCTGCATTAAAGTAATCAAGGGATACTCAAGTTCCATTCAAATAAATGTCTTTCCCAAAGTACAAGCAAAAGAAAAATAAAGAGTCCTCCATCCCTCAGAAAAGTGTCTAGAAGCTCGTCCCCGCTCCCGAACTCGTACCCCTGTCTTTCCTTTTCCTGGGTCCCCGGGAGGTCCTTGGCCTAGGTATGTCAAATAAGTCAGTTTGAGCTCACCCCAGCTCTGGTATATTGCGTGTCGGTGGTTCGATCAAGCCAGTCTCCCTCAAAGCAGCCCTGGCAGCCCTCTCTTATCGCAATGCCTCTCTGCGAGCTATCACTTCTGGATCATCTCTCATAGCAGCTCTCCGGATCTCTCGCCTCCGATAGTCCTCAGCAACGTTGCCAGTAACATTATCTGGATTCCCTTGGGCCTCTACATCTCGGAAAGACTGGCTGGATGGGTAATCTGCTCCTAAACATTCCCAACGGCGAGCCTCTATCGCCAGCTGCACGGGACCCTGTTGCTCTTCATACAAAATCAGATACTCCGTGGTTAAGAATGTAAACCCTCTGGCCTGACGAAGGAGCATCCGAGTAGGAAGAAAACCCTCCAAGAAGGATCTGCTGAAGAACTGCATAGTTTGGGGCTCGATCATGACCATCGGAATAGCATTAGTCATCAGCCTCTCTCTCAAAGCCCGGATAATTTGCTGAGGGTACCGATATTGCCTGCTCACTAGTGATGGTACACAGAATGAAGAGACATACAGTCCTGGCAGTCTGACTACCACCGACCCATCTTGAATGTCTCTCATGGTATGTAATCCCCACGCCGGAATCCCGAAGTTCAGATCAACAGTCCCGTACCGCGTCAACCTCACTTGCCAACAATCCGCGGCCGCGTCCCTTAGCAATCTGCGTTGTCTAGTCACCCAAGGCATCGCTGTCTGACCCTCTGGTAATGGCCCGATCAAGCGGAGTCTCTCAAAAAGCCATAAAGATAGCAAAGTGGGGCTGCCCGCGCCCCTAAAATCAGATCCCCTGGCTAGTCTAACAAGGCCATGGTAAGTCTCAGCTAATAGCAGCGGTACAATGTCCATTCCCCCTTAGCCGGACTGAATTTGATGAAGATCTACACCTCGGTCACCCTTAAGCTGTCTGACAATCTCCAACAGCGCGCCTGAGTAAACTCCGACATGTCCACAGAAGTAGTAGGCTGACAGGGTAAACAATATATACATGTCTAGAGAAGTAGAAAGATCAAACAGCGCCGGACTGGAAGATCTCAGCCGAGCCATCCGGGTTAAGTCTATAAATTCACCATTCAGAATCATGGGTGTCACCTGATCTACTGGCAGGCACAGGAAGTCCGATAACTGCTCCACAATCGGCCGTCTGTCTCGAGGGAATGCTACAGTTTCTGCCTCACCCAAGCCTGTCAATGCTCTGAAATCCTCCATGGTCGGCATCAGATCATTGTATGACAAAGTAAACACATGCCTCTCCGAGTCCCAGAAATGCGAAGCGGCCCGGAGTAAGTCCCAATCGACCCTCCAGTTCTTCAAAGGCCAGAGGCACGGCATACCATATCGCTTATCAATGATTTTCCCATGATGCTTTTGGTGAAATTGTGAAACCCCGACTAAGTCCTGGCGAAATTGATGCTCCCGAGAAGCTATTTCCTTGTTATAATGCTCCATGGTGATTGAAAGTTCCAACCTTTGTTGCAGAAATCGTCTGTCTGTCAAGTTGGGGCTACTGGTGTCCTCCTGCTGAAAGAGCAATGCCTGCAAATGAAGCCTGATTCGATTTTAAAAAGGGGCCCTGTTACGAGCTTCGTCTAGTCGTGCGACACCTCTTGACAAACAGACACGTCATGCCGGGCGACACATTTGGCTTGCATCAGGAAGCATCAGGGTCTGGCAAGTGGTTTTTTTTTCCTATGGCACTCTCTAGCTCGTCGTCGCTGCAATACACCTTGTACCTCATATTACTGCACGGGAGAGGATTTCCCCCCACCACATGTATCACTATACACAATTACCCAAAACAGTCCCAGAAACTTATGTACAAACCCGGAAAAGGCCAACCTGTCAATAACAAATAAACCGTACTCCTTTTCCCTCGTTCCCAGAACGAACAAACTCGTGCAAACAAGCTAACATAGTTTAACCTTCGCTAACAAAATAGCATAGTTAGATGTAGTGTTTCGAATGTTGTTTTCCCCCGCAGGTACAACAATTAACTGAGCAAATCTCAAAGATTGTCCCTCAAAGCAAAGCCAAGACAAAGAATCCGTGCCTATTTGAATCTCCCCAGCAAGGCGCATCGAGATCAATGGCCCCACCGTCCAAGCGCCAACAAGAATCCGCTGCCCAGCAAGCAAATTTCCCGTCACAGCAAGCAAAGTCCCTGGCTTACCAAGCAAAGCTCGGGACACAAAAGTCAAACCGTTAACAAAGATAGGCTCCACCGCCAAAGCACCCGCTGCCCAGCAAGCAAATTTCCCGTCACAGCAGGTAAGGTCCCAGATCCCAAAGCCAACCGTCAATAAAGATAGGCCCCGCCGCCAAAGCACCAAAGCAAGAGTCCGCTGCCCAGCAAGCGAAATTCCCGTCATACCAACTAAAGGTCCCAGATCTCAAATCCAATCGTCAACAAAGATAACCCCATCACCAAAGCAAGAGTCCGCTGCCCAGCAAGCGAAATTCCCGTCACAGCAAGTAAAGATCCCAGATCTCAAATCCAACAGTCAACAAAAGACCACCCCGCACTCGTCAACCGTCAACTGCAGTTAGTAGCATATGACCCTCCGGCAGCTACATCAATCCCCAGCAGCATAAACCATAGCATCAGTCCCTCCGGCAGCTACAGATTTCTTAGTCAAAAAGGGGTAACAACCACATAGTCAGAAAGGGGTGACAACCACATAGTCAAAAAGGGGTGACAACCACATAGTCAGAAAGGGGTGACAACCACATAGTCAGAAAGGGGTGATAACCACATAGTCAGAAAGGGGTGACAACCGCACAGTCAGAGAAAGGGGTTACAACCGCACAGTCAGAGAAAAGGATGACAACCACACAGTCACTTCTGAACTACGACCGGCTTGATTCCCTCCCAGGGATACGTAGGAATCCTTTCTCCGAAGGTCCAGCCATCCGATTCCCCAGATCACCGTCCAGCCATCCAATTTCCCAAACCACCGTCTAGCCCTCCACCTTATTCCCCAGCCGCTCATTGGGATTGGGTCTTATTTTATCGACAACCTCACTTTTTTCCAAAAGTGACATTGCCGAGGGGCTCTGTAAGTACGCCAATCCAATTCGTGACCTTTTCAGATGCATTTTAATATGATAAAATTCCATTTAGGGGCATTTTGGTAAATTCCCGGTCCATCCCGAGACTTCCGGAAACATTTCATCAGTTTCTCGCGAAGGATGTAATTTTTTGTACTTTTCTCAGGCTAAAGGACCTAAAAGGAATAAATCTGTTTTGGACTTTTTGGGTATTATCCAAGAAGGTTCCAGAATCAGATTCGGCGCCAAAAACGGTTATGGTCACTTTGTGTCACGCGACAAGTCGAGGCATAGAAAGTGGATACGTTATGCCGTGCGACATAAGGTAACCATAGACTGCAGCTATAAATAAGACCCTACCCCTCTCAGTTTAGGATCCCAATTCCAGCACCCTAACGTAACTCTGCACAAATTCCTCCAGAAACTCTCTCTCTCTCCTCCTTCCTCATCAAAACTACCCAATTCCCCTCCAATTCCCTTACCTCTCACCTTTCCTCAACCCAATTCCTTCCCTACTTTCTAAAACACTTCAGATCTTCCAGTTCAGTTCTCAGTCCGTGCCTAGATCTCTATCCCAGAAGCTGAATCGAAGGCTTTTACACCTAACTTGGTGTAGAAGTTGAGGACTACAAGGGTAACACACACACACACACTCTCTCTCTCTCTCTCTCTCTTCTATTTTGCTTAATTATTGTTCCTTCTTCTCCACATGATAATCAGGCTCCATCTTCCTCAGATTATCAAGTGGCAACTGCAATCTCTCTGTTTAAATCGTTTATACTTGAGTCCAATTGCTTGCTTATGATGTGATTTACTTAGATTTGCAATTTGGATGTCAAGGGACTGTGGATCTCCCATATCCACACTCCTTTGATCGATTCGTATCTAATTCATGTTGTTTTCATTGATTCTGGTATAATTGTTGTGCATCTGTTGAATCTGCATCTCAGTTTGTGAGGTACCTGCAGATGGTAACCCTATGTCACGCAACACATTTGGACATGAGGAGTCCTGTGTCACGCAACATGTCGTGACCATCTGCAGGGACCATGTTTCAGTTGTAAGTTGTTTTAGTTAGTTAGCTTAGCATGTAGTTTCACGATTATGTTGTTTAGTGTTGGGATCTGATTTGTAATTGCATTTCGTGTTCATTTAGAGATTCTGTGATCTGTTCATTGTGAGTCTCTGCAAGGTGACCATTGGTGTCACGCGACACATTTGGACATGAGGAGTCCTGTGTCACGCGACAGATATGGTCCTTTGCAGAGAACATGATTTCCTTTGTAATCTGTTCTTATCGCTGTAAAGGGATGTGGCCTCTCGAACAATTGGTCTACAAGTTGTAATGAACTTCCATATTCAATAAATTTCATGTCTATTGCCCTTGTCTATTATCATCGAATGCACATTTGTTTGAATTATTTGGATGTCTAAATTAGAAAGACTCGTCTGTGGACGAGGCGTGTTGGGTGAACTCTCGGTTCTTCCCAACACGTAACCTGACCCCCGAAACCGTTCTCTTTTAAAAGGTTTTTCAAAGTGCACCTCCAAAAGCATGGCGTGGCGACTCCTTTCTTTTTTTTTTAAATCGAGAAAACAAAATTTTTTCGGGCGAGCGCGCATTCAATATGATGTAGTTGGCTTTGTCTGATTGAAAAGGACTTAGCAAGAATTAGTCCGATTGAAAATGACTTTATTAGAAATAGTCTATCCTGATTGAAAAAGGATCTTAGACACTTGTATGATACTTGGTGAGGTAGTTTTGATTATCATGATATATCATAATAAGGGGGAGCCCCCTGAAAAGGCGTAAGGTCTCTTATTTTAAGAACACCCCGAAAAGGTGTATTGTTATTTGGAATTGACGGACTTATGTGATTAGTCTTCATTATTATTCTTGTGATAGTGCCACAACTTGTGTACTTGAAAAGTATCCTTATTTATTGTACTTGTATTGTTCTTTAAGTAGTTATATTTAACCTTTCGTTGAGTATTTGATTGGCTCCGTTTGTTTCGGTCATCTCTTCCTTAGTACCCGAAGAGATCCCATATGAACTTACTAAGCATTGTTAGCTCACCCTTTCTTTCTTTTAACCTCCCAGGTAAAGAGTAGGAGAAAGGATTGGTCGCGAGGTTATTGGCATTTTTATGAATATTTAGGGTTAGTTAATGATTTAAGAGTTGAATTGGAGCTGCGGGTTGTACTAGCCGTTAGCATTAAATGACAGTTATTATGCAATGAATAATGTTTAGGGTTGACGTTTGAGTTACCCGTATTTGGGGAATTTATTTATAGTTATTGATTATTTATATTATTGGAATTTTGGGGTCATTACAGTTGGTATCAGAGCTAAGGTTTTAGGTCACATGGGAGATATTAGATGTTAAGGGCTATTAGAAGGAAGTAGTGCTTAACCATGATTGGGCTTACCTATACATTACTATTTTGGGAAAGAACCTAGAATAAGATTTCCTTGGGAGTATAACTAGATTCTGTAAGTAATCTAGAGAATTTACCTTTGGGTTTTGAAGGTGTGAGTTGTGATTTTACTATTCATGCATTTTGGGATTCCATATGTTACTAATAGTGGGCATATCTTTATTGTAGGAAATGGACAGACCTAGTAATGCTATGAAGATGAACTTGAGGCTTAGAATGCTTTGTGAAGGGTGATCAAGAAGTATGCAACGAGGATTTAGAAGCTAAGTAAGGCAGTGAAAGCTGAAAAGAAAAAGGTGGACAATATGACAGGAATGTTGAATCAAGCTAGAGGAAGGTGGTTCAAAGCTCTGAAGGATTTAGTAGAAACGAAGAAAACATTGGTTGAGATCGAAGATTATTGTTATAAGGTTAGAGAGCAAGCATATGGTTTGTACTATGAGTTGCAAGAATTAAAGGCAACAACGGTTGGGGGAAATGAACAAGGAAACCCTGTAGAACCTGAGGTACCAAGCGGAGAGAATTTGGAGGTAAATGGTTTAATTGAGGATATAGCTAGCAATATTGAGGGTAGTGAAGCTACTCCAATTATAATTGATGACAATGATGAAGAGGTGCTAAATCCACTAGTGACAGTGCGTAGGTTCCGAGAAAGACCAAAGGGATCCAAGAAGATAGTGAAAGAGCCAAGTGGAAGAACTAGGGGAAGGCCTAGGAAGAATGTAATACCATGAGTAGGAAGTAGAGTGTTTTGCTTTTATTTCTAGAAATGATAGTAGTAGGTGGTTGTACTCTTGTTCTAGTAGCAAGAACTCGAGGATTGATTGTTTTATTCAAGTTCTATGAAATAAAGCGTATTCAGTATTTTAATTTATGTTTTGATTGAATTTTGTTCCATAGTGTTAAGCAAGTGTGTTAATCGGAACGGGAAAAGATTGGTCAATTGAAATGACCAATGTGAATAGTAATCGGCTTATTGAAAAGGCCGAGTGTGAATATTAACCGGTCTAGTGAAGTGACGTGTGAAAGTAGTGTTCGTTTGAAAAGACCAATAAGTCTATTGAAATGACTTATGAGAGTAATGCCAGTCTATTGAAATAACCAATGGTCTAGTGAATTGACCTATGCCTTAAGTGTTTAGTCTATTGAGAAGGCCTATGTTTATAGTATAAAAGTATTAAGCATCGAGTATTGCTAGTGTTGGCGTGAGTAATAGTGTTTTAGATTTGTAACCCTCATGAGGGTATTGTATTGTCCTCTGATGTCGAGGAGTGGAACTAGAAGCACCAATAATGCCAACAACGGGAGTAACAACAATGGGCAGTCAGACCTAAATATGGCGAATCTTTTGCAGACATTGACGCAGACAATGGCCGGAATTGTTCAAGTAGTGGAAGATTTGGCTCAGCTGCAGCCACAACCACAACCACATCAAGAGCCATTGAGAGACCCTCTAGAGGAATTTCAGAGGAGGAACCCAAATGCGTTTTATGAAATCCACAGGAGAAGCCTGAGGAATGGATCAAGAACATGGAAAAGACTTTTGAAACTTTGACTTGCACACCAGAGTAGAAAGTGGTGTTTGCTACTTTTGTTCTGAAAGGGAGAGCGCATACTTGGTGGGAAGCCAAGCGTAGAGTAGCTACAGTGCGTGGAGTGGGTAACTACACGTGGGACATGTTCAAGACAACTTTCAATGAGAAGTACTACCCAGCTAGTGTGCGAAATGCTAAGGTGGATGAGTTTATGACATTGGAACAATGGAGTACGACTGTGGACGAGTATTATGCTAAGTTCACAGAATTGCTGGAGTTTGCTCCGACTTTCTTCGATTATGAGGAACAGAAGGCGAGAAAATTCGAGATAGGCCTTAGTGACAGGGTCAAGTACAGAATCACTCTATTACTACTGCCAACCTATGGCCAAGTATTGGAGAAAGCAAGAGTGGTAGAGAAGGAAGCTAATAGCTACCGCAGCAAAAGAGAAGAGAAAAAAAAGTCTGTCGAGAAGAAAACAACTGGATCTAAGGTTCATACCAGAAGCTGGAACCGGGATGGGCACAACAACAAGAGAAAGGCTGCAGACGAGAATTGTGAAAAAGAAGATGCTAGTAACAAGTATCAGAACAAGAACTAGAGTTAGCGCATAGATGGGATTCAAAATGATTCTAAAGGAAAAGGATCAGACGAAAAGTGTCAAGTGTGCAAAGGGAAGTACAAGACTGATATATGTTGGTACAAAGAGAAGAAGTTTTACAATTTTGATAAAGTGGGGCATCCGCAATGGAAGTGTCTGGAACCCAAGAAGAATGCACCTGCTCAAGGAGCTAAGGATGACAACAAGGGAAATGGTGGAGGTCATGGCCAAGTGTTTACCATGACATATAGAGATGCAAAAGCCACTAATGATCTCGTGGCAGGTACATTTCAACTCTATTCTCGTAATTGTAAGTACCCCAATCCGTATTGCTCTCCATCCGACAGACGGGAAACACCGCGGACTCACACAAGCGTGATCCCAAACACCCGCAACCTTCAAAAACCCCAAAACCACCAACCAAAACAAGGTAGGACCCTTCTGAGATAAACTATAGAAGAAGGAGTTTTTGGGAATTACGAAAAAGTCCAGCCTGCAGGAAGTGTCCGCGCGAACACTTTAGCACCTAGACATCATAATTGCAAAATCCCCTTAAAGTCCATGGGATTCCCTTAAATCCGGGAAAACCAAAAAATTGGTAATAACATATATGTCCGTCCGGACATGTTTGTCATTTTTCAAGCCTATAAATAGAGGGCTCCCCCTAGACATGGGCAAATCGGAACCGGAACCGGGCGGAACCGGAGAACCGAACCGGAACCGGAACCGGCAAGAATCAAAACCGGCAAGAACCGAAACTGGCCGGTTCACGGTTCAGTCTCGGTTCCTCTTCTCAGAAAACCGTGAACCGCCGGTTTTGGAACCGGAACCGGCGGTTCGGAACCGGAGAACCGACGGTTCTTGCTGAAAATTCAAAAAAATTCAAAATTTGCCCCTTTTTTTACAGCTTTTTCAGTCAAATTTGCCCCTTTTTTTAGTTTTTACACCTTTTTCAGTAATTAAAAAAATAAATAAAACAATCCTTACCTTTCACCTATAAATACAAATTCACCTCATTACATTTTTTTTCACAAAACTCTCTTAACTCTCTCTTAACTCTCAAGCTCAAAGCCTCAAATCACTCACCAACATTCATATTTTCAGCCATTATTCCATAATCCATTATTCCATCCTCATTTTCCATATTTTCATCCATTTTCATAGTCATACACACCAATACGCCATCATGTCTTCTTTCCTTAGAAACTTAACAAAAAAAAAAAGCGGGTAGCAAGAGCAAAAACAACCACCTTTTTTCATCTTCTCGACTCCCACCACCACCACCAAATGATATTCCCTTTTATGATGGGGGAATGTTGGGGAGAAATCAATGGGAAAATAATGAAGATGATGAGGTTCAAGTTGGAGACCAACAATTTCCAATACCGCCTTTCATGTCACAACAACCACAATTTGTAGGAACTCCAAGTACTGAAGAAAGTGATGCACATAACCTACCACCAGTAACACCACCAACTGCACCAAGAGGAAGGGGTCGCGGTCTTCATGGAGGCAGTCAACAAGGTCAATCGCATGAACCAAAATTTCGTGAACCGAAGTCCCCAATTTTTATTCGTCACTTTAGGAAGGAGCTCGGAGTGGACAAACATGGTGAGGAGGTTTGGAAAGTGATATGTAACTATTGTGAAAATATTTATACTTGGAGGGATGGCAATGGATATGGAACTTATACCAAGCATGTTCGAGTTCATCATCCTACCGAATATGGCATAGATCCAACTCAAACACAACTCCAAGGAGTTTCGACTTCTTCGATGGGCGCTTTAGGTACGTCTTCTTCTTCCACCACTACATTTCATTATAGTGAACAAAACCATAGAAGAGGTATGGCAAAATTTGTTTGTGTTAAATGTCTTTCCTTTAGTTTTGCCGATGATGAATTCTATGAAGATTTTTCTAAACTCTCTCTTAACCCCGCTGCAAAAAGAATACCACGTAGAACTCTCACACGTGATATTGCAAAAATAGTCGGGGAATATAAATATGGTTTAATACAAACATTTGCTAATTTATCTCAACAATTTTCTATTTGTTCGAATATATGGAGTGATAACCGTTGTGAACATTTTTATATGGGAGTAACTTGTCATTGGATTGACAATTCTTGGACCATTCAAAAGAGATTGATTGCATATAGAGATTTTGATGATGAGCATACCGCACACAATATTGCACTTAAACTACAAAGTATTTTACAAGAATATAATTTAGTTACTAAAATTTTTTCAATGTCTTTTGATAATGCTAGCTCTAATACTGCATGTTTACCGAAACTAATTGGTATTTGTAAACCGGTATTAGGTGGAAATTTTTTTCATATTAGATGTTTTTGTCATATTTAAATTTATGTGTGCAAGATGGTCTATTTGCTTTACAAGATTTAATTATTCCTATTAAAAGAGGTATACAGTTTATTATGAGAAAAAGTTCCAATCAAAGAAAATGGAGAGACTATTGCAAGGAAAATGATATCCGTCCAAAAAATTTTTCAAATGATGTAAAAACTAGGTGGAATTCTACCTATAAACTTTTAGCGGATTCTTTTCTTTATAAGGAACAAATTTTCTTGTTTTTGTCTTCCGTTGGTTACAAATACACCCTATTTCCTCATCAATGGAATGCTTGTGGAAGCATGATCAAATTGTTGAAAAATTTCAAGGATGCCACTGTCATGTTATCCGGTACGTATTATCCTACTTCTAACTTAGTTGTTGATCATAGTACCATTATTTCGGGTACATTTTGTGAATTTAAATATGATCCCATAATTGGTCCAGCCATTGTTAGCATGAAGGAAAAATGGTTGAAATATTTTGAGACAATTCCAAGTATTTTTTTAATTGCAAAAATTTTAGATCCAAGGGTTAGAATGGATGGGTTGGAACAACTTCTTACATATTACTATCTCAACTTGTTTGATGCAAAAGATCCCCGTTTTCCAAATATTGATCAAATATTGTCCGATGCAAAAAATGAATTTTTAAATGTTTTTAAAGAGTACAACTCAATTTATGGTGGTGCTAGTACAAGTGAGGCTCCTCCTCGTCAAACTAGCGAAACGGACAACTCTTTTTTTACTTCTTTTTATGGAAATAGAAAGCACTCTAGAGGAAGCGGTTCTAATGCGGAATTTGAAAAATATTTGAAGAGCCTTGAAAGGTTCAAATGCCTCGAGCCAAACCCCATTAGAAGAGCCTTCCTCGATGCACCAACTCTACCGGGACCTACTACCACCACTATTCACAATGAATTTTGGTTTGGGAAAACCCCCTCTTTTGCAGAAGAACTCGAAAAGCTTTCTGTCAACACCCCTACCACAAACAAGCGAGACGAGTCAATATTCGAACTAGGAATGCCCAAGGCAAGCAAAGAAGAATCTGCAGAAAATGCCTTGAACGAGCCCTCGGTGCAACAACTTTTCATTGAAGAAATCGAAGTGCCAGACCTTATCAATTTTGTTTCTGATAAATCTGTGGTAGCCGTGATTGAGGACAGCAGCGCGAAGCCTTTTGACCCTCGCATCCTCTCAAGCTCGTCCACAATGTCGTTAAAGAACTGGGCCACCTTCTCTTGACCTGCAGCCAACAAGAAAGAAATGATCGAACAACTTGGTCCAACCCCTCGCATCCTAGAGTCTAGATTCAAAACACATTCCGAGTCTGTTGCCTTTGAGTTTGAGTCTCTTGAGTCATCTGATGGCCTTACGCCAGGAGATTATGAGTTCATGGCCAACCATGTATTCCCATGTGCTCTTAATGAAAGTTTCAACCTTTCCGAGTATCCTCTCATTGCATCATTAACAACTTATAAATTAACTAAATCACAAATAGTTCATAACGATTCAGTTGACAAAGAAGCAGACACATTAAACGAATAATACATTGAACACATCTTTAAGCATGTTTTCAAACGAGAGGAAAACTGGGCCTAAGCTGCCGAGGAGGTTTTAACCAAAGTGAATTTGGGGACTGCTGAAGAGCCTAAAGAGACGCAAATCGGATGTTTCTTCACCGGCACTGAGCAAGAAGCATTGACTGCGTTGCTCAAAGAATTCGTGGACGTGTTCGCTTGGTCTTACCAAGACATACCTGACCTGGATCTAGCCATAGTGGAACATCGGATTCCCTTGATTCCCAAGGCTTAGCCCATCAAGCAGAAGCTACATCAAATCAAGCCAGAATGGTCCTTACAAGTCAAGGAAGAGATCGAAAAGATGCTCCGCATCGGCTTCATAAGGGTAATCAAATACCCGACATGGCTCTCCAATATAGTCATGGTCACTAAGGCCAACGGAAAAGTATGCTGCTGCGTGGACTTCCGAGATCTCAACAAAGCAAGTCCCAAGGACGACTTTCCACTACCTAACATAGACATGTTGGTCGACACTACGGCCAACTTCGAGGTCAAGTCCTTTGTGGACGGGTTCGCCGGCTACAATCAAATCAAGATGGCCGAAGAAGACCAAGAGAAAACAGCCTTCACAACCCCCTGGGAACCTACTGCTACACAGTAATGTCGTTCAGACTAAAGAACGCTAGGGCTACCTACCAACTGGCAGCAACCGCCCTCTTCCACAACATGATCCACAAAGAGATCGAAGTGTACGTCGACGACATGATCATCCACTCAAAGAGATCAGACGGATAACACCTCATTGACCTGAGAAAGTTCTTCGATCGCCTTCGAAAGCATTCAATGAGGTTGAACCCTGCTAAATGCATATTCGGAGTCATCCGAGGCAAAGTCTTGGGATACATAGTCACAGAATGAGGCATCGAAGTTGATCCTCAAAAGATCAAGGCCATAATCGGAATGAGACTGCCGCAAACCCAAATAGAAGTAAAAAGCTTCATGGGTCGCCTGCAGTACATCAGGCTCTTCATCAATCAGTTGACCTCCTTGTGCGAGCCAATCTTCCGACTGGTGAAAAAGAATGCAGACATAGAATGGAACCTGAAATGCCAAGACGCCTTTGAAAAGATAAAGGCATACCTTGTGAGTCCTCCGATCCTCTGTCCTCCCCGCGAGGAGAAGCCACTCTTGCTATACCTAACTGTGACCGACACCGCAGTTGGAGCAATGCTATGCCATTAAAAGAAAGAGTCACGAGCCGAGAACGCCATCTACTTCGTCAGTCAAAAGTTCCAAGGCAGCGAGCTCAACTACTCAGCCCTTGAGAAAACCTGCGCAGTGCTAGTATGGGTCATTGGAAAATTACGACACTACATACAGTCGCACAAAGTGCACTTGGTCTCCAAGATGGACCCGGTCAAATACCTCTTTGACAAACCATCACTGTCAATGAGGCTGGCCAAATGGTATTTCTTCCTGGCGGAGTTTGACATCAAGTACGTGAACCAGAAAACAATCAAGGGACGGGTAATGGCCGAACAATTGGCCGACTTCCCAACCGACGAGGCCAAAGGTCCCGAACCACAATTTCCAGATAAAGGAATCTTCGCACTTGAAGGCAATAACCGATGGCAGCTATTCTTCGACGGAGCAGCCAACAAAAGAGGAAATGGCATTGGAATGCTTTTGGTTGACCCAAAAGACTAGCACACCCTAATCGCCATAATGCTAAACTTCGAGGTAACCAAGAATCCCGCCGAATATGAAGCATGCGCTGCCAGACTAGAGGCCGCACTCGAAAGGAACGCCCAAGAGCTAGAGGTCTACGGGGACTCAACCCTGATCATCAATCAAGTTTCCAATAAATGGAAAACAATAGACCCATGCTTGCAAAAATACCACGCCTGCATGGAAGACCTCATCACGCAATTCAAAGAGGTCACCTTCCACTACTTGCCAAGAGACCAGAACTGGTTTGCAGATGCCCTAGCCACCTTGGCTTCACTCGTGGAAATCCCAGAAGGAAAGGCGATAAAGCCATTCAAAGTAGGAAGAAAAGAAATTCCTGCCAACTGCTGTGAAATCGAACCAGAGCCTGAGCCCATCAACGAGCCATGGTACAACCAAATCTACCAATACCTCAAGAATGGGGAACCTCCTTCATGAACGAAGAAGGAAAATGCAAATAAGGAATCAAATCCAAGAGCATCGTGGCCCTAAAGCACCTTGCCTCTCACTTTCTCATCCATGGGGACATGCTATACAAAAAATGCTACCAAGGACCGCTCCTTCGCTGCATCAGCAAGGAAAAAGCAAACGAACTCATGAACAAAGTTCACAATGGGGCTTACGGTTCCCATATGAATGCCAGTGCCCTGATGCAGATCATTCTTCGAATGGGCTACTACTAGATCTCCATGGAGGCAGACAACAACAACTTTGTCCGAAGCTGGGACAAGTGCCAATGGTTCTCCAACCTTAATCACCTTCCTCCTCACGATCACTATTTCATGACCACTCCCTGGCCTTTCGCCACTTGGGAAATCGACGTCATTGGGAAGATCGCTCCACCCGGGAGCAACAGCTACAAGTTTGTCTTGGTCGCCATCGACTACTTCACAAAATGGGTCGAAGCCAAGTCATACAAAGTGCTAACTTCCAATAAGGTCACACATTTCCTCAAAGAATACATCATATGCCAATACGGCATCCCGAACTAGGTCATATTAGACAATGGATCTCACTTCGAAGGAGAATGCGACAGACTACTGGCCGAATTCAAGATCACACGCCACAAGTCCTCTCCCGGCCGCAAACTAACGGTGCAGTAGAAGCAGCAAACAAGACCCTCGAAAGGATCATCAGAAAAATGACCACACGAGGACGAGATTGGCCCAAGAAGCTGCACCAGGCACTTTTGGGCTACTGAACATCAGTCAGAACTTCCACGAGAAAAACTCCATTTGCCCTGACATATGGGATGGAGGCAGTACTGCCCGTTGAATTGGAAATTCCATCACTTTGAGTGTTGCTGGAAAATGAGATCAATGAAAATGAATGGCTTCGAAGCCGACACGACGAACTGGCCCTGCTAGAAGAGCGCCGACTAAAGTCCATGGAACACATTCGAGCCTACCAAAGCAGAATGGCTAGAGCTTTCGACAAGAAAGTCAAATCCCGAGACATCAGGGAAGGTGATCTGGTACTCAAGAAAAAACTTCCCACCCGATCCAACCCGCTTGGAAAATGGGAACCAACATGGATCGGCCTGTTCGTGGTCCAAAAATCTTCTCCGGAGGTGCCATGAAGCTGACAGACCTAGACGGCAACCCCTTCATAAATCCAGTCAATGGAAGCAAACTTCGTCGATACTTCGCCTGAAGCAAATCGACTTTACTGTCTCCCATCACTCATTGTAGTGTCAAACAACGGAGACCTGAGACCCTCAGTCCGGGGGGAACATAGGCAGCCTTAATTGGTTCGGTCTAAAAACACACAAAAAGCAAAAAAATTGGATGCCAATCAAGACTCAGATCAATCCAAACACAAAATCCAAAAAAAAAATGGATGCCGTCAAGGCTAAGACTGCTTCAGTCCACGAAATACAACAGAAAGGTACAAAGTTGGACGCCACTAAGGCTCAAACAAAAATCAAGTAAGAGATCTTTCATCTCGACAAATCTTTAAAAGTAAATCACAAATCACTAACAGTTACAACATTTCTTGATGAGTACAAGCACGGTCTACTCTCAAGCTCACAACATGTTAAAATACAACTTAATACATTTAACAAATAATGTGTCTGCAATGCAATGGATGGATACTTAAGAGGTCATTCTGCGCCACTCGCGCTTGTCCCCTCGCCATTCTTCCCTTTCTTCCCTCGTCCCCGGCGAGTCTTCTTTCGCTCCACGTGAGCCAACTCTGTCTCTCTCATTCTGAGATCAGGGGTCCTCCCTATTAAGTCAAGCAATCCAGTAGCTCGCAGAGCTTCATTCGCCCATGCCTCGGCCCAGATCTCCTCCCTGCGAGTCAGCAAAAGGGGACCTCTCTCCATCAGTCGGTCAACTCTGGTCTCGTAGCCAAATAAAGCATCTCCCATAATATTTCGAGGGTCAGACCAGGCTTCTGCACTTCTAAGTCTATAGCTAAGATGGCAACCTTGCCCCAGAATTTCTTCACGCCTACTCCCCAAAACCGCTTGGGACTGCCCAACATGCTGCTCGTACCAATCCAGATACTCGGTGGTCAATACAACACTCTTCCGACGTCGAAGGAGCACCACATGAGGGAAAGCGGAATACTTCCATACCCTCAAAAAATACAGGAAATCATATGGATCTGTCATGCAGAAAGAAGATACCTCCATAGTAGCAATGTCGTTCCAACCCAGCAAAGGCTCCTGCCTCATCCCGAACTGCCTGGAAACAAGCGACAGAACATAGAAAGAGGACTAATACAAACCCGGAACTCTGGTAACATAAGAACCTTCCTGAAAGGCCCTCCTAGTCTCAATCCCCCAGTGGGGAACCCACCAATGGATCTCATGCGTACAAAGCTCTGCCATCCATCTCTCCCAGGCGAACTAATCCATATCCAATACAAGAGGCCGCTGAGCAAACGTCCATGGACTAAAAGATCCGAAGATTCAGGCATGGCTTAAAGCCTCTCTCGGAACCACAAGGTGAACAAAACGGTGCTTCCCCCTCGCATGAACCTAACCCCTATTGCCAAGCGATCAATGCCGTAAAGGGTTTCCCCCAGAACCAAAAGAGCAATATCCTCACCGGCTCGGCAATGCCATTTCCGGCCCCCATACACTAACCACAAATGCATTCCCAGCTCTTGCGACATTCACAAAATAAAATAAGCTAGCAACAATTCCTAGGTCAGTCCCTGAAATCACAAATAAATCAATACATCTCAAATAAAATGCTTTGCTATGCAAAATATGAGTATTTTATTACAGATACAAAATTTTTGTTGCCCTACAAATACAAATAAAAAAAATACAAAAAGGAGCCCTACTCTGAATCCTCATCATCATCAGCCTCCTCAAACGGGAACTCCGGCATCTCGTAAAACCCAACAGTCACTTCCTTGTCATCAGAAAACTCGACCCCTCCTTGATCGAGTGCTCGAAGTAGTCTGAAGGGTTAAACCTGGTAAAAGGATCAAATAAGGGATGCGAGGACGAACCCTCACCCTGCGCACCCGATGGCGGAAATAACTGGTGGAAGGTCTGCGGCCTTCGAGCCCCAGAAGAAGACCCCGTATCAAAGCTGTGCCGCTCCCGGACCAGCACCTCAGGCTCTGGCTCTGGCTCAGCCCTCGAAGAAGGAATATCCATATACCTCCTCGAAGGTATCGGCTCGAACGTCACCGCACTTCGTGAAGATCCACAAGACATCTTCCTAAGAAGCTTCTTCGTGAAGGCCCTCAACCCCACATACCGGCGGGTAAGCACGTCCAAGGATTGCCCTGAGACCTGCACAACAAATAACAAAAGAATTTCTCAGCAAAAGAGATACAAAATACTCGACAAAAGAGAAAAATACAGAAAAGATGCCAAGATGGAAAAGAGTAAACACATTCACCATAGCATCCGGGTCAACCCGATAGGCACCAGGGCCATACTCTGGGATGGCACTGACACCCTCCTCCTTGAAGAGTCCCCGCGAACATAAGTGAAGTCCGGCCCAGGAAACGGAACATCTGGAGGACGAGACGAGCCAGTCTGCCTCTCCCTCGCCAACACCTGTGGCATCCTCAGCTTCCGCCTAATAAAGGCTGCATACTCCTGACCCTCCAAGACGAACTCCTCGGCACTCACGCCGGCCTGGTACCTCTCATACTCCAGCACATCCATATCAAGAGGACTCATCATATGGAAAGGCGGATCCCTCGGAGCTATAAGGGGAACACCTATGCCATGCTGCCAGAACACCCTCTCCCCCAGATATATGGAGTCGCAAGTCAAGCCCCGCAAAAGCTTCCTCTATCACTTCATCCCAGGAGCGTCCTCTAGCTCATCCTCGCCATACCGAGTCCAAGGGTACAGCTGACACCTGTAAGTACTCCAATCCAATTTGCGACCCTTTTTAGGTGCATTTTAATATGATAAAATTGCACTAGGGGCGTTTTGGTAAATTCCCGATCCATTTCGAGACTTCCGGAAATATTTCATAAGTTTCTTGCGAAGGAAATACTTTTAAGTATTTTTCTCAAGCAAACGGACCTACAAGGAATAAATTAGTTTGGACATATTGGGAATTAGCCTGGAATGTTCCAGAACCAGGTTTTGGTGCCAGAAACGGTTATGGGCTTGCTTAGTCGTGCGACATCTCGAGCCATGGAAAATGGAAGCAGAAGGTCGTGCGACAAAACTTAACCATCATCAGCAGCCTATAAATAAGACCCTCCCCCTCTCATATTTGGATCCCTCTTTAGCATACTGTTACTCTGCCAAATTAGAAACGTAACACACAGAGCCAAACACCCACAACTCTCTCTCTCATACCCAAATTCCTCCAATCCTTCCTCAATTCAATTCAACCCACATACTACCATTTAGATCCTCAACCCATCACTCCTCCCAAGCTCAATCCATTTCAGAAGCTATTTGTTGAAGGGTTCTATACCTGACTTGGTATAGGATTCGTGGATCTTCAAGGGTAACTACTCTATTCCCTCCTTCTCTCTCTTAGATCTTGCTCTTTTCATAATACAATCGATTTATATCCATTTGCTTCGGTAATTAGACTCCATCTGTCTTACTTATTGAACTCCAATCGCAATCTCCCTGTTTAATGCATTTTGTTTAGTCTTTCCTTTTTATGAGTTGATATTGTTAGAATTGTTGCTTGTTCATCAAGGGAGTGTGGATCTCCCTATATCCACACCCCCTTGGTTGAATAATTGTTGAATTATGCATTTCCGAGGCTGAATTGGTGATACAATTAGATCTATATTGATTTCTGTTCCTTCTGTGTTCAATCTGTAAGATCTCTGCTGACGGGAAACCTGTGTCACGCGAAACAACTTGCCAGGCTGGATCCTGTGTCACGCGACACATCTGGCCAGGTAGGTTCTGTGTCACGCGACACATCTTGTCATTTTGCAGAGATCCTTTTCAGTTGTAATATGTTTTGAGATCTGTAATTGGGATGTGGCCTCCCTTATCAAATGGTTCACAAGTTGTAAAAATCTCATTTCATTAATAAAATTAATTTACCACATTTGTTTGTCATTGTTGTTTGCACACACTATGAATATTTGGATTTTTATTTCGAAAGACTCGTTTACGGACGAGGCGTGTTGGGTGAACTCTCGGTTCTTCCCAACACGTAACCTGACCCCCATTTAAAAATTTTGGCGAGCGTACATTCAGTGGCGACTACGCTAGGGAATATGAAACTGGTTTTCAGATGAGGGTCAAGCTTTCATTCATTTAAACATCCAATGTGTTTCATTCTTGTGTGCATCATTGAAGACCTTGTGTGGTACATGCATTTAATGGGATTGTGAGATTTGTGTGCCTTTGTGTGCTTCATGTTGTTATGTTGTTGTGCTTTGGTGTTGTGATTTGTTCCTTGCCATGAGGATGCAGGGGCTGAATTCCTGTTTCAGGTTCTGGTTTAGTGGCTAGCCAGGTCGTACGACAGTGTCAGCCATGGCTGTCCTGTGTCACGCGATAGAACTGGCCACTGAGCAGTACTTCAGGATTTTTACTAAGGGCAGTCCCTTGGATCGAAATGTGTAGTTGATTATTGTACCTTGTTAATCTGTGTGTGTGTTTTTTTCCACATTTTTATTCCTTTTCAAATAGAAAGAAAATAAAAAAAATGGATTCAAAAGATTATTTTTCATAAATAAAAGAATATAGTCATCCGCACACTACGTCACATAGATTTAGACCCCTCGGGTGCGATTGACGGCATCGCGGATGGCCATGTAATTCGCCTACGCTTGAGCGCCTGAAATCAAACCTATCCCCCTAGCGCATCATAGGTGGCGCCACACTTTTAAAGCTTACCCCATGGTTGGTTTTTGGATACAACATTTTTAAAATTACACCAAAATGAGTTGTTTCGAAATTTATAATAGGACATATATACCTATCCCAAAACCTATCACGTGTTGGCATGTTGCCAATGCAACATGGTTTCATGTATGGACATGTCATTCTCGTGACATGTTCTAACGAGATATCATGCCGCATTGTCACCATGCGCCGACGAGAGGTTATGCCGGATTTTTCTTTGAAATTCTTCAAGAATACCCGGTATGCTGCCCGAATTTCCCCAGAAATTTGGATCACTCGTCCGTCCCATATGGTGTTTAGGTCTTGTTTAGGTATTATTACCTATTATTAATTTCTATACAAAACATTTTGTGTAATTTGAATGTTGCATCCCTAGGTTCCCCCGAGGTATAGATTGCGTAAATAAAGGCTTATCCTTTTCCAACCTTATTTAGGACTTAAAAGATACCGATTTATACTTGAACATAAATAAGATGTTTGCACGAGTCCTTCCCTTTATCCTTCCCTCTCCCGTACTTTCTCAAAGGCTCTTTCCTATACCACCTTATCAACCCATATCTACCTCTGCAGTTACGGCAAGTTGGATCCGTTCTTCCGTCCCAGGTGCCCATTTAGTTCGTATTACAGAAGCAGTCCAAGAATCTTCAGGGGTTTCATTTGATTCACATTCAGACATGTCAGGAGGGGGTGATGTTTTTTCTACTCAGTCGGTTGGGGGTTCAGCCTCGATGGGTCAGCCAGGTCTGAATGACATGTCCATAGAAGAGATGAGAGCAACTCTGGAAGCCACTCTAGCTAGGGAGCGTGAATCTCACTTGCTTGCTCAGAATGCCAAAGCTCAGGAAGAAGAAGCCCACGCTCATTTTGTGGAGGCCATACGAGCCAGAGGAATTGCGGTGCTCCGCCGAGAGGATGGTTCCTATGAAAAGATTACCAAAGATAGTAACAATGGGATTAGATATGCTTCCCCTATGCAACCCGCTCATCACTTCGCACCTCAACCCAATTACCATGCCATGCCTCCTCTTGTGAATTATGCTCCTCGTCCTGACCGAATGCCGTCGTCGAAAGCGTCCGTGAATGCCCAAGGAAGGGTTCCTCCCCCAATATCTCAGATACACAGCCAAGGTGCTCAGTATGGATTCAGCAAAAGTGGTAGTCAGCCATCGAACTTCTTTGACTTAACTTCCTCGCCAGCTCCTAATGTCTCAGTGCCACAAGGTCAGTATGGGTTCTAGCTTCAAGGGACCTATTCTTAACCTCAAGTCAGCATGTATCAAGATGGTTATCAGTATGGGCAATTCAGTCAGCAACAGAGTGTTTCCAGGCTCCGCAGCAGCAGAATAGCGAATATCGCTTATCGGGCAGCCAAGTTTGTCAGGACGGATTTCCACAGTATCCTCAGAGTCAGTCTCAGTTTCGAAGTAGCTTCTCCCAACCCATGGTTTGTTCTCCTCTCACTCAGCACTTATTCGGCTCTACTCCATACTCAGCTCCCTGTGTGAGCGCCCAATTTTCAGCTCAAGGTCAGTTTGGATACCAATCAGCTCAGTTTAGTCCGCAACATCCGAATGTTCAGTTCAACGGGTATGATATGTATGGGAATAGGGTTCCCAGTTCGGTAAGTTTGTTAGACAGCAACATCAATATTCCAAGTACTTTTGACCTCCCCCCAGCTGGTCTGCCTATTAGGCATGTTCCGTAATTTCCATCCGCTTTTCCAGTACCTTCCTCGACTGTCGTTCATTCTATCCCTCAGATCCTGGGAAAGACTCTAGAGGTGACAGCATTGTTAAATCAAATGTAGCAACAGATTGATAAGTTGACAGTGGGTTCGAGCGGCCTTAAAGTAGTTGATCCAACTCAAGTGACACCCCTTCCCCACAAATTTAAGATGCCCAAGATGGAATTTGACGGTACAGCATGCCCGAAAACCCACATTGATACTTACGTGATGACAATGGGGACAATGGGTTGTACGCCCGAGTTCACGGCTTCGCACTTCCATATGACCCTAAAAGTCCCGGTGCTTACATGGTTTCTGGCCCTAAAGCAAGAGGGTCGCTCCACTTGGAGCCAGATTACTGAAACCTTTCTCGAGAAATACAGGGGAAATCTCGAGTGGCGCACAACCAGAGATGATTTAGTGGGCACTATTCAGAAGAGTGATGAATCAATAACGGAATGTTACAAAAGATGGAATGCCAAACTCAATGAGTTGTCTAAACCAATTCCTCTGCAAGACCACAAGGACATTTTCTTGTCCTGTGTGAAGCTCGTGTTGCAAGAAGCCATTGGAAGAGGATGTGAAATTACCCGAGATCCGGCTCGTGTGCGGGGGTTCCTCGTCATCTCGCATTTCGTTCGCGTTCGGGAAAGTTGCCCGGATCCGATAGGCAGCGCCTTCGCGCCCCGACATCTGGCTCATTCTGTTTTGCGGTGTTGGAGAATGTCTCGCCGTGTTTTTGCTTGTAGAGTCGCCACGCCGTTTTTATTAAGCCCAAAACATTGAAAAAGGGCATCAGTTTAAAAATAAACTGTTTTTGTGTGATGAGATTTTTGAGTTCGAAGGTCAGATGAATCCTCGGGAAGAGAATATTAGAATCTTAGAGCTCACCCGAGTCGCCTCGTAAAAACGAGTCTTTCAGTACCCCTTATATTCTTTAACTGTTGTGTGTGTGTGTATGTGCTTTTAAAAATGCATGCTGTATCAGATGTCTACATTGTACACTGCTTTATTGAAATATATTGAAATAGTATAGGAAGGGAGCTTTACCAATGTTTGTTCGTGTATGTCTTCCGCGGGGGAATAGTGTTTGAGGATTGAATAGTGTTCCGGTACGGACCGGGATTGCTTCGGGATGAGCCGGTTGTCTGCGGACAGAGTTTCGGCGTGCGTTGGGATCGCATGGATCACTCGGGCAGAGGTTTAGCGTGCATTGGGATCGCAGGAATCACTCGGACAGAGGTTCAGCGTGTGTTGGGATCGTCGGTTGGATTCGGGCAGAGGTTCGGCGTGGGCCGAAATCGCCGGTTTGACTCAGAAAGAGCCGAGACGCCTCGGAAAAGACCAGGCAAGGCCTTGGAGTACCATGAGGGGCCTCAGAGTACCTCAAGAGTGTCTCGGGGTAGCGTGGGAGCGTCTCAGGAGCGCTCGAAGAGGCTTCAGAGCAACACAAGGGGCCTCGGAAGGCCTCGGAAGGATCCGAAAGGGGTCGGGAGTGCCTCGAGAGGACTTAGAGGGGTGCCAGAAGGCTGGGGGGAGAGGAGAGAAGAGGGATAGTGTGAAATGAGGGAGGGGGAGCCCTCTATTTATAGTGCCAGATTTTGTGCAAAAAGGTTCGTACGGACCTTCTAGGTAATCCAGGATTTTGGTTTTTCTCGATTTGAGGGAATATGTGGACTTTAAGAAGATTCAGCCATGATGGTGTCTGGTAGCAATAAGGTCCGTACGGACCAACCTTGCATGCAATAAGGTCCGTACGGACCAACCATGTAGCTGGGTAATTATTACCTCCGAGATTTGAGGGAATAACTTGGACTTTAAGGGGATTCAGTAATCATTGAAGCAAAGAGGTCCGTACGGACCATATATGCTTTTCCAATTTCTTAAAAATTCCTAAAAGGTCCTTTTGTGCTTCTTTGTCCCAGAAAGGTCCCTCTCTTGGTTTGATTGAGGGTTTTTGAGGATTTTGAGTGTCACGGGTCTTCGAGACTCCGTTTGTGAGTCTGCGGTGTTTCCCGTGTGTTCGGAAGAGGGTGATCCAGATTGGGATACCTACAGAAGCCCCTCGACGACGTCACTTACGGAGGAAGTGGGGTCGTCGATAAGATAAGGGTCCTGATCTGGATCGCGTGCTGGGAGAGGAAGTGATCATGTAGGTCGGTGCGTGAGGACATGGCGATGTCCTGTTGTGTGACTGTATAGGTCAGTTGGCTGGACCCTGTGATAGGATTCCTACGTATCCCTAGCGGGAATCAAGCCTGATCGTAGTTCGTGTTTGGGGTGAGAGTTGTTGTGTATGGGGACGTGAGATGTCCTCTGACTGGAACTCTGTGTGTGGATGTGGTGGCATCCTGGGTGACCGCATAGGTCGATGGTAAGGACGTGGAGGCATCCAGGGTGACCGCATAGGTCAATAGTAAGGACGTGGAGGAGTCCTGGGTGATCGCATAGGTCGATGGTAAGGACATGGAGGCATCCTGGGTGACCACATAGGTCGATGGTAAGGACGTGGAGGCGTCCAGGGTGACTATATAGGTCGATGGTAAAGACGTGGAGGCGTCCTGCGTGACCGCATAGGTCGATGGTAAGGACGTGGAGGCATCCCGGGTGACCGCATAGGTTGATGGTAAGGACGTGGAGGCATCTTGGGTGATCGTATAGGTCGATGGTAAGGACGTGGAGGCATCCTGGGTGACCGCATAGGTCGATGGTAAGGACGTGGAGGCATCCTGAGTGACCATATAGGTCGATGGTAAGGACATGGAGGCATCCCGGGTTACCATATAGGTCGATGTTAGGGACGTGGAGGCATCCTGGGTGACCACATAGGTCAATGGTAAGGACGTGGAGGCGTCCTGGGTGACCCTATAGGTCAATGGTAAGGACGTGGAGGCATCCTGGGTGACCATATAGGTCGATGGTAAGGACGTGGAGGCATCCTGGGTGACCGTATAGGTCGATGGTAAGGACGTGGAGGCATCCTGGGTGACCGTATAGGTCAATGGTAAGGACGTGTAGGCATCCTGGGTGATCGCATAGGTCGAAGGTAAGGACGTGTAGGCATCCTGGGTATGCTATCATACTAGAAGATGGGTAATCTTACGAGAAGATGGTTTGTGGTGTAGGAGGATGTGTCCCGTCCTAATATGATGCAAGGGCATGGTGGTGACCACCGAGGTCGATTGTAAGGATGTAGAGGCATCCTAGGTCACCGCATAGGTCGATGGCTGGACCCTGTGACAGGATTCCTACGTATCCCTAGCGGGAATCAAGCCTGGTCATAGTTCAGAGGTCGTGAAATTGTGAGTGTATGCGGGCGTGATGGTGCCCTGAAGTGTCGTGTGACCGCCGAGGTCGACTGTGAGGACGTAGTGACATCCTGAGATGGAAATTTTATGATTTTTCGAATCGGGTGGTTTAAAGCCTTCCAGGATGGAGATAGTGATTTGGAAGGTTTATACGGTCTTTCGGACCGAGTGGTTTAAAGCCTTCTGGGCTAGAGGTAGTGGTTTGGGAGGTTTATGCGATCTTCTGGATCGAGTGGTTTAAAGCCTTCCGGGCTGGAGATAGTAGTTTGGCTGATTTATGCAGTCTCCCGGACTGAGTGGTTTAGAGCCTTCCGGGCTGGAGGTATGTCATGTATGAGGACTTGATTCATCTTCTTTCTGTGGTCGTGTCATATATGAGGACTTGATTCGTCTTCTGTCTGCGGTCATGTCATGTATGAGGACTTGATTCGTCTTCTGACTACGGTCATTTCATGTATGAGGACTTGATTCATCTTCTGTCTGCGATCGTGTCATGTATGAGGACTTGAATCGTCTTATGTCTACGGTCGTGTCATGTATGAGGACTTGATTCGTCTTCTGTCTGCGGTCGTGTCATGTATGAGGACTTGATTCGTCTTCTAACTGCGGTCGTGTCATGTATGAGGACTTGATTCGTCTTATGACTGCGGTCGTGTCATGTATGAGGACTTTATTCATCTTCTGTCTGCGGTCGTGTCATGTATGAGGACTTGATTCGTCTTGTGTCTGCGGTCGTGTCATGTATGAGGACTTGATTCGTCTTCTGACTGCGGTCGTGTCATGTATGAGGACTTGATTCGTCTTCGACCTAGCGGTTTGTGGGCGTGGCTGCCTTGTGCTTTGATTGTGAGAGGTGTGAATGCCTCGCGTTTTATCCATTGAGGGAAAAGGTTGGACTTACGATGGCTTGCCGGTGAGGATGGAGATATGTGGCCTCGTAGGGGCTTATTCCGCTGAGAAGGTGACTTCGGGCTTACTTTGATGGTCGGTGGTTGATTCACCGTTTGGCATTTTGGAGGCATTTTGTGCCTTAAGGTTTGTGCTTGGAGGTGCTGGCTCCTTTTGTGTTTGCTTTACCATTTAGTGGGCGAGGTCCGGGCTTACGATTACGGCCGGTGTCTGCGATGCCGTTTAGCGGGTGAAATCCGGACTTACGATGACGACCGGTGTTGGTTTTGTTGGGTTGAGGACCAAACTTCATTGAATCTGCTGAAATAGGCCTTTGGACAGCCAGGGGCAAAGATTATAAGGGCAAAGAAGTAATTTGGCCTCGGGTTGCAAGAAGGTCCGTACGGACCAATGCTGATTTTTACAGTTCCCAGGTTTTAACCAGCTTCAGACCCGAGGCTTTTCCCATTTCTTCTTCTTCCAGTTCGTGCACCAGCAAGAGAGAGGGAGAGAAAACTCCATTTTTGTACCAAAATCTTCCATAATTTAGCTTGAGTTGCTTGTAATGGCGGAAGGATCAAGGAGAGGACGTCGTCAACGGAGCCAAGAGGCGATCGAGCAAAGGACGGAGCTTCAAAGGAATTGCATCTCCTTTGTTCCTTCTTCGAAAAACCCGGATGTGTTGTATCCGAATCCGGAGGTGCATACTAGGCGAGCTAGGAACGTCGGGGAGGTAAGAAATCAACTTCGTCTTGATTCCTTGCTTGAATTGCTGAATGCTAGAACTAGGTTGTAGTTTTTCGCATATTTGGGGCTTTTGTTGTTTGCCATGCTTTTTATGAAATTCATGATGAATTGTTGAATTTGAGGATGTAAAAATTGTGGGTATGTGAATTTTGTGCAAAAATGTGTAGATTAGCTCTTATTTGTAAAAAATAAAGTGCCTCTCTTTGAAATGCATGCTTTGGTATTTTGTACCTTATGCTATTTCTGTGTGTACATTGTGAGAAAAATTGCCATGTAGGGACAAATTTTGTGAAAAATGTGACATGTGCCGTGTTTTGTGATAGGTTTTGTCTGAAAGTATGTGCCGTGTAGGGACGGACTTTTCTGAAAGTGTGTAATGTAGTGTGTGCCGTGTTTTTGGTGACGTACTCTGTGGGGAGTTTATGTGCAATATGTGTCGTGTTTTGTGACGGGTCTTTTGAAAATGTGTCGTGTAGGGCTTAATCCCTCTGTTGAGAAAATTTGTACAGTGTGTGCCGTGTTTTGTGACGGACTGCATGAGGGAAATTATGTGTAATGTGTGCCGTGTTTTGTGACGGGTTACAGTGAAAATTATGTGCAATGTTGGGACGGACCCCCTATTTTTCTTTTGATGTTTTGCATTAAGTACTGTGACTGACGTACCTTTGTTGTGTTTACCTGCAGGATGAGGGGCTTTTGTCTGGAAAAGCCTAAAAGATGAAGTCTCGAGGGTCGATCGAGGCTGTAGTAGAGTTGTGGCAGCAGTTGCCGGACATCTCTATGGGGGGCAGGCTGAGCCCTAAGAGGCTAGATTATGGTTTCGGCCTGGGCGCGTTCGTGGAGAACTTGGTCGGGATTTCTGATACGAGGAAGAACAAGAGCATCTTCCTAAGCTTGTCCGAGTATTGGTGGGATACCACCCACACCTTCCATCTGAGCTGGGGCGAGGTGACGGTGACTCCCACCGATTTTGCTGCTATCACCGGGCTTTCATTCAAAGGAGGGCCAGTGCGGTGGAGGGACAGGATATCTGATGAGGTGCTGGCTGAGCTGTTGGGCTTCGCGCCTCTTCCTCGCAGGGGCCTGGGCATGCTGTACAGTGATGTGGAGATGTGGATTACGGCCAGTATTGGGGCCTATTGCCGTGGTACCGGCATGGTGACGGCGGATCAGCTGGCGCGATCCTTCCTGTGGTTTACCCTTTGCTCTGCTGGAGAGTTTGACTGACTTGGGGAGGGTTTGCGAGATAGCTTGGGGCGAGGCAGGCATGGCCGAGCTTTATTTCTCTTTGGACCGGTTTAGCCGACGCGTGGCTAATTCTTTGGGCTGCTTTGATTTTGCTTTGGAGGTATGAGTTTATTGCTGTTTTTTTGATTAGCAACCTGTTATTTCTCCGTTTTCCTTTGCACTGAGCCTTTTCTGCTTTTGTCGCACGTGTGGTTCTATGAGAACTTCCGGTGCTTCGCGTGGGATCGAGATGCTGAGGCCATAGCGGCCTATCCTTCTATGTAGGGTTGGGCCCGTCCGGCGAGGAGGAGGACGAGTAGGGGGAAGCTCACCATTGCCAACGGGGAGGTGCAGGAGTATCTGGGGAGAGATAGCCTAGCGGAGTTTGCTCTGTACCCATGGGCTCGGTATGGGGCTGACGAGTTCGAGGGCGGTCCCATGGTGACGGCGCAAAGGAAGATGTTGCGGGGCCTGACCTGTGACGTCATGTATTTGGGAGAGAGGGTCTTCTGGCAGCATGGCCCGGGTATGCTCCCCCTGGCTCCGAGGGACCCACCTTTTGGGATGATGGATTCCCGGGATATGGATGTGCTGGAGTTTGAGAGATATATGGGCGGAGTGAGTGCCGATGAGTTTGTCTTGTTTGGAGAGAAGTATGGGTCCTTCGTTAGGAGGAAGTTGAGGACGCCACAGGTGTTGGCGAGGAGAGGAGGCGGCCGCCGGGTCCCCGGAGGTTCCGATGCACAGGCCGGATTTCACATATACACGGGGCGACTCGTCGAGGCGTAGGGTGTCGGTACCCGTGCCTGAGTTGGCTCCTGCTGCTTATCGGGTTGACCCAGATGCGCCGGTGAGTGTGCTTACTCTTTTCCATTTTGGCATCTTTTCTGTATTTTTCTCTTTTGTTTAGTATGCCTGTATCTCTTTAGCTGAGCGTTCCTTTGGATGTTTGCTTGTGCAGGTCCCGGGGAGAGCCTTCGACACGCTGATCCGCCGTTATGTGGCGATGCGGTCCTTCGCGAAGAAGATGGCGGGGAAGATGTCTTGCCGGTCTTCGCGGCGTGTGCCGGCGTACGAGCCGATGCCTTCGAGGCATTCTGTGGATGCTCCTCCGCCGAGGGTTGAGCCAGAGTCGTAGCAGGAGGGACCCTCTAGGGGGCGGCATAGCATGGATGCCGGGACGTCTTCGGGAGTCCATAGGCCGCCGGTCTTTCTCCAGTTATGGCCTTCGCAGGAGGCACCGGGAGAGAGTGTGTCAGAGCCTGCCTTCTTCGATCCTTTTGCCAGGTTTGACCCTTCCGAGTATCTTGTGTACCTACCCCAGGAAGGGGTTCAGTATTCTGATGATGAGGGTGTGGCTGGCGAGTTTACCGGGGTGCCCGACTTCTCGCTTGAGGATGTTGATAATGATGATGAAGAGTCAGATTAAGGCTCATTTGCTTTCCCTCTTTCCATATCTTCTTTTTTTTGTTTAGCAACAGACATTATATGTACCTGTAATAAAACATTCGCATTTGCACCGCAAAATATTTTATTTTAAGATGTAATGCCGTATTTCGTGATTCCCGGGAGTTGTCCTAGGAATTGTTGCTATTTTATTATTTGTGCATGCCACGTGAGCTGGGAGTGCGTCTGCGGGTAGTGTATGCTTGCCGGAAATGGCTTTAGCCAGAGTTTGGGCAGTTTGGAGCAAGGTACTGCTGGGAATAGTGGTTGTTATACTGTTTGCTGGGAAAGTGGGCCCATGATGCAACAAGGTCCGTACAGACCAACTTGGGGTGCAAAGAGGTCCGTACGGATTAACTTTGCTTTTGGGAAGGGAGTAATGCTTTCCAGATGTCTGGACTTTCCCCACTCCCCATTTGCAGCCATTTTCCAGCTTTCTTCCCCATTTTCTCTAGGAACTTCCATTTTTACCATGGATTCTTCGTACGTTCCACGAATTTTGCCAAGGCTTTTGCAGGAGCGGCAAGCACACTTCCTTGAGCGGCTGAAAATGTGGATGCGACACCGTATGAGGCATCAGAGACGGGCTTTCGAGGTAAGGTTTCGACTTTGCTCGGTTTGGTCCCTTAAGGAGTTGGTTCCTGATTGGGAATTGTTGCGGGCTGCCGCGAAGTTCTGGGATGTTAGGAGGCATGTGTATTGCTTCTCCTACAATGAGATGGTGCCCACCTTTGAGGATTTTCGGGCTTTGATTGGAGGACCGGAGGTGGAGGCCATCTCGCTCCCTTTGATTGGTGGTGTTGCCGTGAGCGTGAAGCTTGCAGGCTTTCTTCGGACTTCGTTGGGAGAAGTGCAGGGCATGATCCTTGATTCGGGTCACATTGACATTTCTACGCTGCCGGAGCGGTTTATGATTGATGATGAGAGTGATGTCTCTTGGGATGTGTTTGCCTTGTGCGTGATAGCGACACTTTTCATGGTCAGTTCCCTTGGGGTTTGCGATGGCGCTTTGCTAGATGTGGTTTGACGCTGCGAGAGCTGGGGAGGATATTGTCCCGTTGGTGCTGGGGGAGACTCTTCATGGTATTGATCGTCTGGCGACTGGGGATCTGTTCATGAGAGGGGGAAGTCCCGCTTTGCTCACCTTGTTGCTGCGAGAGAGACTTCAGGCCATGCCCGAGGCTCCGACGTCGTTTAGCCCATCGTCATTTGTTCGGCGACCTCTTGTGTTAGATATGGATCAGTCCGCCTGGGAGAGATGGATGGCACGGCTTGGTACGCATCAGATCGGTTGGTGGGTTCCGCAATGGGGGATTGAGACTAGGAGGGCCTTTCAGGAAGGGTCCTATGTTGTCAGAGTTTCAGGTTTGTCTTGGTCCTCCTTCTATATTCCGTCGCTTGTTTCCCGGCAGTTTGGAATGAAGCAGGAGCCTTTGTTGGGCTGGGATGACCTTGCTACTGCGGAGGTAGCTCCTCTTTGTATGGCAGCTCCAGGTGCTCTTTTGTATTTTCTGAGGGTATGGAAGTTTTTCGCTTTCCCTCCTGTGGTGCTCCTTAGATGTCGAGAGAGTGTCGTATTGACTACCCAGTACTTGGCCTGGTATGAGCAGCGTGTTGGACACTCCCAAGTGGCGTTGGGGAGCAGGCGTGGAGCGATTCTGGGGCCCGATTGTCGTAGTAGCTATTGCCTTAGGAGTGCCGAAGCCAGGTCTGACCCTCAGGATGTGACGGGAAACACTTTGTTTGACTACGAGACTAGAGTTGATCGACTGACGGAGAAAGGTCCTCTTTTGCAGACTCGCAGGGAGGAGATCCGAGCCGAAGCACGGACGAATGAAGACCTGAGAGCTGCTGGATTGTTTGACTCTACGGGGAGGACCCCTAATCTCGGAGTGAGAGACGCAGAGCTGGCTCGCGTGGAGCGTAAGAAGACTCGCCGAGGACGAGGGAATAAAGGGAAGAATGGCGAGGGGACAAGCGCAGATGGCGCGGAATGACCTCCTAGGTATCCATTCATTGCATTGTAAACACATTATTTGTTAAATGTATTAAGCTGTCTTTTAGCATGTTGTGAACTTGAGAGTAGACCGTGCTTGAACTCATCAAGAAATGTTGTAATTGTTAGTGATTTGTGATTTACTTTTAAAGCTTTGTCGAGACGCAAGATCTCTTGTTCGCCTTTGTTTCTTTTGTGCACCTTGGCGGCGTCCATCTTTGGACTTTTCTCTTGCATTTGCGGACTAAAGCAGCCTGGGCTTTGACGGCAATCCCCTTTGCTTGGGCTCTGTATTTGGCTGAGAGGTTGGATGATCCCCTGAGAAGTTGTTTTGACGGTCTTTTCCGTAGCTTCCTTGCCTCTTGTTTGTTGGCGTCGGGCTCTTGACCTCTTTTGTAGCTTCTGCTGGAGCTTATTATTTTTTTTTTGAGAGCCTTTTGCTCGAGCTCTTCTTCTTTTTTTTTTTTTTGAAGCGCGTGAGGGCGAAGACAAGCCCCTGGCTTGGAAGTTGACATGGGTCAGTCGTTTGACGCTGAGTGACCTTTGGATGTCCTTTGATGTTGTCGGCGTCGTTTGACTTGGTCAAGGTGATGGTGGGGGCGTGCTCTCGGAAAGTGTGTAGCTTGATGGAGGTCTTGGTTGACATTCAAACTTTTGACTTTTTTGTGTGTTTTTAGACCGGACCAATTAAGGTTGCCTACGTTCCCCCGGACTAGAGGGCTCAGGTCTGCGTAGTTCGACACTACATGGAGTGCCAAGAGATGCACATTTGTTCTTCTTTAGGCGAAGTATCTGCGAAGTTTGCTTCCGTTGACTGGATTCATGAAGGGATTGCCGTCTAGGTCTGTCAGCTTCATGGCACCTCCGGAGAAGATCTTTTGAACCACGAAAGGGCCGATCCATGTTGGTTCCCATTTTCCCAGTGGGTTGGTTCAAGTGGGAGGCTTTTCTTTGAGCACTAGATCGCCTTCCCTGATGTCTCGGGACTTGACTTTCTTGTCGAAAGCTCTGCCATCCTGCTTTGGTAGGCTTGGACGTGTTCCATGGCCTTTAGTCGTCGCTCGTCTAGCAGAGCTAATTCGTCATGTCGGCTTCAGAGCCATTCGACTTCGTTGATTTCATTTTCCAGCAGCACTCGGAGTGAGGGAATTTCCAATTCAATGGGAAGGACTGCTTCCATCCCGTATGTCAGGGCGAATGGGGTTTCTCCCGTGGCTGTTTTGACTGATGTTCGGTAGCCCCAAAGTGCAAGGTACAGCTTCTCGGGCCAGTCTCGTCCTCGGGTGGTCATTTTCGGATGATCCGTTCGAGGGTCTTGTTTGCTACTTCTACGGTGCCGTTCGTTTGTGGCCGGTAGGGGGAAGACTTGTGGCGTGTGATCTTGAATTTGGCTAACAGTCTGTCGCATTCTCCTTCGAAGTGGGAGCCGTTGTCTGATATGACTTCGTTCGGGATGCCGTATCGGCAGATGATGTTTTCCTTGAGGAAATGCGCGACTTTCTTGGAGGTGAGCACCTTGTAGGACTTGGCTTCGACCCATTTGTGGAAGTAGTCGATGTTTACCAAGATGAACTCGTGGCTGTTGCTGCCTGGCGGAGCGATTTTCCCGATGACGTCGATTCCCCACGTGGCGAAGGGCCAGGGCGTAGTCATGCAGTAGAGATCGTGAGGAGGTAGATGATTGATGTTGGAGAACCGTTGGCACTTGTCGCAGCTTCGGACAAAGTGGATGCAGTCTGCCTCCATGGAGATCCAGTAGTAGCCCATTCAAAGAATGATTTTCATTAGGGCCCTGACGTTCATGTGGGGACCGCAAGCCCCATTGTGGACTTCGTTCATGAGCTCGTGTGCTTCTCCCTGGCTGATGCAGCGTAAGAGTGGTCCTTGGTAGCGTTTCTTGTACAACATGTCCCCAAGGATGACAAAGTGAGAGGCGAGGCATTTTAGGGCCATGATGCTCTTGGCTTTGACTCCTTCCCTGCGTTGACCTTCTTCGTTCATGAAGGCAGTTTCCCCATTTTTTGTGGTATTGGAAGATCTGATTATACCATGGCTCCGGACTTGCGTCTCTTTGGCTCTTCAGCAATCTCGCAAATTGCTGTGATTAAAACCTTCTCGGCAGCTTGGGCCCGGTTTTTCTCTCGTTTGACAACATTCTTAAATTTTTGCTTGATGCATTTATTCAATTAATGTGCTTGCTTCTTTGTTTAGATGAATTGTGATTAACGGTTGCGTGTTAGTTAATTCATCATTTGTTAAAGATGTAATGAGAGGATTTTTTAGAAAAGTCGGACCTTTTATTGAAAGCGTAAAGACTGTACATTGTTGATTATGGACTCACGATCTTCCGGCGTAGAGCCATCAGATGACTCGAAAGACATGAATTCACAGACAACACGACTCGAAGCTAGACTATAGGCGATGAGGGATTGGACCAGGCTTCATTACTCTTGGCAGGATGCAGCTCTAGAGGGAGTGGTGATGGCTTTGGTGGCCAATCCTCAGTGGGCACGGATCCCAGAGGATAGCTTGCATGTGGTTCGATTTCAAACCAGATCGCGGAGGTTTTTGGTTGCTCCTCTGATGATGTCCCTCCATTGGTGTTGCTACCAGATTTTGGGGGTCCTGGACAGTAGAAGTCATTGAGGGATACTTCCAGGAGGGTGAAGCATTCACTGATTCGGAGTTGATTCTTGCTGATGTTGATCATTTTCATAGAATCTGCCTCTTTATCTGGGATCTTTGCTTGGACGACATTTACAATGTCTGACTCGAGGGGGAATGCTATTTCTCCTTCCCTGATTAGGCTTTGGAGTAGGTTGTGCCACTGTTCATCTAGGTCAGACACCGGGATGTTGAATTGGACTATGCTGTGATGGCTGTCCCCGTGAGATCCGAGAGTGTCGGCCAGAGGGTTGTCCTGTACCAGCGGATCGGTGATGAGCCAGTTTGCAAGAGGGTTTTCGGCGAGGTAAGGGTCTACTCCTCGGTCAATCTCCATCTGGGCGTCCATCTCTTGATCCTCTCTTAAGCATTCTTCGCAGTCGCATATGTCGGAGTTGTCGTCTTGACCCATGAGCTCTTCGATTTCTAGCTCGTCGCGGCTTAGAGCGTGGATGTAGGGATCCACTTCGTAGCGGGACAGGATTGGAGACTCATCTGGAGAAGAGTATTCGGTCATGTCGGGACCTTCTTCTGGGTCGTAGCTTGCTAGCCAAGCGCTTGTCATTGTGCTCCTGGCGCGGATTACCACGAGTATTCCCTTGGCGTTGATGACTTTCATGCATTGGTGAAGAGTAGATGATACTGCCTTCATCTGATGTATCCAAGGTCGTCCCAGCAGGGCAGAGAAGGTTGGTTTGATTTCCACGACTTGGAACTCTACCGACTCCAGTTGTGCATCGAATTGGATCCTCAGATTGATGACTCCTACGATTGGTCGTGGAGTGGAGTCGTAGGCTCGGATTATCCGGGGCGAAGGTCTTATCAGGGAACGGTCGATACAAAGTCGTTTCAATGTGCTCAGGGCGATGATGTTGACTGCTGAGCCGTTATCAATCAAGACGTTCGGGAGGAAGAACATCTCTATCTTTATGAGGATGAGGAGGGCCTCATTGTGTCTGTTTTCACATATTGGCAAGTCATCGTCTGTGAAGGCTAGACCGCTTCTCGTGCTGCCATTTGACTCAGTCTCCTCGGGGGAGCGTTCGATCCATCCATTGGTGTGCCTTGGTTGGGGGCAAAGATCGTAGGGAGACAGTTGCCCTTAGGCGTTCTTGTCTGGATTCCCAGTCACGGGACCGTTTGACTCTGGTTTCACGTTCCCAGTCATAGCGGGATAGCATGCTGATGGTTTCAGAAATTGCAGGGGGCCTGTTCTCGCTTGGAGTTTCGTCGAAGGCTATCGAGTTCACCCTGTCGTTTCGGGGGAATGGATTTCCGATGGTATTGGGGCCACGAGGGCGTTCCAACTTTCCTTCTTCGATTAGCCCCTAGACCACCTGCTTTAGCACGAAGCAATTGTCGGTGGTGTGGCCGGGGTAGTTGTGGAAGGCGCAGTGCTTGCTCATATCCATGTTGGGCTTGGGAGTCTTTTGTTGGAAATTCTCGAGAGGCTTGAGGAGATTTCGCTTTACCAATGCTTCAAATACATGGCCCAGAGGCATTTCGAGGTTGTCAAAATGCTGGAATTGTGGGGAGCGAGGGGGATTGTTGTTCCTCAGGGGTGCCTGATCATGGTTTACTTGTGCTCCGTTCGATGTAGTGTACCGTTCCAGCTTCTTTTCCTTTGTTCGGGACAGGTGCTGAAGCTGACAGGTTTGTCCAATAGCGGTAAGACGAAGCGTGTTGCCGTTGTTGTCTTCAAGGCTCGCAGTCTTCTCAAACTTAGTCCCGGCGTTGACCATAGCACGGAGGTCTGGATAGAAGTGATGGCTTATCAAGGTCCTCAGAGATGGTTTGAGACAGGAATGGAAGATGTCCATTTGCTCTTCTTTGGAAAGCGGATCCATTATCTCGCTAAGCTTCCAATTCCATCTTTTGTAGAACTTGCCACCGGTTCGTCATCCTTTTGTTCGTGGCTTGCATCGTGGCGGTTTGTCTCCCACTCGAGGTTGGCGCGGTACTTCTCCAGAAGATCTCGCCGATTTGGTCCCATGTGGAGCGGTTTTCTGCCTTTACATTGAGGAACCACCTTAGCGCTGTGGATTTGAGAGAATGCTGAAAGTGATCCGCCATTTGTTGAGGGGTTGCCCCTTTGGCTCTCATACCCAAGACATAGGTGTCAATGTGGGTTTTTGAGCATTCTGTTCCGTCAAACTTTTCCATTTCTGGCATCCTGAATTTCGGAGGAAGCGGGACCACCTTGTTTGGATCGATGGGCAAGGGGAGGGAGTCCTTCCGAGAACTCGGCTAGCTTGCCTTGCATGTCCTTCATTTGCTCGATCACCAAGCCATGTGGGGATCGGCAGTGTTGAGGCGGGTTGCCGTTTTCGGGGATGGAAACCGAAGATGGAGGGTGGATTGGGCGACGGGATCGCCATTCGGGAGTCTTTGGGAGGTAGTTGAGTGTATACCAACACATACCCCGGAGTGTTGAAGTTAAGGGCGTGATTGCCAGTCCGCTAAGGGTTGTGTTTGGGAATTGGGGAAATGTTTCATTAGCCCCAAGTGGCGACTAGCGGGTGGCGTGCTTGAGATGTCGGGATATCCGCTTGATGCCCGTCCTGTAAGCATGGGGATTTTTGGTTATGGCCGCGAGGCTCGTATAGAGGCAGAGGATTGAATCCCTGGGGATACCGAGATGCATTGGGATCTCGCGGCAGCGAGCACGTATGTGTGCCGTTGATACCGAGCTTGATGTGCAGAGCCGGAAACCGACCGTGCCGAGGCGGGCATGTCGGAGCCGCTGACCGACGCCCGAGTGGAGCTTTGAGCTAGAGCCGCTTTAGGCGCTTGCCGGGATCTCGTAGCTTGGCGGAGCGGGACTGCCGATAGCTTTGAGAAACCGAGGAGCCGATATTTCTTCGTCTTCTATGAGAACGAAGGTTCCATCGGAGTTGAGGAACCGCAACGGTTCCTCGAAGACACAGGTGTCTACGATCCAGCTTGCCGCTCTTCTTGGCGCTTCTTGATAGTTTCCTCAAGGCTCGCAAAGACCTCCTCCATTGTCCGAAGGTTCCTTAGTGGCGTGGTTCCGTTTCCCTCACTATTATCTCGTTGATCCCGTCATGGGGAGTAGCGGATCGGTGCGGACCGTTGAACTAGAAAGGGCTGCTCGGACCTTGTGACCTCGATATCGAAAAGGCGGCTCCCGGGTATTCTCAACCACTCTCGGTTCGCTGGAGGTGGGTGATTGGCAAGGTTTAGACATGGGAAGGCCATTCGGGGTAAAAGGGGGAAAGCTCACGTGACATGCGGTTTCCGCTTCTTTTATTTATTTTTGATTTTTTTTGTTGTTTTAATTTACTTAAAACGTGTTTTCTCGTAGTCCTAGGTAGGTTGGAAAAGATTGCTCTTCTTTTCGCAACTATGCTTTAGATCCCGGGTCGGTGGAGACCATCTCGTGCGGCTATAAGCCCTCGTTTTGCACCCGTATTTCGACATCCCTGGGTGGGATGCCCCGGTGAGGGTCCTATAGGGCAAGTGGTTTCCACCGTCCTAAAAAGAAAAAGCCGAACCTAAGGACCGAGCCTATCATGTTCGTTTTATTGCGTTAGCCATGTGAATAGTGAACCGAGCCGGCCATTGAGTCATGATAGGGTCAAGAGTTCGGCATGACCTCTCTTTACGCTTGCTTGCGCAAGGGATCCGTGATGTTAGGCGGTGGCCGGGTCATATCGTCATGGCCGACGTATTAAAAGGCTTGATGACATGGTGTCATGTGAGCATGGATGTATATCCGGGACGGAACATCGTCTGGGTGTAGCTTCGGAAATCAAGATCAGGTCAAGATTTTAGCATGACCTTTCATCGCTTTGCTTGCGCAAGGGATCTTGAGTTCCGAGCTTCAACTCAGAAAATTGCCGGCATGGGATATGTATCCAGGCTTGTATGACACGGACTGGGTAAAAACCAACCGAGTCTGGACAGAGTGTGACTCAAGACATAACGTGCAGAGTTGACGCTTGGCTAGGATGGGATGTTTGGAATGATCCCGTGCGCGTCCGAGAGGTGTAGGAAGGCCAAACGAATTGCAACTAAGACCACTCCGGGTTAAAGGTTGTAGTGTGCAGGTATCCGAGGCAAAGGCTGCGCGTAGCGTGCGGTGTAACCGAGGCAGTAGTGCGAGTAGTGTGCGGTCTCTAAAATTCTTTTTCTGAGTAAAACATAAGTTTTTTTGAAGAATTTTAAATATATGTACACAGATGAATATTGATGCACTTTTTGTATTTTTATTTTTTTTGTAAAATAAAAAAATAAAAAAGTAAAGCACATGCACACACACACAACAGTTAAAGAAAGGGGTAAAATGAAAGTTTGACCCTCATCATCGTTTTAAAAATCTTTTTTTTTTGTTTAAAAGTTTTTTAAAACAAATGTCCCCAATGAGTCGCCAATTGAAATTACCCGGGCTCCGGCTCGCAAGCAGGGGCCCCCCCGGTCATCTCGCATTTCGTTCGCGTTTGGGAAAGTTGCCCGGATCCGATAGGCAGCGCGTTCGCGCCCCGGCATCTGGCTCATTCCGTTTTGCGGTGTTGGAGAATGTCTCGCCGTGTTTTTGCTTGTAGAGTCGCCACGCCGCTTTTATTAAGCCCAAAACATTGAAAAGGGCATCAGTTTAAAAATAAATTGTTTTTGTGTGATGAGATTTTGAGTTCGGAGGTCAGATGACTCCTCGGGAAGAGAATATTAGAATCTTAGAGCTCACCCGAGTCGCCTCGTAAAACGAGTCTTTCGGTACCCCTTATATTCTTTAACTGTTGTGTGTGTGTGTATGTGCTTTTAAAAATGCATGCTGTATCGGATGTCTACATTGTACACTGCTTTATTGAAATGTATTGAAATAGTATAGGAAGGGAGCCTTACCAATGTTGGTTCGTGTCTGTCTTCCGCGGGGGAATAGTGTTTGAGGATGGAATAGTGTTCGGTACGGACCGGATTGCTTCGGGATGAGCTTGGTTGTACGCGGACGAGAGGTTCGGCGTGCGTTGGGATCGTCGGTTGGATTCGGGCGGACGTTCGGGGCGTGGGCGGAATCGCCGGTTTGACTCGGAAAGAGCCGGGACGCCTCGGAAAAGACCAGGCAAGGCCTCGGATTACCACGAGGGGCCTCAGAGTACCTCAAGAGTTCCTCGGGGCAGCGCGGAAGCATCTCAGGAGCGCTCGGAGAGGCTTCGGAGCACCACAAGGGGGCTCGAAAGGCCTCGGAAGGATCCGAAAGGGGCCGGGAGTGCCTCGAGAGGACTTAGAGGGGTGCCGAAGGCCGGGGAGAGGAGAGAAGAGGGAGATGTGTGAAATGAGGGGGGGAGCCCTCTATTTATAGTGCCGTATTTTGTGCAAGAAGGTCCGTACGGACCTTATAGCTAATCCAGGATTTTGGTTTTCCTCGATTTGAGGGAATATGTGGACTTTAAGAAGATTCAGCCATGATGGTGTCTGGTAGCAATAAGGTCCGTACGGACCAACCTTGCATGCAATAAGGTCCGTACGGACCAACCATGTAGCTAGGTAATTATTACCTCCGGGATTTGAGGGAATAACTTGGACTTTAAGGGTGTCCGTCAATCCAACTCCGGATGAAGCCTGCCAGTTGATTGGGACAGCCCAGTATGGAAATATTATCACTTTAACAGAGCTTGATTTGCTTTCCTATGGATCAAAACACAATGAGTCTTTGCATATTACCGTGCCCTAGGAAGGGCGTCGAATCCCTCACGTGTTGCTGGATTATGGCTCAGCCATGAATGTGCTTCCAGCAAAAATGATGAGCATGCTGGATATTGATGCAACGAGTCTCAAACCGTCCAACCGTAACCATCAAAGCCTATGATTCGACTTCAAGGGCAGTGTTGGGAATTGTTTCTTTGAATTTGTTGTTCGGAGGTAAGGAAATGGCGGTGGAGTTCCAAGTAATTGATATCCCTGTTACGTTTTCAGCATTGTTGGGGAGGCCTTGGATACACGAGATTGGAGCAGTAGCCTCTACACTACACCAGTGCTTGAAATATGTCCATGACGGTATTTTGACAACTATTTATGGAGACGGTGTCACCATTGGGGAGACTAGCACTAGTACTATGCCTGTGATAGAGATCAAGCTTGATCAAGAGAGTCTATTGCTTAGTGGGTTCACAATTGAAAAGCCGAAGGGGCAGGTCTGCGCTATTGATCTAACAACTTCCTCAGATAAGATTCCTCCTGTATTAAAGAAGATGTGGAGCATGAATTACATTCCTGGCCTGGGATTAGGGAAGCGTCAGCAAGGACAATATAAGATTGAGATGTCAGGGCCTAAGAGAAACAAGCGAGGTTTGGGGTATGTCGTGACCGAAGAAGATAAGGCTTATGATAAAGCTGAAGCGCTCAAGGAGCGGATGACTCTCACAGCCGGGAAGAGATATAAGAAGCCTGATGTGCGGCCTTACAGCTGGTCTCTCATTAAGCATTTTATCAAGGAGAATGGGGAGATGTTCGTTTGCCCAGAGTCGAGGTTAAGTCAGCTGGAAGAAAGGATGGAGAAGATACGAAAGTTTTCTACCAGCCAGGACCCAATGAAAGAGATGTTCATTAGTCTACCCAAGAGGCCAGTGTGGCCGCCACATATGAGAACAGTTATCACCTTTGGGGGCCTGACTATGTTTATCAGTTTGAGAAGCTTACTTTAGATGAGCCTGTAGTTCACAAGATTCGTGGTGCCGATTCTATGGATATGGACGGTGACCTAGCAAACCTGTTTGGAGACCTGGGGCTGTCAGAGTCTGGAAGTGTTATGCACATAGTAGAGATGCCTGCGGAGAGGGTTGTTGTCTGCTAAGGATCCCCGGATTTGATCGATTTCTCCTCGGATGATGATGTGGTAGCCGTGCTTGATTTGAGAAGAGCCGATGGTGGACCCGAACACTTTGGTGACAATGGTTGCAGAGAGGCCATTGAAGAATTGGACTTCCTTCCAGTGGACCGATTGCCGGTAGAGAGACTATGATCGAGAAGCTTGGGCTCAAACCTCGTCCCGGTCCTTCTATGTCCAAGTTCACTCCCCATGTCTTGAGTCGTTTTTCTGAGTCTCTTATAATCGAGTTTGAGTCCAATGACAGGTCTGATGTCCTCACGACTGAAGACCATCGTCGTGTTGTAGATACCGTCTTCCCATTTGCTCTTAATGAAATAATAGACCTTTCCGAGTATCCCTTGATTGCAAATTTAACGATTGAACGCTTAACTAAAAATGAGCATAAAGATTTAAAAATAATTAAGCAAGATTCAATCGAAAATAATGCAGACTAATAGATGAACAATTTACAGATAATAATTCAAAGCGAGTTTATGACCGAAAGGAAAGCCGGGCCCAAGCCGCCGATGAGATATTGACCACTCTAGAATCTGGGAACAAACTTGAGGAGCCCAAAGTGACACAAATTGGTAGTTTCTTTCCTAGAGCCAGAGCGTGATGCCCCGATTGAATTGCTCAAAGAGTTTGTGGATGTTTTTGTCTGGTCCTACAAAGATATGCCCTGGTCAGACACGTCTATTATGTGAGCACGGATACCCTGATGCGATGCCAAGCCGATCAAGCAAAAAATGCGACGGATCAAGCCCGAATGGTCTTTATAGGTTAAGGAGGAGATTGAGAACTCCCCGCGGGGTGGGCTTCATTAAGGTGATCAAATATCCAACCCGGCTTACAAATATTGTGACTAGCCACTAAGGCAAATGGAAAGGTACGGGTTTGTGTAGACTTCGAGACCTTAACAAGGCCAGCCCCAAGGATGACTTCCCTCTACCAAACATTGACATGCTTGTGGATGCAACGACGAACTATGAAGTCAAATCTTTTGTCGACGTCTTTGCGGGATATAATCGTATCAAAATGGTCAAGAAGATCAAGGAAAGAAAGCGTTACTACTCCTCGGGGAACTTATCGCTATACAAATGATGCCATTCTGACAAAGAATGCCGTGGGCTACCTATCAAAGGACCGTCACCACTGCTCCATGATATGATCCATAAGGAGATTGAGGTGTATGTTGATGATATGATCATTTATTCAAGGGGCCGATGGGCAAAGACTTCATTGATCTAAGGAAGTTCTTCAACAAAGGCTTCGGGAGCATTCCCATGAGATTGAATCCAGCAAAGTGCACCTTTGGGGATATCCGTGGCAAGGTCTTGGGATACATGGTCACGTAACGGGGTATCGAGGTAGATCCCGGAAAAGTCAAGGCAATCGTCGAGATGAAGCCACCAAGGACCGTTCGAGGTAAAGGGTTTTATGGGCCGTCTACAAGATATGAGTTGTCAACCACTGACTTCTATGTGTGAGCCAATATTCAAGCCGCTAAAAAAGAACCAGGAGGTGATTTGGAATGAAGAATGCCGCTTAGCTTTTGAAAAGATCAAAGCTTATCTTGTTAATCCTCCCATCCTTTGTCCCGCCTCATGGGAGCAAGCCTCCGCTTCTATACTTGACGGTCACGTATACGGCCATTGGAGCCATGCTAGCGCAAGAAAAGAAGGACTCAAAGGTAGAGAATGCCATCTATTTTGTCACCAAAAATTCTAAGGAAGCTGAGTTAAATTACTTCCGCTTTGGAGAAAATGTGTAGCTGGGTTTGGGTGGTCGGAAAGTTAAAACACTACATGCCGTCCCACACGGTGCATCCGGTCTTCCAAAATGGACCCGATTAAGTACTTGTTTCAGAGTGACAGAGGCAGTATCTCCACCAGGCTTGCGAAATGGACTTTCTTCCTAGCAGAGATCGATATCAAGTATGTGATCCGAAAAGCAATCAAAGGGCAAGCTTTGGCTGATCAGTTGACTGACTCTCCCAGCACAGAAGCCCGAGGGCTAGATCTTCAGTTTCCGGATGAGGGAATCTTCATTGTAGAAAGCAGCAACCGATGGCAGGTATTCTTTGATGGCGCAACAAATAAGAGAGGTAATGGTATTGGGATGGTTTTAGTGGATCCGAAGGACATGCACACTTCTATCTCCATTAAACTAAACTTCCCAGTTACCAATAATGCAACCAAGTATGAAGCTTGCATAGCTGGTCTTGAGGCTGCCCTTGAGCGAAATGTTGATGAGTTGGAAGTGTTTGGCGATTCTTAGCTGATAATCAACCAAGCTGCCAATAGTTGGAAGACGACAGATCCATGTCTCCAGAAGTATCACGCTTATATCGCAGAGCTCGTTGGTCGGTTTAAAGAAGTGTCATTCCGGTTCGCTTGCGAGATAAGAACAGATTCGCCGATGCATTAGCTACTCGCTTCTTTGGTGTAAATACCGAAGGAAAGTCGATCAAGCCATTCAAAGTCGGGAGGCGAGAGAATCCGTCATATTATTGTGAAATCGAGCTTGAACCGCGATGAGCCGTGGTACACCCGGATCTTTTAAGATCTCAAGCATGGTGAGGCATCCTTCCCTGTTGATGAAGAGGGTGACCTAAAAGGTATCCGGGCCAAGAGTCTGCAAGCTCTGAAAAGGCTATCGACACAGTATGTCATACTCGGTGATGAGTTATGGAAGAAAAGGGAAGGTTGCCCACTCCTGCTCTGCACCAGTAAAGAGAAAGCTCAGAGGGTAATGGAAGATGTTCATAACGGTGCCTGCGGACCGCACATGAATGCCCGATCCCTTATGCACAACATCATCAGACTAGGTTACTTCTGGATCACAATGGAAACGGATTGCATCCAATTTGTGCGGATTTGTGACAAATGTCAACGCTTCTCAAAATATTCCTCCTCATGATCTGTATTGCATGACAACTCCCTGACCCTTTGCAACGTGGGGAATTGATATCATCAGGAAGATAACCCCATCCGAAAGCAACGGACATTCATTTGTTTTGGTCGCATTAGATTACTTCACAAAGTGGGTGGAAGCTGCGTCTTACAAAGTGCTTACAGCCAAGAAAGTTGCTCGATTTATAAAAGAACAAATCTTTTGCCAAGCTTAGTGAGTCCTTGCGAATGAGATCATCTCTCCTGACAACGGATCCCATTTTGAAGAGAGAGACCGACTCTGGCCGGCTTCTTCACCGGAGTACAGGTTAAGCTGCCTATAAATCATCGCCGCATATAGACCTGCACAAACGGTAAGTCCGTAGAGGCCGCCAACAAGAACCTGGAGCAAATTATCAAAGAAGATGGCCGAAAGCGAGGACTCCTGATTGGCCGTCGAGAAATCCTTCATCTAGACATTATGGGGCTACCACACTTCAATCTTGGACCGCTACCGGTGCAACTCACATACGCCTTAACTTATGGAACTGGGAGGTTGTCATGCTCCATCGAGCTAGAGATTCCATCCCTCGTGGTATTGCTTTGAGAATGAAGTCAATGAGATCGGCGGCTCCAAAGCCGATACAATGAGTTAGCACCGTTGGATGAGCTGCAGCATTAAAAGTGCTATGGAGCAATAATCGAGCGTATCGTAAGAGAATGGCTCGTGGCTTTCGACAAAAAGTGAAACCTGTGGATATCAAGGTTGGTGATCTCGGTCCTCAAGATACAGAAGCCTTCAAACCAGAGCAAGGCATTGGGCAAATGGGCACCCTTGTCTCTGGTCGTGGCCATTTTTGGTAAAGAAAATCTTCTCCGAGGAGCTATGCAAATAACAGATTTACGGATCACGCATCTCCGCATTCATGCACCTCAAATAATGGTGACAAGTTACGGCGCGTATTATATCCGATCGAGTCTTCCACCTCTCAGATATAAAGAAAATAAAAAAATAGAATAATAAATGAAAAAAGAAATAATAAAAGGCGCAATAAAATTGTCTCCAAATGTAGACCGAAAAACCTCTCAAAAGGCGCTCCATTACGCAAAAATAAGGGACGCGCCCGATGCTAAAAGAATATACCCCAACTAGACTCGAAACCCTAAAAATGGGCGGCCTAGTGTAAAAAACAACAGGTTGCACCATGTCCCTCTTCTATCTACCCTTTCTTAAACAATCAAAAGTTAATCTGAGTCGAACTACGGAGACCTCGAGCCCCTTAGTTCTCTTTGTAAAAGTGGGAACGTAGGCAACCACTCTGTGGGTTCTGGTCTAAAAATGCCGCAAAACCTCAAATCTTGTCAAATAAATGGTGCTTTCAAATTTTGCCAAAATGGTGTTTTGATTGAGCATCTCCAAGTTTCTTTTACAAAGATTCATTATAAGTCAATATTCTTTTTGGATGAGTTCAAGCACGGGCCCGTCGGCTTTCGACTCAAGCATAACTCGCTCAAGCGAATAAAAGCAATATGTTTTCAAAATTCTAACATCTATTTGTGTCCGGCAATAAGTAATTAAGGGATACTCATGTTCCATACAATAATATCTCTTTCTCAAAATACAAATAAAAGTGTCTCCTATCTCTCGTATAAAAAGCTGTCTAGGAGTCTCATTCCCGCCTCCCGAATCCTCAAGCATCTCTATTCTTCCTTTTCCTCGGTCCCCGGGAGGTCCTGTCGCCTAGGAATGTCAAATAAGTCAGTTTGAGCTCGTCTCTAGCCTCGAGTATAGTGTGAGCCTAGTGGGACTGAATCACACCTCAGCCTCTCTCAAAGCCGCTCCTAGCAATCCTCTCTTGCCTCAAAAGGCCTCTCCCGCGTTTAGCTATCACCTCGAGATCATCTCTCATGGCAAGCTTCCTCCGGTTCTGTGCCCTCCGATAGTCCTCCCCGCAACATCGCCAATGACATCATCTCGGGTTCCCCCGGGCCTCTATATCTCTGAAAGATCGACTAGTCAGTAGTCTCGCCCCAAGGTATCTTCTGCCGACGGCGAGCCTCTATCATCAATCGCATGAAGTGACCCGTCAAGCTCCTCATACCAAATTCGATATTCTCAAGTGGTCGAAGAATGTAATCCTCTTCCGGCCTGCCAGTCGAAGGAGTGTCCATGTGTGGAAGGAAGCCCTCCTGTAAAGGATCCGCTAAGAAAATCCGCACGCCCTGGGGTCTCTGATCATGTCCATCGGAACAAAGCATTTCGGGCCATCGGGCCTTCTCTCCAAAGGCTCGAACACCGGTCACAGTATCGATACCGCCTATCATCACTTCAATGTGACGTGGATACGTAGGAAGATACAGTGCAACACCGGCAGCTCGACTACCACTAACCCATCCCGGGAATATCTCTTCATGGTTTTGTAGCCCCCACACCGGAATCCAAAGTCAGCTCGGGACGCAGCCCCATATCGCGTCAACTTATCATTTGCCGCCTATCGCCAGCCGCATTCTCTCAAAGATCCCTCAAGCGTGGCCCGGTTACCTAAGCTGCATCGGGCTGTCCGACCTCCGGTAACGTGCCTCAATCAACTGCGCAACCTCTCGTAAAGCCATAAGGATAATATAGCTGGGGCCGCCGCACCCATGTAAATCGCATCCTCCCCGCTAGCCTATCAATGCCACTGGTAGGTCTCTTGACTCCAGGCAGACAGGCCGGTACAATGTCCATCTCCCCTTGTCCGTACTGCGGATTTGACGCAAGGTCCACACCTCGATCACTCCCCGAAGTTGTCTCGACAATCCCCAAAGAACGCACCCGCGTAAAGTACTCCGATATATCCAGCGTAAATAGTAAGCCGAAAAGCGGTAAACAACATAAATACGTCCGTAGATGTAGAAAGATCGAACAACTCAGATCGGACCTGAAGGCGCAATCCGGCCATCCGAGTCAAGTCTATAATCCCATCATCAAGAATCAGCGGTACTACCTGGGTCTCGGTAAACCTGTAAAAGCCGATAATTGCTCCGTGATTGGATCGTCCGTCCCGTGGGGAAATGCTATAGTCATTGCCTCACTCAGCCCGCCAATGCTCGAAATCCTCCATGGTTGGCGCCAAATCATCACATGACAAAGTGAACATTGCCATGTCGCTTCCGAGTCCCAAAAACGTGAAGCCGCTCTGAAAGCAAATCCCAATCAACCCTCCAACGCTCTTTCAAAGGCCAAATGCATGGCATGTTATACCTCTTATCAATGACTTGCCTATGTTGCTTTTGGTGAAATCGCAAAATTTCCAATGAAGTCTTGTGTGAAATTGATGCTCCCGGAAGCTACTTCGTTATAATGTCTCCATTGTGATTGAAAGTTCCAATCTTTCATTAAATAAATTCGCTTGTCTATCAAAGCTGGGCCGCCGGGTTTTCTTCCCTTAAAAGGCAATTGGCATGCAAATGAATTCCTCTGGAGCTGATTTAAAAGGGCCTCATGTTACGAGCCCTCCTATAGTCGTGTGCGACACAACTTGCCAAGGTATGCATGGCATGTCATGGCGACACATCCGGCCAATATCGTACATCATCAAAGCTTCTCGCAAGTCTACCTTCCATGGCGCTCTCCGACTGGGCAATTGCCGCAATACACCTCCCATACACACATCCTCACATACATGCACCCCATGTAAATGCACCGGGAGAGGATGCACTCCACCACATATATCCCTATACACACTCATCCGATACAAGTTCAACACATCATCTCATTGCATAAATCCGACAAAGTCGATCATTCAATACAATCATCATCTTTCTTCGCTCACTCATCATCCCATTCCTAGAGCGGATGGACTCGTGCAATCAAACTAACATAGTTTAATCTTGTTCAAAATTTGCTACCGTAGTAGCGTAGTCAAATATAAGCAGCAGTGCTGCTTACACCCCCGCAAGCAGGGAACAATAATCAACCGAACACAATTCAATCACGAGGACTCGCCCCTCTCAACCAAACGTGAGACAAAGGATTCAAATCTAGCAGCCTCCCAAAGCAATGTTCATCAAGATCATCGGCCCCGTCGCTAAATCATCACAAGAAAATTCATTTTTTATGGCAAACTAACAAAGAAAGTTCATGTCCTACCCGACAAATACCTCAAAAGTCACCAATCACTAACAAAGACCGTCCCTCGCGACGGTAAACCAAAGCAACTCTTCATCAATAGTAGCCTAAGTCCCCCGGGTACTACCATTCTTCATCAACAAACAAGAGTCTAAGTCCCTTAGCGCTACTGGCGCTTTTTCCACAACTTCGCGACAATAGTTATATATAGGGTCCTCCGGTAGCCATTGCCAATCATCAATAGCTGTTATAACCCTCCACGATCACGCCCGTAGCCTCGCCTCCGATTAGCCTATAGGTAAGCACAAAGACAGGTATGAAACTCATATCTCATTGCAAATCATCTTATCTCGGTATTCTCGAAAAATCATTTCTTTTTAGTTCATCTCGCACAATCGGGTTCACACGCCTCCCAACAGCTTTTCATCGGGTTCAGACACCTCCAAATAGTCT